>CM070032.1:2821118-2835018 GCA_036250615.1 Ptychadena robeensis
GAGAGGGGCGCACTTTGGCAGCTCAGCCTCTGTTGTTGGTGGACCTTGTCCCGGCCCTGGTGGTTTATCAGGAGATAGGAAGGAACGCCACATATAGAGCTGGCTTCTGCAGAGGGAAGGTGTACCAGTCACCAAACGTGGAGCAGAGACTACGTGGACTAGACACGCAAGTAGTGTTGCTCCCTTTAAGGAGCGTTTTTGTATAATTCAGAAATTCAGACAGAAAACATAACATTTCTAGACAAACCTTCTGATTTTGTTGTGAACAAAGTTATATAACTTTTACGAGTGGCGTTTAGTGCGGTTGGATGTAATCAAATGAGATTTGCTTGATTTCCGATGTTTTCAATGCTCATTATACCGCACAGACAGGGAGGGCTTTCTACAAAATAGGAAATATGGGAACCAGAAGCAGCTGGGTCTATTGCGCTCCAGATTGTGGAGGGTCCTTCAGTGGAGGAGATTCTAGCCGCTGGAAATCAGTCATCTTTTCACAAGTGAACGTCCAGCTGTTAAAAATAATGGGACGGTTCCTAGGCGAGCTGGAGAGGAGAGAATGTGGCATTATCTCCTGATAAAACTAAAGGAGACGTATAAACAGCCAAATGTGATTGAAACTCCGATTTTACTTTGATCAGCCACTCTTTAGATAATTGAAAGAAGATAGAGACATTGGAGACATTGGAGTTGGAAATTTAATTAAAAGAGAAAAACGTGTGTGACATGGTTGAATAGATGTCAACAACTTGTACTAAAACTGACTGGTTGGGGGTGATATAATACATTGTAGGCGGATTCAGCCCTATATGTTTGTGTTAATAGAGGCAGGTGGCCAGCGTTGAAGGATGAGTGATGTCAGTTATCAAATGGATCCAGCAAAAGTAGGGAAAATCTATATAAAATAAGGACTCAGATGGTGTATGATGCTTCAGAAGGGAGTAAACCTTATCCAAAAAGCAAGTGATAAATGATCCTGTTGGCTTTGGTTTACTACAGGTTTAGTTTGACCTATACAGCAACCTTAACCTGATTGGTTTACTACAGGTTTAGTTGGACCTATACAGCAGCCTTAACCTGATTGTCTCCATTGGCTGGTGGTAGGTTCGGGCATTACCAACCAATGAGAACCAACCACAAAACTTTAACAAAATGCCGCCATTATTAAATATAAATGTGTATGAGGGTATTTTAAAGTCAGAATTTAGACCAAATTATTACATATAAATAGAATTTATTAAGAGGTCATATTGACCCCTTACTCATTCCCAAAGGGTTAACACCCACCCAGCAAATATGTGTTTTAAAACACAGTAAAAAAAACGTTTTAATGCAAAAAGACCCCTATATTCATTCCATTTTCATATGTTATATATTTTTTAATTATTACTTACCTAATATTCCTGAATATAAGCTGAGTTTTTCAGCTCAAAAATGTGCTGAAAATCCCCCCTTGGCTTATACTCGGGTCAGGGTACCACTTACCTGTCCAGGGGTTCGGACCATGTAAATATCTTCTGTTTTAACCTCCCTAGCTTTCCGCTAGCAGCTTTTTTTCAAACAACGCTAGGGAGGTTAAAACAGAAGATATTTACATGGCCCAATCCATCACAAATCAAAAAAATTAAGGGAAAAATTCGCACTTGGGTGGGGCTATGCAAATTATTTCCTTATGCCCCATCAGCCAAATGCATATCCAGAACCGCTGGTGTACAGTGCAAATATAGCCTTTTTGGTACAGAGCCATTTATTCCAAACTGCATACAGCTGTTTCAGCCTTATTGGCCATCATCAGTGCTGTGCATGGAAACCATGGCTCTATGGAGTAGTGTGCGGGAGTTTAACATAGAGGAACAACCACGAAGGTTATGGTGAGAATTTCGAATGATCAATTTCAAAATTAGCCTGGGGTTTTCATGTGATTATGTTTATTGTGAATATTGCAAATATCGACACTTTTTTTGTAAAAATCTTGAATATCTTCATAATTAGTGATGAGCGGCATAGGCAATATTCGAATTCGTGATATTTCGCGAATAATTCTACTAATATTCGATTCTATATTCGGAAATTCGAATATTCGCGATGTATGACCATGTATGATGTATGACCATGTATGACCGTGATGTATGACCATGTATTGCGAAAATCATATTCGCATTGCAAAAATCTTTAAAATGAATGGTCACATGCTATGTTTATTTTCGCAATGCGAATATTATTTTCGCAATACATGGCCGTATTGCGAATATTCGGAATTGCGAATATCCGCCGACATATTCGAGATATTGGCGAATTCTCGAATTGCCGATATTCGCGAAAAATATTCGCCATTCGAATATTCGAGCTCAACACTATTCATAATCGCAATTATTCAAGATTGTCACAAAACTAAAAGTGCAGATATTCGCAATATTTATGATCAACACTATATAACATCATTTTATGTCAAAATTTCTATGTAGTTAGATTTTGGGGTCGATTTTTTTTTTTACTTTTTCGTCAAAGAGCCAAACTGGCCCCATCGAAAATTCAACTACCGTATATACTCATGTATAAGCCGAGTTTTTCACCCCAAAAAAATGGGCATAAAATGCTCCCCTCTGCTTATACTCGAGTCAGCCGACTGTCCACACACCTAAGCTGAATTACCGTGCTGAATTTCAGGCAGGCAGCTTCCCTCTTCCCTGCATATCTTCTCTCAGCTCTCCTAGATTGCCGACTAACGGTAGCCGGTTACTAGTTCAAATACAATTCAATTCAAATAATAATAATAATCCTGAGTTCTCTTACATTTATTGAGGATGTGGCACTAAGATTCACCTGTTTGATTCATTCCTAGGGACAATGGTGCTTTCTCTATATTTTTCTCATTTAGAAAACTCCACTATCTGACTTTGCATTTCCCACCCTCGGCTTATACTCCAGTCAATACGTTTTTCCACTTTTTGTAGATAAAATTAGGTACCTTGGCTTATTCTCGGGTCGGCTTATACTCGAGTAGATACGGTAGTTTAATATTGACAAAAAATTTCGACTTGCAAACAATTTTGTCCATCGCTAGAATCGCAACAAAAACAGCGAACCCAGAGAGTGCAACTAGTATATAAAAAATTCGACCAACATCCCAAACAGAAATATAGAAATGGGGGAGGGGGGAGCGGGGAATGGTGTAACTGGGACCAGTATATCACAGTCACCAATTTACCCCGAACAACCGCCTCGGAGATTTTCCCTGAACAGCAGGGACCTGGGGTCTTTCTGGGTCGAGGGTCAGAGGGTATAATACCGATATTATGATTGATATCATACCGATAATAAAATCGAGCCACGTATGTCCAGCTTGCCGAAGGTTTGACCAAATATCACATTACAAAATAGTTGAGTTGTGATTTACTTTCTTTGTAGTAAAAATTCAAAAAGACCTGTATTGGTTTCTGGATCTTTGGCACAGTCTGATCCACAGCAAAGTTCTTCTCATTGGATCAGCACCATGGACAGCGCACAACTCACAACACACTCATTACTCATCCATAGAGTTGGTCACTTTTTCGACCATTTTGATGATTTCGAGTTAATTGCAAAGCCCTTGAACATGGTATCATCACCAACTTGCTGGAGATGTAGAGAAGGGTTGGGGGGTATACGACAAAAAGAAAGTATGGCTCTAACACAAATAGTTTTTGCATAAATGATGTTCAAAGTCAAGTCAAAATTTCAAAAGTCGATTTTGAACTTAATTTATGCAAAAACTACACATGCTAGAGCAAACCTTTTTTTTTTCCAATGTTCCCACAACCCTTCTCTATATCTCTAGCAATTTTGGTGATGAAACCCTTTTCAGAGGTTTTGCAATCAGCTCACAAAGTCAGCTTGTTGAAAAATTTTACCATCTTTACATGATTGGGAATCAATACCATAAGTAGAACAAAGGCAAAACCTCATCTTTCATTGTGGAAGGTAAAGGGCAAGTATTTTTTTTTTTTTGCCAGAAATGTTTTGACCACCTCTAGTCACTAATAAAGTGGCTGGTGAGGGTATACTTACATATGCGCAGTGTCATTTATCAATTTAATACCCACCCCACTAGTGATGAGCAGCATACACAATATTCGGCTTCGTAAAATATTGCAAATATTTCGCCTGATATTAAGAGAGATCACTCCCGGCCGGGGGGGCTCTGAGGGAGAGCTCTGCCAACCATGCCGAGAGAGATCACTGGGGGAGTGGCTGCGGGGCTCCTTCACAGCACACCCCCAACCCCTCCCCCCCTGATCTCTCCCGGGGAAGGTGGGGGTGGCTGCCACTATGGGCACCCTATGGTTGAAAAAGAGCATCTGCTCGAAATGCATCCCGTTGTTCCTATTGAGCCCCCCAGTATCTGTAAGCAGGAAGTGATCTCATCCCCAACCAGGAAGTGAGGTCCTCCTGGAAAACACAGGGCCCTGAGGGATCCACCCTTGTAAACCTCTCTCAATGTGAGTGTTTTGTCTGTTGTTTTGTTTCAATTTGTTTTATCTTATCCTATTCCACACTATTTAACCAATTGTTGTACTAGGTTGTGCCCTCTGTCCTTGTTCTTATTTGTCTGTTACAGGGGGTCACACTCCTCCATTTTGAGAGCTGCGCACCTACACACAACTTAAACACCCACCCCTCATACTGACTCCATTTTACTCTGCAATCTTTGCTCAGGCCCCATACACCAACTGAGGGCCTTTCTGGCCACTGATATCACTATAGCTGTGTAATCACTGCTGAAGGTTGTACGCAACTACCCATTATCTTTCTCTCCTTCACAGCACCCTACCCCTGCCTTCCCCGAGCGAGATCACTCCCAGCCGGGGGGTGCTGAGGGAGAGCTCTGCCAGCCGAACAGAGCTGGAGTCAGTCACCATTCTCTCCCTACAAAGCCACCCCCCCGGGAGTTGTCTGTCGGCATACTGTCACAGACAGACAGTAAAACTATGCCGCCCTGGGCAACTGAAGGTAATTGCGAGGAGATTATGATTGCATTCACAATGAGTTTGAATTGCGAATATTCACGAATATTGAATCAAATATTAGTAGAATTATTCACGAAATATCGTGAATCTGAATATTGCCTATGCCGCTCATCACTAGTTATAAGCCGTTGGATTGTGTCATGACTGTCATGTGATTCCAGACTGATAAATCTTTCAGGTAAATGAGAAGATCCCGTTAAGCTTCCGACCCGAACACTTCCTATTCTCAGTGGGGTTCCTCGCACTCTGTTCCCACACGGCTCTAGTCTCACTCTGTTCCCACACAGCTCAAGTCACACTCTGTTCCCACACCGCTCAAGCCGCGCTCTGTTCCCACACTGCTCAAGTCACGCTCTGTTCCCACACCGCTCAAGTGGCGCTCTGTTCCCACACCGCTCAAGTCACACTCTGTTCCCACACGGCTCAAGTCACGCTCTGTTCCCACACGGCTCAAGTCGCACTCTGTTCCCACACCGCTCAAGTCCCGCTCTGTTCCCACACCGCTCAAGTCACGATCTGTTCCCACACTGCTTAAAGTCCCACTCTGTTCCCACACCGCTCAAGTCACGATCTGTTCCCACACGGCTCAAGTCGCACTCTGTTCCCACACAGCTCAAGTCACGCTCTGTTCCCACACGGCTCAAGTCACGCTCTGTTCCCACAAAGCTCAAGTCACACTGTTCCCACACGGCTCAAGTCACACTCTGTTCCCACACCGCTCAAGTCACACTCTGTTCCCACAACGCTCAAGTGGCGCTCTGTTCCCTCACTGCTCAAGTCACGCTCTGTTCCCACACGGCTCAAGTCACGCTCTGTTCCCACACGGCTCAAGTCACACTCTGTTCCCTCACTGCTCAAGTCATGCTCTGTTCCCACACGGCTCAAGTCACGCTCTTCCTTCCCAACTTCATCCGTTCATCTATTTCCAGCGGCAAGTCGTTGGAAGCCGAGACACAGAGGATGAGAACTGCGCCGACTGTAATTAAGAGAAGCGGAATATGAGAGAACGAAGGGAGAAATGAGGATTTAATTGCTTTGCAGCAGTTAATTAGAGAACAGCAAAGTGAAGATAAGGGAGGTCATAGAGGAAATGACCTTAATAAAATATAACCTCGAAAAAATCAGAGAATAGTTTGTTCTTAATTATTCAAGAAGCCGCTCGGATGCTGCAGGTTCTCTGACGATTTTCTATAATGTCGTGAGGACGGCCAAACCCCTCCGGAGTCGCTGTGCCAAGGTTACTCAGGATTTTTCAGATCGATTCCTCCGACGTTGAAGCTTTTTGTGCCGCGACTTTGTAGGGCTCTGGAATGTTACAACTGCTGTTCAAATGTTTTAAAAGGAGTCTTATGGTGAGTCAAATGTGATTAGTCTCAGGAGACTTTTCTGCAGCTGGAACCCATAGAAGGACCAGCTCCTTAAAGCTGAAGCAGATTGTGTTATTAAAGCGGACCTACCACCTCCGCATCTGCCTTCTATTATCGGCAACTTACCTCACCAACATCCAAGGACGGCGACCCCAAAAAGTAAAAAATAAATACTTATCCTTTCCTGTCTGCTCACTCTCACGCTGCCATACCTGGAATATCCGGTCCTCCAGGCTGCAAGATGGAGGAGGAAGACTCTTCCGGTTTAGCTCCATCCACCAATCTGGATCTCAATCCGGTGATGCTCTATCATTCCATGTCACCCAGACCTGGCTTGCTGCCGGTGCATGGGTACATGGGAAGGTAGATGTTAGAAGTGATGCCTAACCTCCCATGGTCCCTTGACTGGTCTTCCGGTCTCGCTCCCTCCACCAATCTGGATCTGAATCCGGTGATGCTCTATCCCTCCATGTCACCCAGACCTGGCTTGCTGCAGGTGCATGGGTACATGGGAAGGTAGATGTTAGAAGTGATGCCTAACCTCCCATGGTATCTTGCCTGGTCTTCCGGTCTCGCTTCCTCCACCAATCTGGATCTGAATCAGGTGATGCTCTACCCCTCCACATCACCCAATTCAGACGTGGCTTCCGGTCTCACTCCCTCCACCAATCAGGATCTAAATCCAGTGAAGCTCTACCCCTTCCACGTCACGCGATTTGGACCTGGTTGGCTGTGGGCGCATGGGGACACGGTAAGGGAGACGTCAGAAGTGATATCTAACCTCCCATAGTCCCATGCATGGTCTTTCGGTCTCGCTTCCTCTACCAATCCAAATCTGAAACCGGTGACGCTCTAACCCTCCACGTCACCTGCTTCAGATCTGGCTGCCGGCGCATGGGGAAATGGGTAGGTAGACTTCAGAAGTGATGTCTGAAGTCTACCTACCAGCCAGGTCTGAATAGGGTGACGTGGAGGGGTGGAGCATCACCAGATTCAGAACAGGATTGGTGGTGGGAGCGGGACTGGAAGATTCTTCCCCCTCTATCTTGCATTTTTTTTATGTTTTTATTTAGAGTTTACATCCACTTAAACTACTACAATGGGTCTTGTACCCAACTCCCGGGGTTAAAGGCTTGTGTAGGTTTAAAGGGCTTAAGAAAATAGTTTTACCTACCTGATTCAGTGCTCCCTCAAGGACTTCTCCTCTAGTTCACCGCCCTCTTGCTGGTAAGATGCCATATGGGGTATTGCTGCCTTGCAGGAAGGGATTGCCATGTAGGGAGGGATTGTCATGCCCCTGACCTTCCACCATTACCCCTACAACAATACTGAGCACAACTTTGTATCCTCTGTGCTCTGGCTCCCCCTAGAGGTTGGATGATACACAGTTAAACCTTCTACTTCCACCCCGTCTTCAACCCTGAAAAAGACTTCTGTATTTTGTCTGTAAAAGCTCATTTATTAATGCTGCGCTCTCAGAAAAGATGAAGCTGAACATTGATTGATCGAGAAGAGGAAGCGATTCGTTATCTGCCGGCGCCTTGACCAAGCCAAGACTTTATTATGGATCTCAGACGGATAATCCTGCTGGTCAGCCGGGGGACTTCCTTCGTCTCTGAGCAGCGAGTGTTTAAAAAGAGGATATTACAATGGCCTCAGGCAGTAAGCCTGTATGTGCGGGATCTATTATTTATATCAGGTACTCGCTCTTTACCGATACTAATATAGTCATGTTAATAGAGGAGGCGGATGTACATGAATATTATATTTATAAGGACTGTCTGGAGAAAAACTGGAAACAAAAGATTGATGAGTTAGTCGTTCAGTTTTAAAGAGGCCCTGTCGTCAGGCAATTCACTTCAACAATCTTAATAAGATATGTGCATTTAGCCCATTTCATGGACATGTAGCTGTAACATTGCTTGTGTTGGCCAAGTCCAAGATAGTTGGGTGCCGCCATGTTGGATCTGATGTCAGCAGCAGTGATGGCCGAACTGTCCACTTTTCTTCCCCTGGCGAACAGTACGGGTGTTCTCCCTGCCCAGTTTCCCAGCTAGAAGAAATGTATTATTCTTCCGCCGGCCGGATCAGATGCAGAAAATCCGTTCGAAGGAAGAATTTTTTCATTAGAGACCCCAGTCATGTCTGGTAATCCTAATAAGGAAGTGTGCGTTCCATGTACTGGAGTCTGGAAGTGACTTCAGTGACGTCATATCCGGTAAGCGGAATAAGGATCTGTGCGTTCCATGTACCGGAAGTGATTTCAGTGACGTCACTTCTGGGTTTTTCCAATTAAAATTCCCAGCAAACAGGCGGACGTCAAACTTTTCTAAAAGTCTGATCCACCTGTTCGCAAACGGAGGTTTGGCCATCACTAGTCAGTGGCCCTATCAGGACCCATCAGGTGAATCTCAATAGTATTCTCTTTTGCCTTAGGGTAAGGGGGGGTTTCCACATCCGTCGGGACCCCCTCCCCTAAGCATATTGCTTGGTGGGAGGTCCCGACGGAGCACATTCACTTACCTGATCGGCGGATGCTGTGTTCTCTCTGTTAAGCGCATTGATGAAGAAACACAGCCTAAGGCTCCACAGTTTGGGAGCGTTTTAGCCATGGCAGAACTGCTCCCATTGCCCCCAATGAAACGGTGCAGCGCGGACACAGAAAAAAATATGGGGTTTACCGCACTGTTTTGCACATGTGTTTTTCTGTCCTTCGTAGTGGAGCTATACCCTAACTGTGAACTATACCTCCCAGTATGTTATGGAGGCAAGGCTCTATAGTCCTGATACAGGCGTCGCCTGAGGATGTGTTGCGTTTCCTCTTCTGATTTACAGAAGCTCCTATGGATGTTTTCCCTTGTATGATCTGGACTATTATTGTGTGTATCATCACCACTGGGATTGGATGGGATGGAGTCACTGTTCCCCAAGGCATACAAATATCTAACATTGGCAGCTAAATGGTTAAACAAGACTTTACAAGTATGTTCCCGGTATATCACAATATACAGCGAGTCCTATTTTTCACCTTAACCCATTAAAAAATCATGTAATGCACCTGGAAACAATCACTATGAGCACCAGATATTCAGTTAACAGTCTTTATTGGGTAATCCAGAAACAAGCTAAGAGTCATACACAAAGGTCAGTCCAATAAGGTACAGTACATATGAGTAAGGCAGGAGATGTGGTCAGGGACAATCCGAGGTCAAGGCAGGCAGATGTCAAGTAATGTCAGAATTTAGCTGGAGACATAGAGAAGGGGTATAGGAGCATTAACCTCCTGAGCATTCTCCCTAAGATATCTCGGGATGAGTTGCATCGAGTGTAGGAAGGTGGATTGTAGACCAGGCCTGCACTGAGATGTAACCAAGCTTGTACACCAGGCTGGGGACAAGGGCAAAGTCCTAGCCTAGGAGAGGTCACTTGGGTGTAGAAGGCTATGGTAAAGAGACAGTATTGGCAGATGCTGCTCCCAGCACTAACGTGGAGCGTATATGACACGGTGATACAATATAGGGGCACCGTATTTACAACAACTGGATGTGTCTTGGACCTTTATTGAGGGATGTGCGCAAGGACCTGCCAACCGGAAGAAAGCCTGCTGTAAGGACTGTGAGGCCTGGCTTCCCCTGTGTCTGGAACTCCCTCTTTCACGAGCATAATTGAGTTTCATCTATCACCGGTGACGCAAAAGGGGTGGGGGCCAGCGGCGCCACAGACCTCCATGTTAATGGAGGGGTGTTGCTTTTTTCCAGCACAATTCTGGCGTCACCGGCGATGCCCTAATCATGCAGGGAAACCTCCAGGTGAGTCAGAAATCGTGGCGGCATTTTATATGCTCTGCTGCGATCACCTGTGGCGCGCTTTTTAAAAAAGCCTGCCACGTGCGCAATGCTCAGGAGGTTAAAAAATAACTATAACAGTTAGACTGCAACTCCAACTTTTAAAAGTTATTTTTTATCCTCCTCCCAACCATCCAAGAGACCAAAGCCTAAGCTCCAGGCTCCACTATGCGCTGGCATTGGCTGATGCCCGCGCAAGCCTCCGTCACGTTACTATGGACGCGGATGGCTGCGTCCACATAAGCCTGACAGAGATGGGGCCAGCGTGGATCCAGGACTCTGACACCACGTGGAGACAGCCCAGTCATAGCCCCATTGCTGTTAATGGACGGTAGTGATGGATATTCCCACTCCTTCTAGCCGGCAAGCATTACGGGTGTTCGACCTGCCTTGTTCACCGGCGAGAAAGAGCTCACTATTCTTGCTCCATAATCTTTTTACTGGAAGACCGGGTAGAGAGTGAAAAGCCGACTCCGAAAACCGGAAGTGACACCAATGACGTCACATCCGGGATTCGGACCCAGGAACTATGCGTTCCAGGTACCGGATGTGATGTCACTGACGTCACTTCCGGTTTTCGGACTCTGCAAGAGGCTGGAAATTTGAATCTGGCCGCGAACAGGCGGATGACAGACTTCTTTAAAAGTCCGATCCGCCCATTCGCGGACGGACCTGGCCAAAGTTCGGCCATCACTAATGGGCGGCTCGTCCACTACGTTAACGGACAGTGAAGCCTAGGGCTAATTCCGAATCCTTATGTACGATAAGCACTAAACAGATCCTTAAATCTTTTTCTTTCCCTTTTTCTCTCTTTTTAATCTTCACAGCCTGAAGTAAGCGGCCACTTTGCAGTCATCCCATTTGCATTCAGAACTGGGAAAGTTTATCCATATTTCACCCGTCCCGCTATCATTTTCCTGATGAGTCCCGCAGCTATCTCGCCGGCTGCCAGAATAGACCATTAACCAAAGTTGTTTAAAGATCAGGTGCATGTGAATGTGGGATTAATAGCCCATCACTCAGTGTGACACGACAGCCTGGGATACGGGGAGAACGCAGTTACATTTCAATGAAACATCATCGCAGTCAAGCAGATGATTACGGCCGCGAACCTGAAACCAAACCGTACAGCACAATTGGTGATCATTAAATTTTTTTTCCTCTACAATGAGCACACTTTCATTCCGGCTTTACATCTGTGCTACTGCAATATTGTGCGTGTACTGTAGTGTAGTGGGATACACTTAAAGCGGTTGTAAACTAAAAAAAAAATCCCCCACATACATGACATGGACATATTACACACCTGTCAGCAGTATACATCTGTGAGAACTGCTACACAGAGAAAAAAAAAGGTACTTCCAATCTTCACTTCCTCATTCTTAAGTACTGGCACCTGAAGCCACTTCCGCCCATTCTGTTGAACATTACTAAGGTGCCCCTCCCCTGCAGACATATTTACCAATCCCAAAGGGTTTGGTATGGGAGGACAGTTCTGGTCCTTCCAGAGATCTATGTGCTCCTGTGCTACAGGAGTGAAGCTGAAGGAGGACACTGTAGGAGACAGGAGAGATTGCTGTGATTGCGGTGAATCGCTGTGATAGTGACGTCACAGAGCAGAGGCAGAGCAGTGCATTATGGGACCCCACACACAGCTTATGTTTTCCCGGCAGCCCTTTCAGCTCTAACAAGCGACCTCAGCGCCTAGGCGCAATGTCACAGCATGGGAGGTGCTACCTCGGAAAAACTCGTCTTTCCTGCTTTAAGATGTATTTTTTTTTCTTTTTGGACAGTGATTGCCCAATCTATTGGCAGCCTGATGCCGATAGTGCAAAGTGACCTACAACGTGGTAGGTCCGCTTTAACTTGTATATGTGTGGATCCTGCCATGACATGGTAAATCTGCACAGCGCAGTGGCGTCACTAGGTCGGGTGTCAACTGGTACCAGAAACCCATGGTGTCACCCCATATATGTGTGACACCATGGGTTTCTCCTCCTGGCTTGGCACCGATCAAACAACAGTTCCTTCCTTTAGGAACCCTTAATGGCCTGCTTCCTAGCAGGCCATCAGCATGGGGCCACACACTCCTTGTGTGCCCTGTGTTTGCTGCACCCAGCAGCACTGTCTCAAACCACCTTGGGAACCCTCACTCCCATCAGTTTTAGGCCATGTGTCCACTGCTTCTTCCCTATGCTAGGCGTGTGTCCAGCGCAGGGCAAAAAGACACGCGGTGGCCAATTTTCGGGGGTTTGCTCATTGCCTAGGGTGCGGGACTGCACCCTATGAATTAGTTCAGCCGCAACTTTTCCGTTTCTTGCAGGCACGTCCATCGATCTTCAATGAAACCCATGGGTTTCTGATGGTAGGTGCGCTTGGAGTAGGAGGCCTTTTGTCTCCCGGAGCATATTTCTAGGGTTCCCCTTTCATCTTGGAGGAGTTAGAGAGTATATCGAGTCTTGACTGATTTTTGTTTGGTGTTATCTTCTATTTTCCATTTGTCATTGAATCACTTTGTAGAAATCCTGACAGCTTTGCCCGTTATTCGGTGGAAATAAATGCCGTCGGCCATGTTGCTGCTTCCCGCAGAGGAAAACAATCAAGTTTCTGGTAAAAGTTGCAGAGCCCCGGGGTGAGATCTGCCGATGTGCGCTGCGCTGCTGAGAGGCGCTGACATGGAAAACAGGGATGTATTTGTTTAGGTTGTGTAATGTACAATATGCGGGACGTCTAATTACATCTGTAGATGGAGCTCAGCCTGGCGGAAACAAGAGATTGTGTTGCTGTTCTGTAATGGATACAGAGTGACTGTTCATTTACCCAACCAGGGCTGTTTCTAGCATAGCTGTCTGGGGCCCACTGGGAAAATGTTGCTGGGGGGGGGGGGGGGGGGGGGGGGGGGGGGTGGTAGTGGTGCTCCTTCATCTCTAACACCCACCACTGATCAAACACCACTTGGACATCACCATGTCCCCCCAAAGCAAACCCCCCTGCCGATTGTCAGAATGGATGTCAGTGCGGCAGAATCTGAAAGCATGTGGAATATGAGTGCAGGTTGGAGCACCGGGGGTGCCCAGGGACTCCAAGGCCCTATGCTCCTGCATACTACGTGTAGCCCCTGCTAGAGGTGACTAGTATTAAAAAGGTTAATTGTGTTTCTAGAGGTTGTTTACCAGCTAGGACAGCTGCTTAGACAGAGAGAGGGAAATGTATCTATTTGATGATTGACAGAGCTCTGTGCAGAAATAATACTTCCAATCGGCCCAGAGATAGAAGGTTCTGGGAGGGGGGGGGGGATGTGATAAATAGAAGTGATCACCTCTGCTCAGGAGTTCTTCCCTGAGGTGTCCCCCTCTGTGGCCCTGGGGATGTGTTGCTGTATGTCAGGCCAGGGGCTGCTTGCCGTGGTTTGATGGCTGAGAGATTGTGCTGAAGCATTGCTGCTATTCAAAGCCTGTAAAGTTTTGTTGGTCTCCATTGCCAAGTAACCTGCATGGGAGAAGCTGCTGTCCAGAGGTGGATCTTGGGAGTCACTGGAACCTGAGGTGTGTGAGCCTTGCGAGGACATAGCCATAGACGGTTGGGGTGAGGGATCCTGAAGGAAGTCAGCTAAATGCAGTTACTTTGAGGCCTGTTCATTCAAGAGTAATTTCAAGAGTATTGTGAGAGAATACTGTGAGGCCTG
>CM070032.1:2916492-2938417 GCA_036250615.1 Ptychadena robeensis
CCCCCAGATCTCATACCTCAGTAGTGTGACCCCCCACCAGATCTCATACCTCAGTTGTACAACCCTAAAATGTTCTGGGTTAGTAACTAACCCCTGAGACTACCTGCAGTCACCCTTTCATAGTCATATTCCAGCTGTCACACAGTGCTTTTCTCTTGACAGATTTTACCCTTACATATGCCTACTCTGACTTTCATCCCCGGATCTCCAACACCCTTAGAAGTCCAATCTTTTTTTTAATTAAAAATTTACATTCCCAATGTCACCCCCCTAACTGCAACCTTTCATAGTTATTCATGTTTCCCTGGGGTTATCCAAGTGACATAAATTGTATACATGTAACATTTAGCTGCGGCCGCCCAGACACGGAGCGCCTCCAAGTTGTTAGTACACATATGAGCTGTGTAACAATAATGCAGGGATGCAGAGCTAGGGTTTGGCCCCTTTTGTTAGGCCGCGGCAATGATGCTTAAACACCCCCCAGAAGTAGGTCTCGCTCACAGAAAATGAAAAACTGTGTAAACCAAAGGTATAGTTATAGTCCACAGTAACTAGTCTCTGATGAAAAGTTCAGGCAAGAGTCTTCAACTGAGTTGCGGGGAGGACGCGCAGCTCTTCATCCTGACTGGCCAGGCACACGGCCACTGAATGCTGTAGCTTGCAGGTGACACCGGAAGTGGCCACAGCGTGCCGAAGTAGTAAACACCCCAGAAGCTTCTCTGCAGTAGTTCAGGAGCGACCCAAAGGCCGGGGCCTGGTATTCACCCCACCAGAACGGCAGTATGGGTCGTGGGTGGCTGGCACGGCAGCACGTGGTGCGGATGGTAGTAGGGAGAAGCACAAGCTATTTCGTCTACGGGCTGCACCCACGCCGGGCTGTACGGTTGAGGGAAGTACCTGTAAAGAATTTATTTGGTGGAAAATAAGTATTTGGTCCCTATGAAAAGTTTATCTTAATACTTTGTTATATCCGCTTTGTTGGTAATGACAGAGGTCAGACATTTTCCATTTAGCCGGGTAGGGCAAATCAACAGGACAGGATGAATTGGTGGAACTGCCCTGCAGTAATGTATGTGCAAGGTCATACCCCCCAAAAACATGAAGGGGTCTTAGGACTACGCACGCCAGTTGTCTCGATGCACCTGGAATACATTGGGTTTATTTACTCTCTATGGCTAGGCTCGAACAATTTTAATTGAGTGGCAAATAGTCCGAAAAATAAACAAAAACAAGGGAAAAGAACGCAGTAAAATATCGGACACGGGTCACTGGCTGCCGCGCCTGTCAGAGGAGGAGACGAATTTATCCTGTTCCTCATTACAGCCTTTGTCAGGAAAAGTGACTTATCTGAAGACGTTATTGCCTGGTATATTTCCTGAGTTATAGCGGAATATTCCAGGTATTTGACCTTACTCGGAGTCGTGTGCCGTGATAAACTGCCATTTCCCCTCTACAGCTTTTAGAAAACCATAAACAGAAAGGGAGCAATAACCATTACCTGTTAGAAGGAGATTTATCAAGCAGGGCCTATTCCGATCTGTCTTTCCATACAGCGAGAGGAGGACACTGTAAGGTTATTGTGGTCAGTGATAGAAATACAAAAGGAGGACTCGTTTACAAAAAGTCTTATCAACCATGGGGGTGGATGAAAGAAAGGAAAATACTAATGCCTGCCATACACACACGGGTGCAGACAAACCAGTCCCGATATGCTCCGGGATGCAAACGTGATGACGTCATCACGTTTGCACCCCGGTGCATTATGGGGCCCCTTCAGACGGTCTTCATTGAAGCTTATGGCATCGGCTTGCATCGGCCAGAGAATATCGGACGTGTCCGTTCTCTGGCCGGCCGAGCTGTGGGGCGACAGGGATCTGTCGCCCCATGTGGGCACATGCCGATAAGCGGCCGATTTTTAACCGACCGCGCGAGCACGCACGCCCGTCAGTCAGGTTAAAAATCGGCCGCTTATCGGCATGTGTATGGCAGCCTTAACAAGTGAAGGGTCCCGGGTAGTGATGGCTGAACATCAGCTGTGGCTGTTCGCAAACAGGCGAATCGAACTTCTGCAAATACCCGCCACGAACATGCGAACGGCGAACGTCCATTGACTTTAATGGAGGCCGAACTTCTCAGACCTTCAGGTCATATTTGCAGCCAAAATACCAATACAAAAAGTCAAAAGGGTGCGACCACCGGGACAGTGTCACGCCAGAGGGGGATCAATGGCTAAACTTCTCCCCCAAAATATGGGTTTTTTAAAATGCTGTTTTCTTCAGGTCTAATGGCCGGAAATCACATCTAGATACAGATTTTGCCAAAAGTTACCGGACAGTACCTTCTGCAGCGCATCACATGTAGTTAGATCTCTCTGCAATGCATAATACAGCATACCTCACCCCCAGACAAGGACTTTTGTGGCTCAGTAATGATGAACTACATGTAACACAACACCTTAGCTATAGCTACAGATCACTGGATGGAGTATAATAGCAAAGTAGCTCAGCCATCCCCTAATCAGCAGCAGCTTTCCCGATCTATCTAGTACTGCAGACACATGATAAATGTAAAATGTCTGCCGGGCTGCTTCTTTTATAAGGGGGGGGGGTGTCCTCCAGGAGCACAAAATGTGTTATTAGTTGTACTGAACCACCTGACTATAGGGTGAGGGGTTGCACTTTGTCTCCATGCTAAGGTATAGGGGGCGGGTAGAACACCCATAATGTTCGCCGGCATTGCGAACTGAAACATGCTGTGTTCACTCTGAACTGTCTGCCGGGCGAACTTTTTGGCCATCACTAGTCCTGGGTAAGGCTATGTATCCACTGCATGGAGGGCTCCATCGGCGCCCCTGCGCTAAGCACATTCCTTTACAGGAATGTTGATAGAGCCTATCCAAATACCCACCCACCGCACCAGCTGTCTCCATGGCATGGAGCCGGTCCGCCTGTCAAAAGGTAACGCACTGCCCTACGTTACCTTCCGACATCCCTGTAAAGGAATGTGCGGAGCCACTAACGCCTTGGAATCATACCCTTCAGCTGGGAGCACACATGTAGATATTGGCCAGGTCAATGGCCGCTTCGAGTGCCGTGTGTGCACACGGCCATCTATCTGGCCCATATCATATGGGACCAACCTTGTTTTCGAGTGGGACCTATCAATCCCACTCGAAAACAGGGTTATCGGACATGACTGTAAACCACGGTCGATGGCCATTGCTTTGCATGGGGATCCTATTATTGAGGCAATCTGTAAAAAAAAAGATAAAAATCTTCACCTGTAAGGAGATATTTGTGTATTTCACCCTCGCTCCTCCTCTCCCTGTCCCCTCTGAAATATGCAGCAGCGACAGCGATGTGTCAGATAAGGCTTTCTGAATCCAAAGCTCTTCACATCCATTTACTTTCAGTTTGGTCCATTGAAAGACATTGTATCTGGCGGCCCCCGGTGGCCATTCCCATTACTGCAGCCTTTACCTGAAAGTCTGGAAGCTGCACAGAATTCAATATGGCCACTTCCACAGAGGACAGCTGGGTAGGTAAGTATATTTTTTTAGTTTTTTGAGCAACTTTGAGCCATTGGAACAGTTAAGAGGTAAGTAAAAATGTAACCTCTAACCTAATACCCACAATACCCACAACCTGTAAGATTAACCCTGTAACCTCAAAAAAACTAACCTAATACCCACAACCTGTAAGATTAACCCTGTAACCTCGAAAAAGCTAACCTAATACCCACAACCTGTAAGATTAACCCTGTAACCTCGAAAAAGCTAACCTAATACCCACAACTTGTAAGATTAACCCTGTAACCTCGAAAAGGTAGGGTTATCTGTGCATAGTTGTAAGGGTAGGAAAGTATCTTAGAATTCTGTCTTTCCTGACTAATGATGATCCATCAACAGCCACAGCCGTTCACGAACAGGTGGATTGGACTTTAGTAAAAATCCAAGGTCTGCATGTTTGGTGAACCTACAGCTCCAGTAGTGAGTCTATATCCCTCGCAGTGCTGGAGCTATGGGCGGGCTGATGGAGGCCAGGCCCACCCAGTCAGGTCTGTGTTCCCGCTTGATTCTACCTGTGTATAGACCCCAGAAAGGGTCACATAACTGTAATATATGTGCTGTACAATATATGCTGTGTAATATATGCTGTAAAGTGCTAATATTAATGTGTGTATCCCCTTAAGGGTTACACCTGTTGTTTACGAAAAGCTGGTACCATGACTCATGTCTGGGTGTGTAAAAGTTGTTGTTCCTGCCTAGTTCCAAAGTTGTTCCTGCCTAGTAACAGGCCTAAGGCCAGCCCCATTCCTAGGATATAAATAGAAGTCCTTTGGAATCTTCTGTGCTTTTTCCCGGGTTTCTCATGAGATGACTTCAGGCCTCCAGCGTTACACTCTGTAGAAGGTTCCCAACACAAAGCCATTGGTTCAGCGGCTCGTGAACAACACAGTTTGGATCGTCTTATCCCCATGTCTGAACCCCATCCCTGCCTCTGGGTGATGGTGCAAGCGTGTATATATTCCTCTATAAAACTGTAAATAGCCCCCTCCTGCTGGTGTGGACCTTGGAATTATTGGACTGTGAACCTGGGGAGCGAGCAGAGGACATCCACCCTAAAGAACCTGGTCACGTGAGTGGTAGAGATGCTCGAAATATTCGACTTGCTAACTTTCAGAGCTGATTGCAAAGCCCCTGAACATGGTATCATCACCAAACATGCTGGAGATGTAGAGAAGGGTTGGGGGAACATTTGACAGAAAAAAATATGTCTCTAACACAAACAGTTTTTGAATAAATTAAGTTCAAAATGTCGAATTTCAGAATTTTCGACATTTTGACTTGACTTTGAACTTAATTTGTGCAAAAACTATTTGTGTTAGAGACATACTTTTTTTCTTTCAAATGTTCCCCCAACCCTTCTCTACATCTCCAGCAGGTGATGATACCATGTTCAGGGGCTTTGCAATTAACTCGAAATCGTCGAATATCTGAAAAATAATTTGATCATCTCTAGTGAGTGGTTTCACATACTGCACTCGCAAGACACTACATCTGCACCTGTGAGATGTAGGCATGCCCCGCCTGTGCCCGGCCACTCTTGGCGCTCTGGCGCCGACCGTGGTCCCTTGACATTGTCAAGTTCATTTTGCTCAGATAATGGGGAGCCGTGCAAGGACCTTTAAAAGACCCGGCCGGCGGAAAAATACCCACACTGGCAAAGGGAACCTGTACAAGTCGCCTGCGAGGAGGCTATAGAACATGCCATGTCCGCTGCGGACTGTCTGCCGAGAGAACATTACGGCTACTTTTAGTCCTGCCTATGCTCTTGCCTCTCTGAATATGTACTTGTTTGTTAGTGGACTCCTTGTCTACCAATCACTGCTCCCAAAGGTCACGCCTTCTGAGGTTGATCAGGGTCTTGTCCATAGAGTGGGGTGAAGAGTGGAAGCCTAATGTCTGGGCTGCATTGGCAGGGTACCGGCGCCTCATAGACAACATTCATTTGCGGTTGGTTTCCATGGACAAGGTGAGTTCTATCTCTTCTGACCTCAGCATTAACTTCAGTTTCCAGTATTCATGAAACAATTTCTGAATCCTGATTTTAACAAACCGCTGTCTTCAAAAAGTTTACAAAGTTGAAGTCCTTCATAAAATAGGAACTCAGGTCCATAAATGAACCTCCAATCCAGACTCCACAAAGCTTGTTAACAAAGAACAATTCCGATTATTATTTTCATCTCTTATAAGGAAAACAAGCCGACGGCACCGCGGACCTGCCGCTGCCGACCTGTAGTATAAAGTATCTTTATTGAGAATAAATGCTTCTTGCAGCCCTTTCTATATCATCGTGACGGTTATACGAGGAGAGATAAAATCTTCATTCAGACGTCTATTCCAATTTAATAAAGTTCAGAATGTTAAAATGAATAGAGGTGAACAAAGTGGGCGAGGCAGCCTTGTTAGATCCCGGTCTACAGACACAGAATCACTTCAGAGAGGTTTTGGAGGGGCAGCTGAACTCAAACTCCAGGTATATTTCCCACCCCCCAATCCCACCCCCAATGATTTATCTTTGTCTCATTTTTGTACAGCACAGGAACTGTAGTGAAGTGGAAATTCACTAAAATGTGTAAATACATAGGTCTGGCCTATGGTTAATGTCTGTAAAATGTTGTTATTGTATGTAAAATATGGTAATGTGTCACCAGAGGTTGAGCTAAAGCCCTCCCAGTTCTCAATGTATCGAATCTGATACTGAAAGTGGCCACTCCTTCTGGGCCATTCTGTTGTTTCCTGCATCCTGTGTGGATTGCTGTGCATCTCCGGAGCTAAGTTGAGGCCTTTATCAGGATCAAGTCTCCCCTCCAGGACTGACCACATCTTGGGTGAGAGCTGTGGCTACCTCGGTCTACTCCCAGCATGTGTTTGCATCTTTACACCCTAAGCTGTATGTCCCATCCCTACCATTGGGTGATGGAGAATGCCTGTATATAACCTGCCCTGCTAGTAATAATTGTAAATATCCAGAGAGAAAAGAAAAAGGTATACCCTAACTAAAGGTACTAGGTACCTAAGGAAGACTAGGCAGATGGCATTACAGGCACAAAGGATCAGCGTTGAGTCCGTTTAGTGATAAAAAGTCTTTATTAATATTGGACTAAATAGAAAAATTGTAACATACATACAAAATTCAAAATATGTATCTCATGATTATAATACAAAGGATATAGGTAAACAATTCCAGCATGCGATATAATTCACACTAGGGTGACCACACTGGAGCTGCTTTCACAATGGTTTACATCCTCAAGCATAATATTGAAATATAAAAAAAACACCGGGAACCATCAGAATGAATAATAAATATGTATTGTACTCAAATGACTCTCCAATCCCTGACGCGTTTCGACCCTTGGGCTCCTTCAGGGAGATATAAAGGATGAGATAGATATATTGTGTATCTAGATCTATACGTCAGAGAAAGGTAAAACTGATAATCTATACTCACAATTGCTGACATGTATCACATATCCTATATAGATAGGTTCCGTTCTAAATAAAGTAAAGTAGGATATATAGGATATGTGATACATGTCAGCAATTGTGAGTATAGATTATCAGTTTTATTTAATTGGTATGTAAACTAAATGTCTTGTATAATAATTTTAATCATGAACCTTTCCCTGATGTATAGATCTAGATACACAATATATCTATCTCATCCTTTATATCTCCCTGAAGGAGCCCAAGGGTCGAAACGCGTCAGGGATTGGAGAGTCATTTGAGTACAATACGTATTTTTCCTGGCTCACCTCATGTCAGCCCACCACGGGTCACTCCTCCCCTTGACCCCCTAGGACATCCCATAACAAGCTCTATAAAATCCCCTTACCTCCAGCCGTTCTTTTTTTTTGTCCTCGCTAGGCATTCCAAGATGTGGATACGTGTGGAGGGGTAAAGCTTCTCCTCCCCGTCAGCATTCTCACTCGTGCAGGAGCGTGGGTGATTGTCAGCACGGCTTCTGGACTTCCGGGTTCGCGCGCCCGTGCACGTGGCGGCGCAATGGTGATGCAATGGCGGCGGTTTGTCGTGGCTGGCGTCCGATGCATCCAGGATGGCTGAGAGACAGGCGGGACGCCGGCTTCGGCAGACACCTCAGCTGGTGAGTGGCTTGGTAGGAAGCATTGGCTAGGGAATGGCGTTGGCAGCATTGTGGGCTGAGTCAAGGCTGCAGGAGTAGGCAGTTCAGTGCAGTGGCTCCAGGCTGTCAGAAGCGTGATTAGCTTTTTGCTGAAGGGTAATGTGAATTGGTGTTTCCTTCATGGTGGTCCATTCTGTCTGGACGTGTCAGTGTTTGTTTGTTGCGTCATGATGTCCTCCCCACCACAGTCGCCCCAGACTGGGAACGCTTCAGATTGAAGGTATGATGGTGGGGGTGGATTAGGTGGCAGACGCACATGATGGTAGTGTCATAGGGCCTTGTGTTAGTTCAGGAAGGTGCCTCGGCAACCGCCAGGAAAGCCGTTGGGAGCCGGTGCAGTGTCTCCAGTGCCTAGGCGTGGTCTTCGACACGGTAAGGGGGATACTGACTCTTCCTGGTCGGAAGCAGTGCCAGATTCAGGCATGGACGCAGGAAAGGAAAATTACAGGTAAGTATGAAAACAATTTTCCATAATTATTCATTCTGATGGTTCCCGGTGTTTTTTTTATATTTCAATATTATGCTTGAGGATGTAAACCATTGTGAAAGCAGCTCCAGTGTGGTCACCCTAGTGTGAATTATATCGCATGCTGGAATTGTTTACCTATATCCTTTGTATTATAATCATGAGATACATATTTAGAATTTTGTATGTATGTTACAATTTTTCTATTTAGTCCAATATTAATAAAGACTTTTTATCACTAAACTGACTCAACGCTGATCCTTTGTGCCTGTAATGCCATCTGCCTAGTCTTCCTTAGGTACCTAGTACCTTTAGTTAGGGTATACCTTTTTATTTCTCTCGTTATGTTTCATATGGCTAGGGCACGCCCTTTTATTCCTTGTGACTGTGTCTCACCTTAGCTACCTTTACTAACTAATTGTAAACATCCCCTATGTGGACGAGTGGACAATCGTTCATTGGGAGTGGATGAGGAACAAATTTTGTGTGGAGCCATAGACAGGGGTACATCGAGCATCCAAAGAACCTGGTCGTTGTAGTGCATCCACTCACACTGCCCGGCGTTATAGAACATGACCAGGGGTGTGTAGACTTTTTATATGCACTGTCGGTCCTCTCTGTAGAGATGGTAAAATTATTCGACTTGCTAACTTTGTGAGCTGATTGCAAAGCCCCTGAACATGGTTTCCTCGCCAAAATTACTGGAGATGTAGAGAAGGGTTGTGGGAACATTTGAAAAAAAAAAAGGTTGGCTCTAGAACAGTGTTTTTCAACCTTTTTTGGGCAAAGGCACACTTGTTTCATGAAAAAAATTGGAGGGCACCGACGATACTCATAATCGTGGCGCACTTCCGGTCCCCGCTGGAAGTACGTCATCCGCAGGTGCCCCGCTGGAACGCAGATGCGTACCAGCAGAGCAAAAACACCGCCCCTGGTCTGTGGGGACGCGTGTTGCTAAGCAACCGCATCCTCACAGAGCCGGTCCGTGTATAACACGGATCGGCTGTATAAGTCTTATACTATAAGAGGCAGCTAGATAGGAGGACTAAGCAACCGCATCCTCACAGAGCCGGTCTGTGTATAACACGGATCTGCTGTATAAGTCTTATACTATAAGACTTATACAGCCGATCCGTGTTATACACGGACCGGCTCTGTGAGGATGCGGTTGCTTAGCCCTCCTATCTAGCTGCCTCTTATAGTATAAGACTTATACTATAAGAGGCAGCTAGATAGGAGGGCCGAGGGTGGGGTCAAAAACCCACGGCACACCAGGCAACATCCCACGGCACACTACAGTGGTTGAAAAACACTGCTCTAGAACATGCAGTTTTTGCATAAATTAAGTTCAAAATCAAAGTCGAAATGCAGATTTTCGAAACTTGTACTTGAATTTGAACTTAATTTATGCTAAAAATATTTGTGTTAGAGTCATAATTTGTTTTTGTAGTATACCCCCCAACCCTTCTCTACATCTCCAGCAAGTTTGATGATGAAACCATGTTCAGGGGCTTTGCAATTAACTCGAAATCGTCGAAATGGTTGAATTTTTGATAAAAGCATTCAACCGCTATCATCACTCACTCACTATTGTCTCGGTGTGAGGAGACGTTTCCCCATCCTGGATATAGAAGAGATTCGTCTGGAATGAACGATAAAGCTCAGAAAGCGAGCGCAGAAACCATCGCCTGGAGCGTGTTAATAGCCGATAATCAGCACGCGGTAATATATGGTAATAAATGATTCGTCATAACCATCATCGCCATGACGACGATCGATACGAAGCAGACAAAGGAAAACAAAGATCTTTCGCTGACATAGACTCTCCAGGAAAAAAAGTAAAATGTCCGTCTCCTTTGTTTAAATTACCAACGCTGACTGGAATGTTAAAACATAAAATCAATCCGTCTTAATGAGCAATTATATATTCACACTGCGCTCTGCGCGTCCGGAAACCCAAGAAATCTTTTTCCATTAGCGGACGCGCAGGACTTGGATGGATTCGGCGTTCGCCTGAAGGCTATTGGCCGGAGAGCACGCCAAGACTTCGTATTTAAAATACAACCAAAATGTTACAAAACATCATAAAAAATAAAGATGGCGGATGTCATCAGTCTGCCGCAGGCAAGAGAAAGCAATTCCTCAGTCTCCCCGTCTCCACTAGAGATGGTCGAATTTTTGTAATCTTGCTGGAGATGTAGAGAGGTTGGGGGTATACAGTTGTGTTCAAAATTATTTAACCCCCCTTGAAATATAGTGTTGTGGCAATTTTGATCATTTCAGTCATCTTCTTTACAATGAAATGAAAGCGACGCGTGTGAGTCAGACAAATATAACATAACATTAATAATGGACGATTCTGTTACCAGTCGATTGATTCACAAATGTCAACGCCCCTCGATGTGTGCCTAATCGATCAGAAAACACCAACAGGTTGGTTCTCTGGCCGATCCGATTTGGGGCCATGTCGATCGGGCGGGGTCGATCTGTCAAGGTGGGCTGCACTAGATTCCTCGTCGATCAATCGGCGTGCACGCGCCCGGTGGTCGATCGGCCAGGAATCGTGTGGGAAATTGACCTGTGTATGGCCACCTTAACCAAACCCGCTGCTGCGATGACTCATAAACCGCCGTAATGATTTGTTTCTGTTCCGTGATCACCGCGGCTCCTCCACGCCGTTTGAGTATTGATTATCTCATAGAAGTCGCATCCGTCTCACCCGCCGTCCACGTATGAAGACATACAACGCGTATATATAATGTTTAGTGCTGCCCAGTCCACACCTGGGAAATATCTCACATCCTCTCATTACGGTTCACACAAAGTGCAACAAAGTCCGACACCATTGGACGGCCAACAGTTTGTCCGTATTGATCCGGGCATTGGACATAGCCTGACCTCGAGGTATTGATCACAGGTCCTCAGAGAGTTGGACTGTGCAGAGAACTTCAGTGAATTTTTTTTTACCGGCATTGCCTATCCAGAGCCATCCCCATGTATGAAGTGAGTATGTTACACCCCTGAGAAAGGGGTATCTGAAAAGGGATTACAAAGGGAAGAGACTCAGGCATGATGCTTTCTTCATCAGAAGAACACTGAGAATTTATTAACACATAATACATAACAAACATATATAAACTTTCTTTACACATACATAAGAGCAATTTATATACATACAGACTGACAGTACAACAGCAGTTGGGACAATGCTGGCACACCTCTGCTGTTAATCAGTGTCACTAGAAAAATGTTCTTAAAATGGCCGCCCAGCCATTAGGTGTGACACACATGTGAGAGGGTCTCATATTACAAACAGAGGAATACTATAACTATAAACACTCTAACATGCATCTAACATCACAAGAACACACACATAGTGCACTTTGTCTGATAACAGAACAGTTAAAGAACAAGGGAAATGTTAAAAACCTGAAAAGGGGATTACAAAGGGAAGAGACTCAGGCATGATGCTTTCTTAATCAGAAGAACACTGAGAATTTATTAACACATAATACATAACAAACATATATAAACTTTCACACACACATAAGGGCAATTTGATATACATACAGACTGACAGACAACAGCAGTGGGGACAATGGCTGGCACACCTATGGTAATCAGTGTCACTAGAAAATTTTCTAAATGGCCGCCCAGCATTAGGTGTGACACACAGGGGGGGGGTCTCAATTACAAACAGAGGATACTATAACTTAACACCTAACAGCTCTAGATACAGAACACACACATAATACCTTTGTCTGAAAAGAACAGTTAAAGAACAGGGAATGTACAAACCTGAAAAGGGGAGAGAGCGCAGGCATGATGCTTTTATCAGAAGAACATGAGAAGAGGCAAGTGAGGGCTCCCCTTCAGAGCTGAGGCAGGACACAACAATCCACATGAGGCATCAGACTGAATGAGTGGATTGCTGATAACTGTGTAACAATGCGAGGTTACTCATATTGCAAACTTATATAATCAATATATTACAAGTACGGGGGGGAAGACATGGTACAATTATAAGCTTGTGAATATAAACCATGTTTGGGATGGGAAGCTTATCGTATCCTTGAGATATTAGCTGTGTGACAGACTGGTGGTTGCCATGGTGTGGATGGTCCATGGCGGCAGTGAAGGGGCTGCTGGTGTGTACCACCAGATACACCTGCTGAACCCTAACAAGATGGCCGGGTGTGGTCTCCAAAAAGGAGCTGGGACCACTCAGTGGGGGCTCCGATGAGGTTGGAGACAGTGCTGCTGGGTGCAGTCACACAGGGCACACAAAGGAGTGGTGTGGTCCCATCTGTTGGCTGCTAGGAGCAGGCCATTAAGGGGTTCCTAAAGGAAGGAACTGTTGTTTGGTCGGTGCCAAGCCAGGAGCTTGGCATTTCGAGTAACTGTTTAATTTGGATTGTCATTAACCCCTGCGAGGGTAACCCTTCATTTGGGAATGGTGTGTCAAATAACATGGACAGGAGCCCTTAACCTCCCTAGGGTAGAGACGAGCCTAGCTCGTCCGAGCTTCAGGCTCGCCTCAACCGCCGGGAAAGCAGGCAGGGGGAGACCCTAGCCCCCCGCGAAAGCTGCAGCGATTGTCTCATCGCTGCAGCATTTCCGGGTTGGCGGCACCGCCCGATAGCGTCAGGGGTGACGCGGAAGGGCAGGGGGGGCCGGCGCATAGACCTCCATGGTAATGGAGGAGCGCCGGCTTCCCCTCTCACGCAGCTGTTGTCTAATGACTCTGTACACTGCCTTGATCGCCCGTATCGCGCCGTTGTAACGGCGCGATACGGGCGGTGCGCAGGGAGGTTAAGAGGATAAATACGTGTGGATTGATGCTGTAAGAGCACCGTTTGAGCTGATTCCCACACAGCTGATATTAGAAGAACAAGATTGGCAGCAACTCCAGCATCAAGTCTTTTGAATATGATGCCACAAGCATGGCACACCCTATCCTTGGCCCCGCCCATTTCTCCCCACAGCACCTGAAGCTCAGCAGTTGGATGGGAAGTGTTGGTACAGTCATTTTAAGATCTCTCCAGATTCAGCAGATTCAACAACTCTGGGCTCTGGCTGGACCACTCAAGGATATTCCCAGAGTTGTCCTGAAGCTACTCCTCATATCTTGGCTGGTGCTTAGGGCAATGGTTTGCCAAACTGGGGGGGGCTGAGGGGGGCGCGAAGGATTCCAGGGGGGCACTGGCCTCATTCTGAACATGTTTTTGAATGGGAGGGGGCTCAATAATGTTGCTAAATAGAAAAGGGGCTCTGCAAGGAAAGTTTGGGAACCACTGGCTTAGGGTAATTGTCCTGCTGAAAGTGACTCGTCGCCCCAGTCTCAAGTGCTCTCTAGAGCAGATTTTCATCCAGTATGTCTCTGTACAGTGCAGCGTCTCGAGATGGTCATATATTTCGACGATTTCGAGTAATTGCAAAGCCCCTGAACATGGTATCAACACCATACTTGCTGGAGATGTAGAGAAGGGTTGGGGGTATACTACACAAATAGTGTTTGCACAAATTAAGTTCAAAGTCAAGTCAAAATTTTAAAAATTTGGAATTTCAACTTTAAATTTTGACTTAATTTATGCAAAAACTCCATGTGCTAGAGAAAAACTTGTTTTCCAAATGTTCCCCCAACCCTTCTCTACATCTGCAGCAATTTTGGTGATGATACCATGTTCAGGGGCTTTGCAATTAGCTCACAAAGTTAGCAAGTCGAAAAGTTCGACCATCTCTACAATCTTTCCCTTTATCCTGACTGGTCTCCCAGTTCCTGCCGCTACATCCTCACAGCATGATGCTGCCACCACCATGCTTCACTATAGGGATGGTGATGTTGGAGATTGAGAGGCACTGTGGGGAGGAATGAGTGAGACGTGCCGAGCTTGTGGCATCATATTCAACAAGACTTGAGGCTGTAATTGTTGCCAAGGGAGCAGCAACAAAGTATTAAGCAAGGGCTGTGATTACTTTTGTACATGTGCTTTCTCAGTGTTTGCATTTTTTACAAATTTGCAAAAAACTCAAGTAAACTTTTTTTCATGTTGTCATTATGGAGTGTTGTGTGTAGAATTAAATCCGATTGAGAACCTCTGGTGGGACTTGAAGAAAGCAGTTGCAGCGCGCAAGCCTAAGAATGTGACTGAACTGGAGGCTTTTGCCCATGAAGAACGGGCGGAGATCCCCGTAGATCGCTGCAAGACACTTGTGTCACGCTATGCTTCACATGTAAAAGCTGTTATACCTGGAAAAGGATGTTGTACTAAGTACTAAGAATGAATGTCACTTGGGGGGGTGAATAAAACTGATAATGATGTGACACAGAAAAGACATTTGTGGTGATTTCATTATTAATGTTATATTTGTCTGACTTACAAGCGTCGCTTTCATTTAATTGTAAACAAGATGACTGAAATGATCAAAATCAATGTCAAAATGGGCAAAAACACTAAATTTTGGTGGGGATTGAATAATTTTGAACACAACTGTTTTTTATTGGGAAATGAGTGACACGCTTAAGGATGGGGTGACAGATCTGTTACTTATTTTCCCACTTAATTCCCTGCTTCAAGCTGGTCCCTGGTGATACATTTCTATCTGTGCATCCCCAGCTTCCCTTTAGCTGTGCATGCTGTATACTGGTGTAGGTCTGGCTCACGGAAGCATTGCTAGATGTGATAGAGATATCAATGGCAGGCCATGCCTTGGGTCACCCAGACATTCCTTGACACTGGTCTCATTGTTCTCTGCCCTTATCTCCAACACCTCCACATGATCCCTGGTTACACATATCCATGCATCCTCAGCATCCCTTTAGTAGTGCATTTTCTTGCTCATGGGGAAGATTATTGTTTGTATTGTGTCCAGATTTACAGTATGTGATTGCCATTGTCCCTTATGAATATGTGTGTGTGTGTATGTAGAATAGTGCACTGGCAGGATCAGGTGGTATTCCCCTTTAAGGTGCTAGACCAGGGGTGGGCAAACTTTTTAACTGGTGGGCCATAATGGTTTTTTAAATAAAAATTTGACAGAAGGGCCAGAGCAAGAGACTGTAAGGACCATCTCCACTTATACCAGGCAATCAGCAAAGGGGTGCTATAGCATCTTTACACCAAGGTGACAAAGGGCCAAATTAAAAGATTAATGGGCCAGTTTTGGCCCTTGGGCCTTAGTTTGCTCATGGCTATGCTAGACCATGGTTCCCCCAGGGCACCCTGTGCGTATAAGGGAGTCCCGACCCCGAAACAGTGCTTAGTGGGAAAGAGTCTGATGGAGTCTGAGTAACTGGGTGCGCTGTCAACTCCCAGGCTTACTACCCACCTCAGTATAGTCCGATGTGCGGGCAGCCAGGGAGCACAATAGCACGCCACTACTACCTAAACCCCAGTTACGAGCAGCAGCATTTCAAAAAACAAGAAATCACATTGTATGATTTGTAAAGAAATTGATTGTATTGTACTGCTGCACATAAGTATTTGAAAACCTGGCAATCAGCAAGAATTGGCTCTCAAAGACCTGTTACTCTGCCTTTAAAAAGTCCACCTCAACACCACTCATTAATCTAATTTAGCAGCATCTGTCTGAGCTATTCAAATACATCTGTCCACCACACAGTCAGACTCCAACTACTACCATGGGGAAGACCAAAGAGCTGTCACAAGACACCCGTGACAAAATTGTGACCTCCACAAGGCTGGAAATGCTACAGGGAAATTGTCAAGCAACTTGGTTAAAATTGAAGAGACAACCCTTCGACTGGGGCTCCATGCAAGATCTCACCTCGTGGGGTATGACTGATGATCAGAAAAGTGAGGAATCAGCCGAGAACTACACGGGAGGAGCTGCTGAATGACAGGAAGACAGCTGGGACCACAGTTTCATAGGTCACTGTCAGTACAGTCCTGGCCAAAAGTTTTGAGAATGACACAAATATTTGAAATTCGAAAAGTTGCTGCTTAAGTTTTTTTTTATAGCAATTTGCATATACTCCAGAATGTTATGCAGAGTGTTCAGATGAATCGCATAATCCTTCTGAAAATACAATGAACATGTAATCACACGACTTCCAGAACTATCACTTGCACCTTTCATACTTTGAGCTGAATCTTATTCCGAGTTGATATCAATGTATTCTGTTTGCTCCCCGAGCCGCTGGGAAGCCCTGGGTGAGCTGAGTCTGATAAATGAGCTTCTTAAAGTTGGCTTGTTGTTGGAGAAGATTGCCGGCCTGTGATAGAAGAGCAGATAATGAAACCCCTTCCTCTTCTCCCCTATTACTCCCCGGCGGATTAGAATTCTGTCAGATGAGTGGATGGAATGCAGCAAACAATTTAACTAAAATGTATATATCCATAGCGCCGTGTTATTCTGCTGACTGCGGGTTTCCTTTCTCCAGAATGACTGCGTTCCCATAACGATCTGCTTCGAAACTTTTTAGAAGTTCAGTCCTCTTCGCTCGCAGATCCCCTCCCCACCCCTCCCCCAGAGACACATGGGCATCCGCTAACTCATTCAGGAGAAAATGCTGCTTCAGACTTTTTTACTGATCAAGAAAAACAAATACTTAGGAAACCGTTTGGCACAAAAAAAAAACGGAAGAACATTGCTGGCCTTAAAGCGGAACTCTGGGCGCAAAAACATGTTCAGAACGTCTCAATGAACTTTGAATTGAATTTGTAAACTGTAGTAAAGTCTTGTACTTTATAGAATTTTGCTTCCAACATCTCTATATATAATCTGCTAATGTAACTTTTACAGTCTGAAAGAGGAAGCACCGCCCATCTCTTGCACCCGGGTGCACCGCATGTACCGGGTGATTTAGGGGACAATAATGATCTCCCCTCTCCGTTGCCACGGACTTCCTTCAGGCCTCTACATACACGTTCCTCCCTTCTGTCCAAGGGGCAGCCAGGCCTCACAGCCCTCACCTGTAACAGCGGCTGAGCGGACATTCTTCCGGTTGGCAGGTCCTTGCGCACATCCCTCAATAAAGGTCTATGACCCATCAGATTGTTGTGAACACGGTGCCCCTTTATTGCAGTAACATCACAGTGCCAGTTACACTCCATGATCTTCCTGGGAGCCATCTGGGAGCAGTGTCTGCCGGTACAGTTTTTACTCTAGCCTTTCTCACCCAAATGACTTCTCCTAGGCTAGGACTGCCCTTGCCCCCAGCAAGGGGGTACAAGGGTAAGGCCTTTGTTACATCTCAGTGCAGGCCTGGTCTTCCAATCCACAGGCCTGAGGCCTGTTCCCACAAGATCAAGTACACCTCTGCTCTCGTCTACTCTGCTGCTAAGAAGACCCAATGTACATAAAGTCCTTAACTTATATAAGCTCCTATCTCCTCCCAGATGGCTCACAAGATCACAACATCACATGTTCCAAACATTTGCCGTAACACCCCCCACCTATGTTTTGCCCAGCAACAGCACAAACACAATCACTGACATTACTCATGGGGACACAGTTAACCCCTTTACAACCATGATACAGTACACTACAATCCCCCTTCCTACGTACAGGGGTGGGAAACTCAAGCCCAGAGAAGGTCTGCAGAAAGCTACATGTAAGGCGGTAGAAGAGATGGTATTGGGCCTGCAGGGACAGCATCTGGTCATGGCATGGGTGTATAGAAGGTAAACGGAAGTGGGTTTGGTATAAAGTTGTGAAGCTGGGCCGAGGGTTGAGCTGTGGTGTAGTTGTGGCCTTCTGGGGCTTCCTGCACTGACCTGGTAAAAGTTCAGTGAGGAGAGTGTGAAACTACTGAACCAAGCCAAACTCAGGCCCCCACTGGAGCTCCCCCTGATGGCCCTATGGTCCAGAGAGACTAGACCAGGGACGGCAAATTAAGGCCCGGGGGCCGGATCTGGCCTGTTTAGCTTTCCTTTCCTTGTTTTGTTGAAAAGATGCTCGCCTCCACTTGTTTTCTGCAATGAGTGCGCAAAATGCCTAGAGGGATCCAAATGTTTAATTAGGGAGAATGCAGTGGTGTGATCATATGATGACACTGTGGGTGCATCTTCATGGTGACATCCTCTAGGAACAGGCATCCTCTAGGGATTATCTCTGCTCTGTACAGGAAATGTAATAATATAACAACGTCCCTGTCACACGTTGGCTATCACACATCACCACCATTATCAGTAATGCCGGTGATGCATGGAATTGGCACACCTATGAGGGGTCGGCCATTGCAGGCTCTTGGTCTGGCCCCTTTATCAATTAGATTACCTTTAAAATGAATGGTCACATGCAGAGGCGTAGCTAGACATAACTGGGCCCCATAGCAAATGTTGTTCATAGGTCCACCCCCACCAGGACTTGTCAATCCAATCCCTCCTAGCTGAACTCCAGAGTACCGTCCAGGAGGTTTAAGCTAGCAACACATGGGTAAACTCCCATGCAATCGACCCGCGATCACTCACAGAGCGGCGACAACACCACGCTGTGATTGATCGGGGATCAATTAAACGGAAATCAATGTGCACCACATGGGCACATTGATTCCCGTTCAATGGGGACACCGGGGACCGTTCTCCCCAGCTTGTAGTGTGTGAATCAGAACACTGGCTACAAGCTGGGAAGAAATCCATCCAGCCTACTTCTCTCCGCACAGCAGCTATATTCAGTGTGAGGAGTGCTGGCTCTGCCCCCTTCACACTGACAGTCAACTGCTGTGGAGGAAGAAGGCAGGAGCTGGCTGTTCCTATACTTTACATGAAGATTCACGTCTTCATGCAGTAATGGAGATTGAACTGGGTTTTCCAACATGTTGGAACCCCGTTCAATCGAGTTTCTTCGAGAGGGCGCTATTGATCCTGCTCGAAGGAAAGCACATACAAGTAGGTCTGTAAACAGATTTGAGTGCAATCAATCACCTTGAGTGCATACGTTGATTGATTGTACTCAAATCTTTTTACAGATCTACCCGTGTGTGCCTAGCTTAACTGTCAGGAGCAGAGAGAGAAAATGAAAAAAATCAGTCAACCAGGAGTGGCGGGCCCCTTCGTGGCTATGGGCCCCATAGCGCCACTATGGCTGCTATAGTAATTCCTACACCACTGGTCACATGTGGTATTTATTCTCACATTGCGAATATAGAATCGCAATGCATGGCCATAAGCTTCTCAATGCGTATTCTCGAATAGCTGATATTTGTCAAATATGGTCGCAATTCGAATATTTGAGCTCAACACTATTGAGAACCACAGCTTTAGGAGTCCTCCCTCTTTTCAAACTCCTCATTTTAAGTTCACCCAAACGTCTTTTGGTTTCTTATTTTCCGGGATTAGCAATCTACTGAAATATCTTTACTGACAGCTCTATGTCAGCAGACACAATGGGTTGGCTCCACTACTTTGAATGGGGACTGCGGTTCTCTATTCAAAGTAATGGCCTGACTGCAGCTGAACGGCACCCACAGGCTGTGATCAGCTAGCTGGGAGTTTGAAGGGGCGGGTCCAGCACATCTCTGAGCGAAGGGGGGGGGGTGCGCAGGCTGACTGGCGCTCTCTCTTTCTGCTTTTCCCTGCCAGCCGTCGAAATCCATTACTTTGAATGGGGACTGTGGTTCTCCATTCAAAGTAATAGTCTGACTGCAACTGAATGGCACACTCAGGCTGTGATCAGCTAGCTAGGAGTGTGAAGGGGCGGGGCCAGCACATCTCTGAGTGATGGGAGGGGGGGATCTGCAGGTTGGCTGACTCTCTCTCTCTGCTCCCAGCCAGTGAGAAGCAGAGACCCGGGGAACCACAGGGTAACCAGGTCCCTATCGGACGGGAATTGATGTCCCATGTGGTGCACATTGATTACCATTCGATTGACCCGCGATCAATCACACAATGGGTTGGCTCCGCCCCTTTAGGTCCATGTAACTCTAAATCAAACACCACCAGCTGCACTCACTGTTCAATAACTAGTCCTGAACTAGGGTGGGAATATGCTGACATGGAGCGCGTCAGTAAAGGAAAATTACGGTAAGTATTGAAGAAATTTTCTGATTTCCGAGGACAAAACGTTCTCTTCTCCCCGCGTGCCAACAAAAACCTTAATAACACTGCTTACCAAATATGACTCACTGAAATATTGATAAATCAATTAAAGAAGCGACGGCAGAATAAAAAAAATGAATGGTTTCAGTCCTCACACTTCGGGAAAACAATCCCGAAAAATTCAAGAAAATGTTGACTCCAATCACCCGCGCCGGGGCTGTGCGGAGTCTTCCGGAACGATCCAACTGGGCTCCCCGTCTCACACATTCACTTTGAACGTTACAAGCTCGCTGAGCCGGGCAAAGCAAACCAATTAAGTGCCTCAGCTTTGTGTTACACGGAATATCAAAGCGGCATATTGAGATTAAAAAGCCTCATTACGGGGAACACGCTTTTTTATGTTCACCGAGCGCCGGCTCGGATCTTCAACTTTCCGCCGATACCATTTGCCACCTAGGCGGACACCAAGTCTTGCTTTGGAATAAAGAGGGAATATAAATTTTATGAGCGTCGCTTTATATTTCCCGGCCGTCCTGTTTATTTTTCTACTTCTGAATACTTTTTTCCTTTTCATATCAGTTGTATGAAAGTGTTATTGTGTCTAATTCTCGTTCCCCATACACCTTTAGATTTCTCTGTCAGATTTCCTTTAGATCTCCTTTTGTTTTACCAAAACCATGTAATATGAGGGACTTTCTAAACCATCAAGTCTACCTGTGTTCAATCGCAGAGGACCCGGCACTACATAGTTGTTGGTAGATCTAAAGGATATCTGACAGAGAGATCTAAAGGTATATGGGCAGCTTAATTGTCTGCGGACTAGAGATGGTCAGATTGTTCGACTAGCTGACTTGTGAGCTGATTGTAAAGCTTGGGATACACAGCTCGATGAAGAAACAGATTAGAGCAACAACGGGTGCTGTGCGCGCTCATGGCACCCGATGTTGCTCTAATCCAGTGGTTCACAAACTTTCCTTGCAGAGCCCCCTTTTCTATTTAGGAACATTATCGAGCCCCCTCCCTATTCAAACACAGGATAAGAATGAGGGCCCGCGCCCCCCTGGGATAACTTTGCGCCCCCCAGTTTGGGAACCACTGATCTAATCTGTTTCCTTATTTGAGCCATATACAGTTCCTTCGATCCAGCTAGAAGGAACTCGACCAAACGGGTTTCCAACATGTTGAAAAACCTTGGTTGAAATTTGAATGGGGACAGTGGGTGTGCATTCAAAGTAAAGGCTGGGTTCCAGCTGAACGGCACACACAGGCTGTGATCAGCTAGCTGGGAGTGTGAAGGGGGAGGGGCCAGCACATCTGAGTGAAGGGAAGGGGGGATGTGCAGGTTGGCTGACTCTCTCTCTCTGCTTTTACCCAGCCAGTGGTCACTGGCTAGGGAGAAGCAGAGACCTTGGGAACCACGGGAAAACCTGGTCCCCATTGAATGCTAATTGATGTGCCCATGTGGTGCACATTGCTTACCGTTCGATTGACCCGCGATCAATTACAGCGTGGTGACGTAGATACGCGGGTGGGTGACTTTCCTACACTAGTTAAATTAAATTTAAAGAAAGCTCATTGAATGGGCTGGGTGAGATCAGATGATCAAAACAGATACAGGCACGTCAAGAATAGGCGACATCTGCTTTGCACCCCCGCAGATGCCACCTGTCAGAAAGTCTAGTGTAGACTTAAGCCCCCCATACATCTTTAGATCGCTCCATACAATTTCCATTAGATCTACCAACAAC
>CM070032.1:2967959-2982118 GCA_036250615.1 Ptychadena robeensis
GAAAATATTTGCATTCGGCAATATTCTTCTTATTGTGAATATCGGCAGTTTTATGCAAATTATTATGTTGAAAAAAAAATTGCGAATTTTGGACGCCATCTAAGTGATTTTCGCAAATTTTGTGCCGATTTTCGCAATATTCCGAATATTCGCATCACCCCAATATTCAATTAAAAAACTGTTGATGGTCGCAGGGAGTGTTGCTAAGCTCTTGTTGCAGCCTTCCCATTCGTCCACTTGCATTGAGAGGTGTGTGTAATGGAATAAAAATACAGAATATCCGGAATTGCGAATATTCGGCAATATATTCACCATCTTCGCGAATTTCCGAATTGCCGATATTCGAGATTAATATTCGGAATCCGAATATTCGTGATCATCACTAGTCAGGACACACAACTGAACTCAATCGTTTGGTGTGGTGTCCACGATACCTTTATATAAAATAATTATACTTAGCTTAGGGACAGGTCCAAAGAATCCATAATGTACGTTCATCACCACTTAGCCTTTACTACCAACAGTAAAATAACACTTAAACATCATAGACAAACCACTAAACCAAAATGACTCCATAAAAATAAACATGGGAAGTGCATCGTGTGTAATAAACGAGGAGAACTAATTATAGGAAATCGCATTTCTTCAAATGTTGGAAAACAATGTTTAATTTGGAATCGCATTGTTTCCATAATAAACGCCGTGGTGGTGACTGTCTTACGTTGCATTATAATATAGATTAAGCAATTACGCACACACCAGTGACTGAATTCAAATATTAACTGCTAATGTCGCCTTATGGAGGCAATTCTGGAAACGGAAATAAATTTTGCTCAAATTAAAAGCTACGTTTTTAGCCGTCCAAAACTATAAAACGGATGTGCAGGCGGCGTCTAATATCAGGATTATCTACAGCATTCATTATTCATGGTGGTATGAATATAATGAATATATATTGTTCATTATATTCATAGTAATGGCCAATGTAAAGTATTTGCAGATTTCTTTCTTTAAAACAGTGGAAATGGAACGGTCCAACGCTCGGAATCTCGTGGTGACCACATTTTAATTAAATTGTGTATATTTTTATTTATGTACCTGCCAATAATATCACACCAACAGGCCCACCGTTGCCAGTAGCGTTGGTCTAGTTCTGACTTTTTTGTCTTAGGCTGTGTTTTCACAGCGTTTTGTGATCCATCAGGACCCCTACGTTAAGCGCAGTGCTTGGCAGGGGTTGCAATGGTTCACATACACCTTAGCTGCCACTGCATTACGTTAACCCCTGCATCAGCTGAGCATCATGAGAACAAAGCATCCGCTGAGCAGGTAAAGTACAGCACAGCACAGATGTGGAAAGCCTTAATTAACCTTGATTAACTGAATGTTTGCCAACTGTAGTAATAGATATTTGATAAACTTTTTGGGGATCCACTAAAAGTGTCATCAATTTCAATACAACCAATTACAATTTTCCAGCACGTCCAATCAATTGTCCTCTCTGCGTCTTCTTCCATGCTGCAGACACGCGTCCGCAGCAGGGACACAAGCCCTTAAGACTATGTCCCCACATGAGCGATCTCCCACAATCCTTATAACTGGCAGTGAACGCTTACAATTTTTTACGTTTTTTTGTTGTGGAAATGGAATGGCCCAGCGCTTGGAATCAACCCAGCGGCCCAGCGCCCAGCGACCCAGCGCCCAGACAACATTTTAATTAAATTGTGTATATGTTTATTTATGTACCTTCCAATAATATCAGGCCCACCGTTGCCAGTAGCGCTGGTCTAGTTCTGACTTTTTTGCCTAAGGCTATGTCTCCACAGCGTTTTGTGATCCATCGAGACCCCTATGTTAAGCGCAGGGCTTGGCAGGAGTTGCAATGGATCACATACACCTTAGCCGCTACTGCATTACGTTAACCCCTGCATCGGCCAAACAGCTGAGCACCATGAGAACAAAGCATCTGCTGAGCAGGTAAAGTATATATGAGATCCATCAGGACCTCCAGCCAAGCACTGCGCTTAGCACAGATTTGGAAACATAGCCTTATGTTTCGCAGGCAGTTTGCTTGTGGCTAAGGGCACACTCCTGCCGATTCGATATTCCTGCAGCAGGGGAAGGATGTGTAAAATCAGTGCCCGCAGGCTGGAGACACCTCCATTGATCTTCAATGGAAGTGTCTCCGGTGGCGCCCCGTGAGCAGAATGGGACAGTGTCCTCTCTTTTTCCGCGTCCACAGCAGGTATACCAGTCCTTAAGACTATGTCCGCACATGAGTGATTTTTTACGTGTTTTTGTCCACAAGTTGTGGTAGCGAATTCATGGAGATGTGATTTTTGAATGCGTCCATTCATGTCTGTTGTAATTCCTACACCGTTCACCTGATTTGGATGTAAATCCCCTCAAATTAAAACGGACAATCTGTAGTTAAAGCACATTGTGTTTCTTTTCAAATCCAGTGTGGTGGTGTATAGAGCCAAGAATGTTAGAATTGTGTGGTTGTCTCAATATTTATGGGCCTGCGTCCAACAACTGGTGCGGTTATGATCTCCTAACTGGATTAGAATGTCTTCTTCAACCATTTTGCTTCAAATAGCAAAGCAGGGCATCGGCATGTTTGCAGAGAGTTTGCCATGAGACCACAGGAGGTCCATCTGCTCCACAATAATTGTACTTGTGTTGAAGAATGAAAGAGAGAAAGGTTACCATCCAAGCTGACACCTGTCAGAGAATTTATTTTAGATTGTAAGCTCAATTGGCCAGGACACCATGACCGGGCAGTGTTGAGCTGCCTACCTACCGACCTTTAACCCCAATCCCCTTTGAAATAAACACCAGAGACTCCGATTTCTTTAGAAAAGGTAATTGTATTAATGAGTGGAATACAAAAAGGCCACAGCTTATTCAAAACATGTAAAAACTACCTCGACAGTGCCGCTTTATAACATTTACATTTAAATAAATTTAAATAACTTTAAAAACTTTTAAATAACTTTTACACCAAAACAACTGTCCGTACCAGCCACCTGCCCTTTTAAATCCAGCACGGTGGGTACTTCCAACTTTACATTAACAGGAAAGTACTACTGTAAACTTAATCATAACAATACCATTTTGATGACTGCCATCCCTAAATAAGCATGTCACCCTAATAGCTCTAACTTAAAACCTCTCTCGGCACTGACGAGGACCCGCCTGCTGTGACAACAATAAAACATACATACAATAAAAGACAAATCCCATCTGTGCAATACATCTAAACAGGGTGGGTGGGTGATTGTTCACTCGAAAGAGGCCTCCCCTTCTGGTCTGCTTCTCTTCTTAAAGGGTCCAGCCCTGCCTACCTCCACTCCGCCCCCTTACTTCCTCCTCTTATGCCCGTTGCCTCCACACCCGGTCACACCGCGCTCCCGCCTACCCCTCCGGGTCCGGCTCGGCACCTCCATTCTCTTCCCATATCATAACCTGTACCTGGATGTTAACTTGTGTTGCATCTCAACTCTTATTTAATGTACAGCGCTATGCAATATGTTGGTGCTATATAATTAAAAATAATTTCCCCCTCCTTCTAATTGCTAGGCTATATAATAAAAGTTGATAACTGGGTGAGGTTTGTCTCGGGATAACTTATTAAGAAAGGGCGGCCAAGACCTGGACACTGCTGAAGCCAGAACCTTAACAACAGTCTATTAACCTCCCTAACATTCCTGACGGCATGAGATGGTGCTGTCTGGGGAAGATCAGAGCCTGGGCAGCACATACTTACAGTTTCGCACTGTTCTGGAAGCTCCGATCGTCTGAACTGGCTTCTTTACTGCTGATGTCGCCCCCAAACCCCCCCCCCCTCCCCGCGGACATGGTAACATCACACTGTCGGCGGTAAAGTCACAAGTAAATTGCACGAAAACTGTTTTCCCCAGCTGTTCCCCTTTCCAGTTAACCCTCTCTCCCCTGGTGTGATATCACACCAGGGGAGAGAGGGTGCCAAAGGGAATTGTACTGCATACAGTGATAACCACATCCAAAAAATTCAAAGTAAAAAAAAAACACATTTCCAATTGTAATAAAAATGTTATTATATAACATATAACATTCATATAAATATGAATACTGACTGAAATCTATCATACAAAACAAGTATTTTAGAGATGTTATCACTCAAATGATACCTTTTATTTATTCATTTGAATTTTTTTTTCACATAATCGTGTGTTTCAAACATTATTATGGTCAGGATGTCTACTAGACCTGTGTACGGACAGATTTGATGAAGTTACAGGCCTAAACTCAAAACACAAAATTCCATTTAAGTCCATGGTGCACTTTTGGTACAGAAATCTGGACCTTGCAAGAGCGCTAGGGAGGTTAACGCCTACAGTATTTTTGTTTTGTTTATGTTTTTAGGGCAGAAAATCCAGAAAAAAAAGATTTAATACGTTTTCACATCAATTGGGATAATGCAATGAATTTAATGGATGCAATATTCAATTCAGCCAGCAGGTGTCACTCGCAGCAGTACACTGTCAGCTCAACACGTCACACTACACTGATCTGTTCAGTGTTCTGTGTTCAGCCCAGCATTTCGGCACCCCCTGCACCCTGGCCGAGCCATCCATAGCCGACAGCTCTCCTCTGTGTTCTCCTTGGTGGGGATGCGGGGGATGTGGCATTTAGATGGAAGAGCAGTACATCGGCTCTTTCATCTGAAATGACGGCTCCCACAGCTCTCCTCTGTCGATTGGCCACGGGGGTCGCGCGTTCGGCTTCTAAGATGCAAGCACTTTTTTGCCCCCAATTTGGGGGGTGAAAAAGTGCGTCTTATATGCCAAAAAAAAAGCCTTCACTCTCCACCCTAAAGTGTATCTGAAGACTCTAATTCCTGATACTAAGTGCTCCAAGTTCAGCACCAGGGGCGTTTCTAGCATTTGGGGGGCCCTATGCAAAATTGGGGCCCCCTGTCGAGAGGGGGGGGGGGTGCTAGCAGAAAACGGAAAATTGAATTACATACTTACCGTAATTTTCCTTTCCTGATGACGCTCCATGTCAGTGACACACTGTTGTTGAGCAGGGTTAAGTGTGCGCAAATACCAGAGGAGCCCCCTTGGGGTCTAAAGCAGGGTACAGACGTGGAGATATGGGTCAAATCGATGGCCATTTCAAGCGCCATCTATCTGACCTATATAATCTGCCCCCATCGCTGTTTTCGAGCGGGACAAATCAATCCCACTCGAAAACAGCCTTATCGCACATGTTCGTTAACACGGCGATGTCCGATGCTTTGCCTGGGTCTCCGGCTGAGCAGGAGGAGTCGAACTGTCTCTCCCCGGCCCCTCCTATATCTGACAGCAGCGTGATGACATCATCACGCTGCTGCAGGGTACATCGGACAGCTCGAATATCGCGCCATCTGTACCCTGCTTTAGTGCCCTATGCGCCCATATACTTCGCATAGCGGGAGAAACGTCCCAGCTCAGTACCTACAGATAGCCCCGGAGCTCCATTTCTAACGATCTGATTTATTCCCGCTCACACTATATAAACTCACAACTAAAATTCCCTTCCCTACCCAACCCTCTCCATTTCCTGCGAAAAAATTTGTATTCCGCTCCATCTTATATTATGTCCAGCTGGCTTCAAATAGAAACGCACTCGTCGGAATTGATATGGATTGTGAAAGCTGGAACCGTGGCAATAATCCAACCTTCTGACACATTCTATTAATTCTCCCTCCATATATCCCGCTACAAAAGAGCGAACAAACGCCGGAGTTACACTTCCACTGCAGCCCGAGCCGCATTGAAATTCCGCGGACACATCTCCGAGCAGTAAGTTGTATTACGAGCCCAGAAAGTTTCGGACAACTTTTGATAGCGCAGATAAAAAAAAATCCAACTTTGTCTTTTTCATTTAAGTGTAATACAGGAACGAGTCAAAGATCAACCCGCTAAAACCGAGGAAAGGACGATGTTCTTCTCAGCCTTGGTATATAATCCCTGTAATAGATTTGACAGCGGAGACTTATTATATAAAGCAGTGGTGGGCAACTGAGTTGATATGTAGGGCCACAAGTGCGGCCCTGGGCATCACTAAAGGGCCACACATAACATCGATCCAGAGCCTCCCCCTGTCGACATATCTCAGCAGGTGGTGGACCAGATCCCGTCACGTGGTCAAAACACAACACCCCCCCCCCCCCTCCTGCCCTTAGGTGCAGCGGTCATATGTAGACCTGGTTTCCATGATCAACATTGACAATTTTACTGATGTAGGAGCCAAAGCTGATTAGGAAAGCTGGATCAGCATGTGACCACTTCACAGGTGAGTTGCTATGCCCTATGCATTAACAGTTCAGTTTTGAGGGCCGCATGTGGAGGACCAAGGGGGGCCGCTGAACAATGCCCAAAGGGCCGCATGCGGCCTCTGGGCCGCAGGTTGGTCACCTAGGATATAAAGTCACAAAAAGTTTCTGTTGACTAAAAAAGTACTTAACATGCATTGGCTGTTTTATGCATGGGCAACATGAGCGGTTCCCAGGGCGGTATTTGGACAGATGCGTCCCCCCAGCATGCCCACCTATCAATCAAGCGGACGTCTGGGTAGAGAGATCTGCAGGAGATCTCTCCAGCCCCCCCCCTGAGAGCTCTCCGTCAGTGGCTGGAGATGCTCTCCATGGTGGCGGGTTGGGACAGGGTCCGTAAATCTCTCCAGCACCGCGGGGGCGGACATGGCACCCATCTCTCTAGAACTTTCCCTGATTACCTGACAAAAGTGTGTGGACTTCCCTTCCAGATGTCTCCAATGAAGTGGGCTTTTTAATCGGACTTTATATACATCTGTAGTGACCAGTAAATGGCACTAATTGTAAATTATATTGCATTGTTATAAATACCTATATATTCATGGCATGGACAACCTGGGATTTTGGATGCCCAGTTGCCACGGCACACCATCTGCGTGGCCACCCTGGGACATAGAAGGAGTAGTGGAGACTCACCCCTCAGTGCTCTCTCTCCCCGGGAGTTGAGATGCTTTCCAGGGGAGGGGGGGGGGGGTGACGGAGGTTGAAACAGAGTCCCATCTCACAAGGCCGCCTGACGGGGTGCCCAGGGCGCTTTTGTGCCCAAGACCGCCCCTGTCAATACCATTGTTCCTATCACATTATACACACTTTATGGCAGCACTGTATTCCCACAAGAGAGCTACTAAAATGTTACCACAAAGGTAAGCAAGCAAGCCGTTACAATTCCTTGTACCGACGGAAGCTGTAGCCGCTCACTTTCCTCTACGCTAAGCGATAGTGATGAGCGGCATAGGCAACATTCGTATTCGCGGCATGCCGCGAATTTTATGGAAAACATTCGGAAAATATTCGCATTCGGCAATATTCGGGGTTTTTTTTGTTATTGCGAATATCGGCAGTTTATTGCGAATTTCGCGCGCGCAATATATGTTTAACATGGTGCGAATTTTTATGCGAATTTTAAAAGTGACGATTTTCGCAATATTCGCATCACCCCAATATTCATTAAAAAATCTGTTGATGGTGTTGCTAAGCTCTTGTTGCAGCCTTCCCATTCGTCCACTCACATTGAGAGGGAAGTGTAATGGATAAAAAATACCGAATATCCGGAATTGCGAATATTCGGCAATATATTCACCATCTTCGCGAATTTCCGAATTGACGATATTCGCGATTAATATTCGGAATCCGAATATTCGCGATCATCACTACTAAGCGATTGAAAAATGTAATATAATGAACTGAACTGCAAACGCAGCTTGTTACCACTATTCATTTTCAGGCGTTTTCTATAGACTACCCTGAATTCCTGTGGTAGCTGTTTCATGAAATTACTTTGAAAATATACTTGAAATGTGTCATAAAGAGAGAAAATTGAATAATATATTCGCATAACTGTGGGATTTACTGATAATAGATACACGCTGGCTCGCTGCCATGGTGGTTTTCCAGGAGGAAGGAAGAATAGCGGAGAACAGGTGATCTCATTTTCAGTCTCTGCCGTGTAGTACTACTTGGTTATAGATTGGGGGTACCCAATCCATACAATAATCCAGAAAAACAAAAGTGTTAGAATGGTTAAAGCGGACCTTGCATCACATACATGTTAAAGTAGAACTCTGTATAAGAGAAGAATCCTGCAGCTAGTTGGGTATGTAGGAATTCAACTTTGAACATCTCCACCTGGGCTTTGCTGTGTCAAACACGTCCACAGGGCTGCTGGGGATGCAGCCCTGGCCAAACACTGAGCCAGCTAGAACTGCATCCCACCACTAGGGGGCAGCAAGACATGCCTGAAATGTGTAGTGCAAGACTGCAGGGACCCTGGGGTGCTACATATCCCTACATAAGAACCAGGAGACCTGCTTCCACCATGATGTATGCTCTGTGATTGTCTGCACTTCCTAAGGTCACCAATGCGGGATCGCCTACCGGCAAGTACCTTACACCCTAGCTTAGGGCAACCTTTTGTGGCTAAAGAGCTGCTGACAGGGAGAGCAAGTAGCCACTTTGGAGATCTCCTCCCTTACAGAACCCCACTGGAAGAATGAGGGAGCAGCCGAGATCTCCTGTGTGGCTCTAGTTCCACATCTTCCACCACCCACGGTCTTCTCATAAAGAAAAATGATAGAGAAGAGGCCAACACATAGAGAAAAGAACAACTCATAGAGAAGAGACCAATTCATGGAGAATAGTTCAACTCAGAGGGATGAAACCAGTTCATAGAGAAGAGGTCAACTCAGAGAGAAGACACCTACTCATAGAGAAGAGAACCGCTAAAAGAGAGGAGAACCGTTCATAGAAAAGAGGCCAACTTATAGAGAAGAGGTCAACTCAGAGACAAGAGGACAAAGCAAAGAAAAGAGACCAATTCATCTACCAGTTCATAGAGAAGAGAACAGTTCATAGAGAAGAGACCAACTCATGGAGAAGAGTCGAAATCAGAGAAGAGACCAACTCATAGAAAAGAGGCCAACTCAGACAGAAGAGACCAATGCAGGGATATTGATGAGACCAGTTTATATAGAAGAGGCCAGCTCAGAGAGAAGAGACCAGCTCAGATAGAAGATGCCAACTCAAAGAGAAGAGACCAACTCAGAGAGACCAGACCAACTCAGAGAGAATAGACCAATTCGTAGAGAAGAGACCAACTCATATAGAAGAGAAGTGAAGAGGCTCACTCGTAGAGAAGAAACCAACTATTATTAACATTTATTTATATAGCGCCAGCATATTACACAGCGCTGTACAATACATTAGAGAGGAGATACAACACAGTATAACACACAGGTACAGGTAATGACACAGGAGGAGTAGAGGATAATAGGGAAGATGCCATCTCATGGAGAAACGACCAGTTTATTGAGAAGAGGCCAACTCATAGAGAAGCACATGATCCATTTAATCAGCTGATTTGCTGGTCCAGATCATTTGATGATGTTTCATCCCTGTGTAGTCTCACACAGGATCAGCCAATCAGAGCGGTACTAACTAACCTTGTGGACATAAAGCCTGAGTTGGCTCAGGGTGAGTTTGTCCAAAGGGAGCCTTTCTGTCATCAATCTCCATGATGCTTCCATGTTCCACCTCTGCGTTATTGATGATGCAGTAGGTGGGGGGGGGGGGGCTGCGCATAGGTGCTCTGGGTCCTCACATCGTTTGCATCATCGATGAAATGTAAAGGGGGAAGAGTTCTGATCAAGTATCATATTTTTGGCAATCACGGCATCTCATTGGCCATCTCTAGTTAATGATTCCCCGGATATTCCTGTTCTGTATGTGTGTGTATATGAGGTTGGACCCCATTATACAATCACCCCGCATTGTCTGTCCTGATGTACCAGGCCCAGCACACGTTCACGCGGCATGACGCCGATATTAATGGACTTGTCCCGCCATTATTAATGGCCGTGCCGGGAAGAATGGGAGCGACTCGGCTACCTCGACCCACATCTCGTTATTTCTTCTGCTTCATTTCTCGCCGTAACAAGCTGGAGGAACGCCGCGTGACGGAGGAAACCGCTTAATAGGCAGAACGCGGGCGCTACATACATTTTCTTTCATGTTTGTCTGTCAGGCTTTGTAACAAAGTTCCAGCGGAGAGCGTTTCTGATAGAGTTCACAGGGTCAGCGTTGCATCTGATCTGGAGGTAAGGAGTCCGCCGGGACCTCCAGTGTATTGATTTTTTTTTGGTCTTCAACCCAGAGAAGATGCAGCATAACGGATTATGTTATCATCGCCTCCTTGCCAATCCCGCCGATTGTGCAAGATAAATTTTCAGATTTAGAATAAAAATTGGTGTTTCACTAGAAAATACATTAAAAATTACATACACATGTGTTAAAACCGGACAGGTAACAGTTATCATTTATTCACTAATCTAATAAAACTAATCTTAGGGTATGAATGTGGTAGTCAAAGTCTGGTATTTGAGAACTGGTTTGGCTTCAGTCTATCAATAGAATGCATGAACTATATGTGTTTAAAGGTCAATAGACAGCTGCACTCTAAAGCCCCCCATAGACGGGCCGATTCCCGGCCATAGTTGTAGCAGACCAACCTGCCGAGCCGAGCACATAAAGGTTGGTCGGCCGCAACTATGAGGGAGCCCACCTTTAGAGATGGTCGAATTTTTCGACTTGCAAACTTTGTGAGCTTATTGCAAAGCCCCTGAAAATGGTATCATCACCAAACTTGCTGGAGATGTAGAGAAGGGTTGGGGAAACAAATAACAAATAACAAATAGAGAAAAAATAAGTTTTTCTCTAGCACATGTAGTTTTTGCATAAATGAAGTTCAAAGTTAAAGTCGAAATTCCGATTTTCGATTTTTTTACTTGACTTTGAACTTAATTTGTGGAAAAAACTATTTGTGTTAGAGACATACTTTCTTTTTTGTAGTATACCCCCAACCCTTCTGTGCATCTCCAGCAAGTTTGGTGATGATACCATGCTCAGGGGCTTTTCAATTAAGTCGAAACCGGCGAAATGGTAGAATTTTTGAAAAAAAATTCGACCATCTCTACCCACCTTGAGTTTTGTAGAAAAAAAGCCAGCAGGTCGGATCGCACACGGATCCATCCTGCTGGGTTTTTTTCTGCACGATCCTCTGTTCCTGCACTGCAGGCTGTTAACTCGGAGGGGGAGTCTCCTCCTCCTCCGAGTTAATTGGCTACAGTCTGACAGGAGTCCCGTGTGTTAGTGGAACACACAGGATTCCTGTCCGTTCTGTAGCACCACGCTGTGAAGAGTCTGCTAAATGTCGGCCATAGATCGGGACGTCTATTGCCGGCTTAAACTATAGTAAAGAATCACATAGTCTATGGATATTTATACATGGTCTTTGCAGTAGATAATGTTACATGATGAAGTAATGGGGGTAGGCGCCTTTCTGATGTATAATCTTGACTTATATGGGTAGGAGATAGTATTTAGAATCTGATGACCTAAGGAGTTTGTGTCATATAAGAATAAGACTGTGGGACCATGGTTCTCAGATTGAAACCAAGTTATCTGGACAAGCATCGAACATCTCCAGCAAACCACAGACCAAAGACTTTACCACTGAAGCTTAAGAGACTGTGTAAGACCCTATCATTATTCTTTGAAACCGTAATACTTTTTGCTGTTCACTGTGTGTGCATCAATAAATGTCTATTGTTTGAAACAAGACATTATTTAAAGCACTCATTCACCGGGACACAATCCCTTTGCATAAAGAGAGGAGGCCCGCGCTCTTTATCAACATGTGAAGTTGGCAATGGTAGGGGGTTTGTACTTTAATTATGAGTAGATAAAGTTATCATTGTATTCATGATCTGCACTGATGAAGCCCAACAAGGCTGAACCAGCAGTGTGCAATTTGGAATAAATGTACTTTTCCTCAAGTCAGCCTACCACAGATCTCCGCTCCCATGACCCCCAAGGACAACCCTAATTAGATTCCATAAAAAGACCCACCTGGAAGTGCCCAGATGTTCATAATCGCTAGACTCTTGATGGAATGGTCTTCCAGCTAGGTCTTCCCTGGAGTATCCAAGTGTCGACCAGTTGTGGTCGTGTGAGACCAGTTGTGGCCCTGACCGAAAGGCCAGGTCTCCCGGGTACTAAGGTCCGAAAGCCACTTTCCCCAGGTGACCATGGACGAAGCCTAGTCTCCCAAGTAGTCAGGGCTCGAAACATGGAGAGATTGCCGGGCCAGAGCCATAAGCAGCCTCTCCCCACCACGTTCTGGGGCAATTCAGAAAGGACTTTCAACCTGTACTAGTGAACAAACAGAACGTGCAAACGGGAGTGGGGGGAGGGACTCACATAAAAATAAATAAATAAATAAGTGCACCTTGCTCGAAAGCATGGGGCAGGCCTAGCGACTATAACAATTCTTCCGGTCGAGCCAAAAGGCTGCCCCCGGGAGGTGGATGCTACAAAGGATGTGCTTTGGTGACCAAATGTGTCAAATGTGCCATAAAAGGTGGTCCCCCACCAGTCATTTTATGGCACCTCTGGGTCCCAATTGCAGGCACCTGCATATTGTAGGTGATCATCCTGCCTGTGCCTTTAAATTTTGCATAGCAAAGACGCGGAAAGCCCATTGCTGTTCATCAGGCGGTAACACACTCTGAACCACAGTCAAGTCATATATCTTTAATGGACACATCACCAACCATAGCTGTCAATTTCGCCAGCTGGGAAATCAGGACGTCACTTTCGGTTTTCATACAGAGACATGTGTCATATATACACACACCAATCATACAGAGACATGTGTCATATAACACCAATCACTACAGATACATGTTCATATATACAACACAGCCCAATCATACAGGACATGTATCAGATATACAGCCCACAATCATACGAGACATGTATCATATATACACACACCATCATACAGATACATGTATCATATATACACACCAATCATACAGAGACATGCATTCATATATACACAACCACACCAATCATCCAGAGACATGTATCATATATACATACCCATGATACAGAGACATGTAAGCATATAATAACACACACCAAGCATCAGAGACATTATCATATATACACAGCACTAATCCATACAGAGACCATGTATCATTATACACACACCAATCATCGAGTGGACATGTATCATATATACTACACACACCAATCATACAGATATGTATCATATATACACCCAAACCCACCCAAAAAAAAAAAAAAAACCAATCATTCAGAGACTGTATCAATATATAACACCACCAATCATAAAGAGACATGTATCATATATACACACCAATCATACAGAGACAGGTATCATATATCCAACCACAACCAATCTACAGAGACATGTATCATATATACAATACACACACCAATCATCCAGAGACATGTTCATATATACACACCCAATCATACAGAGACTGTATCATATTATAACACCACCAGTCATACAGAGACAGTATCATATAACACAAACCAATCATCCAGAGCATGTATCATATATACACACAAAAACCCAATCATACAGAGACATTACATATATACACCCCAATCATACCGAGACCTGTATCACATATATACACACACCCCAAAATCCATACAGAGAACTTATCATATATACCACACACCATCATAACACGACTGTATCAATATATACACACAGCCCACCCAATCATACAGAGACATGTATCATATCTCCCACCCCAATCATACAGAGATATGTTTCACATATACACACAAACCCAAATCATACAGAGACCATGTAATCATATATCACAACCATCATACAGAATACATGTATCATATATACACACAAATCTAAAAAGACCTGTATCATATATACCACACACCAACATACAGAGACATGTATCATAATACACACACAGCAATCATACAAGAGACCCTGTTCATATACAACACACCAATCATACAAACTGGTATCCTCTACACAACAAACCAATCTACAGAGACAATGTATCATATAATACACACCACCAATCATCAGAGACATGTATCATATCCACCACACAATCCAATCATCAGAGACATGTATCATATACACACACCAATCATTCCGAGACTGTATCATATATACACAACAGCAATCATACAGAGACCTGTATCATATCACACACAATCATACAGAGACCATGTA
>CM070032.1:3149902-3161608 GCA_036250615.1 Ptychadena robeensis
GGCAATACTATCCATATTACAATCCAGTTTGCATAAGATTGGGGAGAATTAAGCTTTAATTTCCACTGTGCTTTATGTCTATAAGAGGTGGCATCAAATATTTATATTTGGGAATCTGATTCATATGGAATGCCAGGAAGAAGCAGGGAGATGTCTAAACCCAAGGAGAGGCCAATGACCCCCATTAACTCTAGCAACCGCTGGGGTCTGAAAGGCATAGAACAAGTACGCATCTCCACGCTTTGCCCACATCAGGGATTGTCAGGGCGATTCTATGTAACCTCCGTGGAGTGTTATAGACTTGATGTAGAAATCTAACCTTTCCCTATCAGATAAAGTGTTGTGAGTCCGTGCTTCCGGCTCTCTTCAGAAAGTCTTTAAATATACACACATTTTGAAGAAGCAAATTGTTGAGGCAATTGAAGATTGGGATGTAATGAGAGGAGAAAAAGTTTGTTTTATTTTGAAATTGAAAATTTTATTTAAATATAAACCTGATTTATGCAAAATATACACTCACCAGCCACTTTATTAGGCATACTAAGAAAGATAATGGGTAGTTGCGCACAACCTTCTGCAGTGATTACACAGCTACAGTGATATCAGTGGCCAGAAAGGCCCTCAGTCGGTGTATGGGCCTGAGCAAGGATCACAGAGTAAAATGGAGTCAGTATGAGGGATGGGTGTTTAAGTTGTGTGTTGTGTGCAGCTCTCAAGATGGAGGAGTGTGGCCCCCTGTAACAGACAAATAAGAACAAGGACAGAGGCACACAACCTAGTACAACAAATAGTTAAATAATGTGGAATAGGATAAGATAAAACAAATTGAAACAAAACAACAGACAAGATACTCACATTGAGAGAGGTTTACTTCAATTTGTTATCTTATTCTATTCCACATTAGGGCTACAGCAGGCAGATGGGCAGATGGGCTACAGCAGCAGAAGACCACACCGGGTGCCACTCCTATCAGCTAAGAACAGGAAACTGAGGCTACAATTCGCACAGGCTCACCGAAACGCGTTTCGTGTCGAACTTCCTCAGGGGGTGTGTCTTTATCCAAGTAGACCAATTGTCCAATTGACATGCCTTATGTTTTTAATTATTACAATAATAATAATTGCAATAAATTGTTATTGATTTGAACTGTCTACTACATGTTACCTCATCACACTTATGTGGGCGTTAAATTCCCCTTGCCCCTGGGACTTTCCCAGGGGGAATTTAATTAGATGAGGGGGTCTGTCTCCCCCCATCTGGTTGTTTAGTCAATATTTATTTTGGGATGTTGGCCACACCACCAGGATTAGTGCAACTCTCTTTCTATAGTAATTGATCATCGTTACAACGCCACAGACTACCTGAGTATTGTTGTTGATCATGTCCATCCCTTTATGACAACAGTGCACCCATCTTCTGATGGCGACTTCCAGCAGGATAATGCACCATGTCATAAAGCCCCAATCATCTCACAGTGGTTTCTTGAACATGACAATGAGGTCACTGTACTCACATGGCCTCCACAGTCACCAGATCTCATCCAATAGAGCCCCATTTGGATGTGGTGGAACGGGAGATTGGCATCAACTTTTCAAAGCCCACAGGCTGATAACGAATGTCACACCCCTGTGCTAAGCCCATTCCTTCACTGTTATGTCAACGGAGCCCATCCAGATACCTGCACCAACTGTTTCCATGGCGTTGAGCTGGTTCGTCGGCCTGAGGCTGACAGGTGGCACGGCTCTACGCCGTGGAAACAGCCAGTGCAGTATGCGGGTATCTGGATGGGCTCTGCCGTCATCCCCGTCAAGGAATACACTTAGTGCAGGGGGTGTCAACGGGGCCCTCCACACCGAGGAAACATACCCTAGCTCAGTTAAAATGGTTGTCAATCAGTCCAGAGTTAGAAGAAGTCCAGAATGACACTGCAGATTGGCACCCATCGCTCCTCTTACCCAGAGATAGTTGGGGCAAATGCCCATTTTCCATTTTATTGATATGGCATTTGCAGCTGCCATTTTTTTCTTATCCTTGGCACCGGCACAGGCCCTCTGAGGTCACTCCCAGTTTTGTACAAAAGCCCTTTCCATTCTTAATAAGGTGTACAGCTTAAACCACAAAATACAATCCAGAGGCTATAGGCTATCACGGGTCTACTAGTCAGCAGAGTCTGTCAGTAAATGATAAGGTGATGGCACATTAATGACGCATTAATACATTCCGCATCGTCCCGTCCTCACTGCCTCAGAGTCGCCGGTTAATCTATCGGTAATGCGCGACAGTCATATTAAGAGCCGCAACATTAATTAAAAAGAAAACACTGGAAGCATCTTTCAGTTTTATCTCCTATTCCGCTGAAAACATTCACGGGGATTCATGGGGCTTCACACAGCTTGTTGTACTAATCTAAAGCCGAGCAGCCATTTGTAAGATCGATCGCCTCAAAAGGTGTTGATTAAAAAGTCAAAGAGGCTTGAAGTCCAAGTTCCCAATTCTTGTTGGTGAATCACCGTATTTTTTCGGACTATAAGATGCACCGGACCATCCAGTTTTTAAAGCAGAAAACCAGAAAAAAAATATTGAACAAGTTTTCACATCAATTGGGTAAATGTAATGGATAAAATTAATGCAATATCAAATTCAGCCAGTAGATGTCACTAGCAGCAGTACTCTCACAGCACATCACGTCATCCTCCTCACTGATCGGGAGGAGGGGGGCCAACAGTCTCTCCTCTGCAGATCTTGCTGTTCCTGTGTAAGTAGGAGCTGCATAGTGATTGCAGTTTCCACAGACACGACAGAGGGATAGATGGCAGTTCATCTATCTCTCTCTTCATTGTTAACATCAGCAGGGCTCTGCTGGCATAAGCAATTATACAGTTCAGATGGGAGATCCTGACACCGCTGGCATCTCTCATCTGTACAGCTTGCTGTACTCTTTGCCGGGAGAGCTGGCGGGAAGCCAAGGAGCGACCATTCGGACCATAAGACGCAGGCACCCCCCCCCCGATTTTGGGGGTGATAAAGCGCGTCTTATAGTCTGAAAAATACTGTAAGTTCCCTTATTTGTTTTGTACGATTACATCATTGAACATTTGTATGGTATGTATTGTATGATGAGGAACCCCAAACAACTCTACTGATCTACAAGGCCATAGGGACAAAAAGACATTTCAAATCTAATCTAGAAGTATCAATATGCTAATGTATTGCACAGCGCTGCGTAATATGCTGACGCTATCAAAATAAATGATAATTATAATAATATGGAGTTGGCTCTGTAGTGACGAGGAATTACAGGGCAGGGTTATTGTCCCCTTTAAGAATCCTGACCCTGATGCCCCAGGGCATGGAGCTGACATAAGGGAGGGGGAAGTGTTCAGTGAGAGAGGTCCTGAAGCAGTCTGAGTAACTGGGCGCGCTGAGAGACCTTCTTTCACCCCTATTTGGTCCGGCGTGCGGGCAGCAGGCGAGTGCAATAGCATGCAGCATAATCTTAAGCCCCAGTTACAGAGTTGCCAGGTGCACTAACCAGCATTCCAGTGGGGTGGATGCCAGCCCCTGCCATCTGAACCACGCCAGCCTCCGTGGAGTTGTTGTTTGGGAAGAGGTCATGCCAGTCACCTGCATCTGTTCCAAGGGCACACGAGAACCGGCCACCCTTGCCCCTGTTACCCCTAGCCATACAAGGGCTGTGTGGGCCCTTGTACTGTACTGTGCGGGCATCTTGAAACCTTAACTTGTGGACTTAATTAGGCCCTGTTAGGCCTCAACATTCAAAATAAAGTTTGTTAGAGCAATAAAATACACCTCTTGTAGTTGATTGATTCCTAAATCTTACAGTCCTACCCTTGCAGCCATAAAAGCTTCCACTCTTCGAGGAATGCTTACCATAGGATTTCTGTGGGAATATTGCCCATTAATCCAAAAGAACATTAATGCCTAATATTGAGTTGAGGTCCAGATTTTAGGTTCTTCCACACCAAACCAACTCAGCCACGTCTTATATTACAATTAATCATATACAGTAGCTCACATAAGTGAGTACACCCTTCTCACTGTGGTAAATAGCTTATACTATCTTCTCATGCTGGCTCCTGCTGGCATAGAGTCTGGTATGCTCTGGAAGAAGGGGACCACAAACACCATGGGGTCCCCCCCAAGCCTAACAGACTCTGCCGGCATTGGGTCTAGTATGCTCTGGAAAAGGGGGACCAAAAACAGCCCCCCGCCCCCCCTCCCCGAGCATACCAGACCCTCTTCCACTGGCATTGGGTCTGGTATGCTCTGGAAATGAGACCACAAACAACATGGATTCTCTACCCGAGTATACCAGATCCCCCTACTTGCATTGGGTCTTGGTATCGCTAAAGGGGACCCAAACGACATGGGGTCCCCTTCCCCTGACATACCAGACCCTTGCTGGCATTGGGTCTTGTATGGCTCTGGAAAGTGGACCACAACAGCATTGGTCCCCCCTAGATATACGCATAACCCGGCTGGCTTGGGTCGGGTATGCTCTGGAAAAGGGGGAATCCAAACAACATGGTCCCCCCCCCCACGAGCATACCAGACCCCCAGCTGACATTGGGTCTGTATGCTCCTGAAAAAAGGGGGACCACAACAGCATGCCCAGCCCCCCCCAGAGCATACCAGACCCTTGCTGGCATTGGTCTGGTAGCTCTGTAAAGGGGGCCACACCAGCATTGAGTCCCTCCCCTTAGCATACCAGACCCCATGCTGGCATTGGGTCTGGTTTGGCTCTGGAAAAGGGGGACCCCAACACAATGGGTGTCCCACTGAGCATACCAGACCCCCTTCTGGCATTGGGTCTGATATACTCTTGAAAAGGGGACCACAACCAACATGGGGTCCCTCCCCTGCTCATTACAGACTCCCCTGCTGGCATTGGTCTGGTAATGCTCTGAAAAAGGGGACCAAAAAAGCATGGCCCCCCCCCGAGCATACCATACCCTTTGCTGCATTGGGTCTGGTTATGCTCTGTAAAGAGGGCCACAACAGCATTGATCCCTCCTCTTAGCATACCAGACCCCCATGCTGGCATTGGGTCCTGGTGTGTTCTTGAAAATGTGGGACCCCAACCACATGGGTGTCCCCTGAGCATACCAGACCCCCTTCTGGCATTGTGTCGATATACTCTGGAAAAGGGGGACCACAAACAACATGGGGTCCCTCCCCTGCGCATACCAGACCCCCTGCTGGCATTGGGTCTGGTAAACTTTGAAAAATAGGGGCCATGAATGATGTGGGTTCCCCCTCTCCAGAGCATATCAGACCCCATTTTGCACCTCACTGTCCCAGCAGGCCCCAATGCCATACCTCAACTATTGGGAGATTGATTAAGGTAAGGGGGTCTCTTTCCCACAACAATGCCCAGGTGTTGTGGGCTCATTGAATATTTAGGGTTCACCTTTAACAAGAGGGCCCTCAATTCCCGCTCCCCAACCCATTGAATAAGTATTGAGGTCTCAAGTTCAACCGTTCAACATACCTACCTGCACAGTTTATACTTATCAGTTCCCACCAAGGGGATCTCTTCCCTGCAGCTCCAGCGGCAATATTTGTCCCTCGCCTACAACTGGATAACGCTTCAGATGCTGGGCGAATTGATATCTGCCAAAGACGAGGGATATGCAGGCAACTAATACAATACAACACGTGCCCTGCTACATACAAGTGATGTGCACATGATTACCTCCTGGCTGAACGGAGTGATATAATGTGACTTCCATGCAGGTCTATGCCAGAAGCTCATTCTATATACTTGTGCTTGTGTGCTGGTTGTATCCTGGAGTTGTACCTGTTGTGTTGAGAGGACATCTAGTGGAATAACAGCATTATCCAGAGTCTGCTATTTAATAAGTTCATGGTTGGCTTTGTTGGGTAAAAAAAGGGTGAAAAGTACTTTTAAATAATATAAATAATATCTTCAACCTGTCTCAGCAGATTCAGCCATAGAGTTAAGTGATAGGAGGTGGAGGGGGGATTTGACTTCTTTGAATGGGGGGGGGAGTGATATATTTCTTAAGGGGGCAAAGATCAGAACACAAAACAGACAAAGTATTTTTTTAAATCATGAATGGCCATCAACCTAATCTCTCTGTGACAGGTCCTCTTGGTCATCTTGGCCATACACAGTGGGTTGATTTTTCTGTCTCTTTGAGGATTAAAAAAAAATGTAATCACATGAATATCAATTTCTTTTTTTTTTCTAAATTTGAGACCAAAAATAATCAAAAACTGAGCTTAAAATGAAAGAGTTGTGGTTGGTCAGGTTGAAAGATCTCTACCAATATCGGCTTGTATGGACTATGCAAATATCTGATTATGAAGTTAATGAAGATAAAAGTTTGTGTATATGATCCAAAAAGATCATGTACACAAACTTGTATCTTCATTAAAGCAGTTTTACACTCAAAATTTAAAAACAGACATACATTAAACAGACACAATACTCAACTGTCAGCAGTTCAGATGCTGGGAAACTGCTACACAAAACCCCCCCACACTATACTCACTTCACATGCTTGCAGAATGCATGCAAGCATCTTGGCTCCTGGCAACTGCACACTTCCGCCCACACTGACCCCCCCTCTCCTCCCCTCTCCACTCCACCTCCTGTGTCTTCTGATCTGAACTTCAGAGACTCGTAGGGGAGGGTGTGTGTGTGAAGAGGGGGATTCTGCTGCTGACGATTTTCTGCCTGGGAGAGATCTCCCACACACCACTTCGGCTGCCTAGGCTCGATGTAATGCAGTGGGGAGGGGGAGCACTCGTAACCAGCTCCTCTCCAGCTGTCAGGAGAAGGTTTGTTTACTACAATCAAGGATCTCAGTATTATCGGCTTAGCTGCAGCTGATAATGCTGAGTGACCTCCCAGGTGGTAGGTCCTCTTTAGCATTTTGCATTGCGGTAGTACCAACGTTTTATCTTCCATTAACATTTACTATTCGGAGATAGATCGAACAGAAGTTGCTGGGTGTATGCTTGGCTGAAAGGCTCATGGGTGAGAGATATCTGTATTGCGGTCGGGGTCTGTTCTGGGTCGGGTGAGTGAGATATCTGTATTATGGTCTGGAAGCTTGAAAACTTCAAATCATTTTTCTAGAAACAGGATCTGTGTATAATGTTTACCCACCCTGCAGGGAAGAGGGGACAATTCAAGGACAATGTCCTCCTGGGCCAATGGCAGTTTTCATGACGGCCACTAGATGGCAGCTTTCTTGTAGTTCTGAACATCGGAAGGTCAGACCTACCAAATCGGCGACCATTCCCTATACTGCAACTAGAGATGGTCGGATTTTTTGACTAGCTGACTTTGTGAGCCGATTGCAAAGCCTGTGAAATGGTTTCATCACCACATTGTCCGTGGTCCCCACACTCTCCAAGCTTCACCACATTGTCCGTGGTCCCCACACTCTGCGAGCTTCACCACATTGTCCGTGTTCCCCACACTCTCTGGGAAGGCTGAAGGTGATATATGTACAATTAAGAATTTGGGGTCACCTTCATTGTTATGCTGAAGTAGCCCCAATATATAGAAGGCGTGACGTGTAATGACGGGTGTCGGGTAGTGAACACAGGAACCACACATGGAGCCAGCGACTTGCACAACCTGGATGTTTAATGAAGGAGTTAAACAAACACAAAGTCCAGATAGGTAACTGAAACTAATGCTACAGCGGAGGAAAGGCAAACCTTCTTGTATCAGCAGTGCCAGGCTTTGTCCCCCAGCACACCGGCAACAGGGTGGCGACTATAGCCACTCACGGTTCCTCTGACTCACCTGGCTGGGGATCACCTTTAGTAAAGTCCCCCATACACATCTAGATTTTCTGTTCAATCAACTTAAAAAGATCAATATTTTGGGGTCAGGGAAATTGGTGATTGATTGTATGTTTGCCAACTGTAGTAACAGATATTTGATCAACTTTGTTTTAGGATCGAATGCATTTCATTACAACCAATTAAAAATTTCCAACACGTCCAATCCTTTTTCAATAAATTTTTTTCACAATTTTAATTGGTTTAGGTTGATCTAACCATGTGGGCTGCCATAGATTTTCAATCAATCAACCAAAAAAATTTATTGAATTTAGTTGATTGGAGGAAAAATCTAGACGTGTATGGGGGGCCTTAATCACAGCTCAGTTATGGCGGAGTACAGGTGCCACTGCACTTTCAGCAGAGAAGGAGCCGCATCTGAATCCCCATGCTCAGTCCCAGGTCTTTCAGCAAAGCGCAGGTTGTCATGCTCAGGAGCCATCTGCACGCTACTTATCTGGAAAAGAGAACGCGGCCCATGACCCTTCTGAGCTCCGGACATCAGTATCCTATAACCTTTATCTCTTCTATCTCTGACCCCCCAAGTGTGCGGTGGATTAACAACTGGCCCTGTCCTAGCTTCCCTACCGTCATCTGCACTTGGGGGGCGTCCCCACTACAAACACACATTGAGGATGTATACTGGGGGACATTATGAGTATATTGTTTTTTTCTGTATATTCGTTTATAATGGGTTTAAGTATATCCGAAAAATAATAATTTTCAACAGTATTATGGTGGCACCCTTGAAACCCATTTGTAGTGTAAAAATGATTTGATTGGACAACTAATTGTGGGGGTTGGTGCCGGGTATTATAAGCTGTAAGGGATTAATTGGTACAAAATTCTAGCTTTAATATCCTATGGATAGCCCAGTGCACAATGCAATGCATACTTGCCTCTACCTCTAGAGGCAAGCATGCATTACCTTACCTCTACCTACCTCAGTTGGTAGAGGTACACAGGGGGCCTACACACTACTAGGTGGATAATAGTGATGAGTAGAGATGGTCGAATTTTTCGACTTGCTAACTTCAGAGCTGATTGCAAAGCCCCTGAAAATTGTATCATCACCAAAATTGCTGGAGATGTGGAGAAGGGTTGGAGGAATATTTGAAAAAAACAGTTTTGCTCTAGCACATGGAGTTTTTACATAAATTAAGTTCAAAGTTAAAATCGAAATTCCGATTTTCGAAATTTTTACTTGACTTTGAACTTAATTTATGCAAAAACTATTTGTGTTAGAGACATACTTTTTTTGCAGTATACCCCCAACCCTTCTCTACATCTCCAGCAAGTTTGGTGATGATACCATGTTCAGGGGCTTTGCAATGAAGTTGAAACCGTCGAAATGGTAGAATTTTTGAAAAAAAATTCGACCATCTCTAGTGATGAGCGGCATAGGCAATATTCGCGATATTTCGCAAGTAATTCTACTAATATTCGATTCTATATTCAGAAATTCGAATATTCGCGGTCGGACCATGTATTGCGAAAATTACATTCACATTTGTAAAATCTTCAAAATGAATGGTCGCGTGCTATGCTTATTTTCGCAATGCGAATATTATTTTCGCAATACATGGCCATATTGCGAATATTCGGAATTGCAAATATCCGACATATTCGAGATATTGAGAAATTCTCGAATTGCCGATATTCGCAAAAAAATATTTGACATTCGAATATTCGAGATTATCACTAGTGGATAGTTCTATTGATAGGGCTGATTTATGTATTGTAATGCAAATATTTCACTCATTGTTACTTATGAAATATATCTGTTCTCTACAGGACCTATACCTACGGAGATATGTTTTAAATTTTCAAAATCATTATCTGGCACCATCTAGTGGCCACTTGTAATTTCACAGTTAACCCCCCTAGTGGATGAGACGAACATAGTTCGTCTGCAGATTGTTTGAAAAACAAGTTCCGAATGGACCTGGATTGTAAAAAAGCGACCTCCAGCCGCAGCTATTCTGGGACCACCTCTTCAGTGTCATCGGGCTGACTCAGGTATTGTAATGGAAATATTTCACTCCTCTTTAAACAGGACCTATACCTTGCACCATGCACCATCTAGTGGCCACTTGCAATATCGCAGTTAACCCCCCTAGTGGTTGAGACAAACACAGTTCACAAATTCAGAATGAAACTGGATTGTAAAAGCCGACCTCCAGCCGCAGCTATTCTGGGACCACCCCTTCACTGTCATCGGGCTGACTCAGGTATTGTAATGGAAATATTTCACTCTGCTTTAAAGTGTTACTTATGAACTATATTTGTTCTCTTATTAAACAGGACCTAACCTACGGAGATATGTTTTAATTATTGAAAATCATAATCTAGCACCATCTAGTGGCCACTTGTAATTTCGCAGTTACCCCCCTAGTGGTTGAGACGAACATAGTTCGTCTGCAGATTGTTTGAAAAACAAGTTCCGAACGGACCTGGATTGTAAAAAACGACCTCCAGCCGCAGTTATTCTGGGACCACCCCTTCAGTGTCATCGGGCTGACTCAGGTATTGTAATGGAAATATTTCACTCCTCTTTAAATTGGTACTTGTGAAATAAATCTATCCACTTATTAAAGAGGACCTATACCTATTATTATTATTAACATTTATTTATATAGCGCCAGCATATTACGCAGCGCTGTACAATACATTAGAGTGGAGATACAACACAGTATAACACACAGGTACAGGTAATGACACAGGAGGAATAGAGGACCCTGCCCGGACGGGCTTACAATCTAATAGGTTGGGGAACAAGGTATACAATAGGTGGGGGGGGGGGGATACCTATGGAGATATGTTTTAATTATTGAAAATCATAATCTGGCACCATCTAGTGGCCACTTCCAATATCGCAGTTAACCCCCCTAGTGGTTGAGACGATCACAGTTCACAGTTTGTTTGAAAAACAAATTCAGATGGAACCCGGATTGTAAAAAACTGACCTGGTCCCTGGAAAGCTGTTGTGATTTTCTATGCACCCACAGCTTTTCCAGGACCAGCCCTTCAGTGTCATTGGTGAGGGGGAAGGGGATGGTGGGGGGTCGCACCATTGACCTCCATTATAATGGAGGGGTATCAGTTTCCATGCCCAGAGGCGGAGGAAACATACTCTCATGCAATCGCCTGTACCGTGCCCTTAAATGTCGTGGTAAGAGCTGACATCTAGGGAGGGTTGGACCCCCAGAATCTCTTGTATGGTTAGAGGGAACAGTAGAATATTTTTTCAAAGATTGTCTATATATATATAATACTGAACTTGCTACTACCTCTCATACTATGTTCCAGCTGGTAAGTGTGCATTGTCTGAGGATTGACTGTTGACAATTGATAATAAATGCTGTGTGGCGTAGAACCTGGGTTATGGCGCTCTGAGATAAAGTATGCTAAAGCACACATTGTTACACCCATTGACCTACCATGTCACCGTGATATGGACTGCATAGACTCTAACACTAACTGAACGTCTATAACTTGCAGAAGTCAAAATGTTACTGGCTGATAAGGGTCTAAAGGTAGGTTATCAGGTGTACATAGGTACTTACAGCATTAGGTAACCCTGGATGATGAGCAGCATAGGCAATATTCAAATTTGCCACATTTCTTAAATTATTCTTCAAATATTCTAAGTATTGTGACAGACTGGTGGTCTGTCATGTGGGAGTGGTCCATGTGCGGCAGTAGAGGGGTCTGCTGGTGTGTATCCACCTAGATACACCTGCTGGACCCTAACGAGATGACCGGGTGTGTCTCCACAAAAGGTGCTGGGACCACTCTGTGCCCATGCTGGTGGCTGCTAGGAGGCAGGCCATTAACCTTCTGAGCGTTCTCCCCGAATTA
>CM070032.1:3170465-3181640 GCA_036250615.1 Ptychadena robeensis
AATGGCACAGAGTGATCAAAGGGGACAATGATTGGCACAGAGTGATCAAAGGGGACAATGTTAGGCACAGAGTGATCAGAATAAGACAATCCCCTTAAAATAAGACCTAGGGTATATTTTGGTGTTTCAAAAAATATTATATTCAAAAAAGACAGTGGAAAAAGTCAGGGAAACAGGGTTTGTACAGCACCATGGTGGCCCCTCTCACAGCAATTTTTGGCCAACCCTACCGCACGGCTTCCATTTCACGTGTCACCAGCGAGCGTGCCATGGCAATCCACACGCTAACAGCTACTAATGTAATCTCGCTCAGTAAACATCGCGCGTGGCGTCCTTCTCCATATTCTCATCTTCCAGAAAAACATCAGCAAATATTTTTGTTCCTCTTAATTGGTGATGAGATTGTGAGAGAACGAGAACGGCAAATATACGTCTCGGGGAAGAAGGCGACCGGCCGGCGCTGAGTGTTCTTTCATGGCTTGAACGCTAATGAAAAGAAAACATGAGTCAGACGCTTTGGCTTGGAACGCCGAGCTCCATTACCTCAATGTGTGGTGAACGCTTTTGGTTGTTGCGCCAAGTAAAATATATTTCTTATATCAACAAATATCGGCTTTATTATCCGCCGAGAGCTAAGAGTTTACAAATAGATGAATGCAAGCCGCGGACTATTTGTCTGTACTGTGTACATCCGCCAACTTGTTTTTCCAAGATATTACCGTCCAATTTATCGATAATTGTGGCCCAACGCACGGGGATTCTTCCTGTAACAAACATGCTACGATGCCATACTCAGTGTATATAATAGAAAAGGGCATGGGGTGGTATTAAAAAAAATACTGTATTTTTCGGACCATAAGACTCACTTTTTCATCCCCAAAATCGGGGGAGGGGGGTGACTGCGTCTTATGGTCCAAATGTGAAACCCCCGTGGCCAAGTCTCCCATTCGGACCATGGCCAAGGTTGGACTTTGTCTCCCCGCCAGCTCTCCCAGCAAGGAAATTAGCAGGGGAGCTGTCAGATGTGAGATCTGCCCATGGCTGGATCTCCCATCTGAACTGTATAATTGTTTATGCCAACAGAGCCCTGCTGGCATAAGCAATGAAGAGAGAGATAGATGAACTGTCATATATCCCTCTCTCCCTCCGTGGAAACTGCAATCACTGCAGCTCCCATGGACACAGGAACAGCAAGATCGGCAGAGGGAGAGCAGAGGGAGAGGCAGCCTCCTGCCCCCCTCCTTCTGATCAGTGAAGAGGTGAGGTCATGTGCTGTGTGTGTGTACTGCTGCTAGTGACATCTACTGGTTGAATTTGATATTGCATTCATTTAATCAATTGCATCAACCCAATTGATGTGAACGCTTTTATATATCAAATATTTTTTTCCTGGTTTTTCTGCTTGAAAAACTGTGTGCCTCTTATGGTCCGGTGCATCTTATAGTCTAATATATTAATTTGTTTGCAGTAACCATATTAAAGACCATCATGTTATGGGCGGAGCTTTTATTTCTTTTGTCAGAGCTGACTTGTCAGGATTGGAACCCAGGAATGCTTTAGTGTTCGGTTGCAGCTCTGTCTGCTGAGCCACCTGAAAGCCTGATAATGCATCCTGTTGAAGCCCTTGGACCAGGATATGTCTCACCCTATTCTTGTTGAACACTAAACTCTTAGCCCCTCCCATAGACTTCATATAAAAGTCATGCCCTGCCCCTTCCTCATTGTGCTCCAGACAATATCTTGCTCCTGATTCCTCTTGCGCTCTCGATTTTATCATCTGTGTACCGGCCCTTCACTTTCTATTACTTGACTACTCTTTTGCTAGCGTCATCGACTACTTGATTCATGGGCTACTGACCTTGGCGTCACAGGCGATCACATTGGAGCGCATTAAATGCCACAATTTTAATTTTTTTGCGATTTTCTACCCTCCGGGAGTTTCCATACGCGACTCCGGCATTACTGGTGAGCTTTAAAAAAGCAACACCCCTTTATTAACATGGAGGTCAATGGTGCCACCTATCCCCAGTCGCTCCAGCCTCATTGCTGATGGCCTCGGGGCGACACGGAAGCATTGGCCGGTACGCCGATGCGCAGAATTGAGAGCTGGCAAAAGCATCTCCTTATCAATCATATGTATAACCATAATGACATGCCAGCACCTCCCCTGTACTGGGCAGAGCATCATACTATGCAGAGAAAATAGATGCTAGGCTTTAATACCACAGGGACATCATCGTTGATCACTGGCAAAAGACTCCAGGCTCCACCTGTAAATCATATTTATAACCCTGATAAAACCTCAGAACCTCCTCTGTACCAGGCAGAACCCCATACTGTACAGAGAAAATATTAAATGCCTCATTGGGGTTCTGCCTGATACGGGTTCTAAACTTTCATCAGGGTTATAAATATTATTGACAGGTGGAGCCTGGGATCTTTTGCCAGTGATCTTCTATGATGTCCCTGTGGTATTTAAGCCTAGCATCTAGGCCTGAGGGACCGCAAAGATCATCTTAGTGTCACTACCCTGCCATCTGTTTGTAACTTTGAGACAGTTATTATTTTCTCTGCACAGTATGATGCTCTGCCCAGTACAGGGGAGGTGCTGGCATGTCATTATGGTTATACATATGATTGATAAGGAGGTGCTTTTGCCAGCTCTCAATTCTGCGCATCTGCGTACCGGCCAATGCTTCCGTGTCACCCCGAGGCCATCAGCAATGAGGCTGGAGATAGGCACCCCACAGATCGGCCGGCCAGGGAACGGACATGTCCGATGTTCTCTGCCCGATACCAGCCGATGCCATTAACTTTAATAAAGACCGGCGTCCCCATTGAAGGTAATGGCCAGATTCAGTCAGCCTGGGAATGCAGCGTGATGACATCATCATGCTGCATTCCAGAGCTCATCGGAGCTCGTCTGTCGGCACCCATCTGTGGGTGTATGGCAGGCTTAACATGAGTTCCAATGTACTTCTACTACAATAATATCCTATCCGTGGCTTTTCTGGTTAATCAGAGATTCCTCATTCTAAAAACCATCACCAAATTGTCCCAACTGGCCTCAGGAAACCTCGTGCCTCCATTAGAACCTATTAGACAATGTAGTTCTGCTCTATTTGATTGCGATACGGCAATAAACCTTTCAGATCAGCAAAACAGCTCGAATAATGGAAGATTAATCACCTCCACGTAGAGGAACTCTTTGTCTCAACAAACACAAACACGTGGATCACTCCATGTAGGCAGAATATGGGATCTGAGACTTGCTCGTCACTTGTCTTCTCCTTGACCACCATCATCAAGCAGAACATGGAGCAGGTTGGCCTGACATGTCCTGATCATATACTTTAACCTTTTATGATGAAACCCATCTTTAGTCAATGAAATAGATGATTTTTTAGTGGACCGACCCTTGGATTTCCTCCAAGTCCTACACGCTATGTAGAACATTCCTCATCCCGAAGCTTGGCACCATAGATACACCTAATGAAAGACATGCCGGTAGCCCTGGCCCACGCTCTATTTCATTTCTGAGCAATTACTGGCTGTAAAGTAATTAGGCCACTTTGTATATCTGGATTATCTTCCTTTAACAATAAACCAGAAAGCTGTTAGCTAATGCAAATTTGCTTTCCAGCGGAATGACAGGAATACATTACCTGGGAAATAATGTGAGAACGCCAGCATGCTCTCCATAAGGAAGTGTGAATAGCCTGGAAGGACAATGTCTGTCTAGAGCAGGGATGTCCAACTCCGGGGCCGGGGGCCACACACATTATTAGTATTTCTCTGCCCCATGCCTTTTGGCATGGGGCAGAGAAATACTGATAATGTGTGTGGCCTTTTGGCATGGGGCAGAGTGTGTGGCCTTTTGCATTGGGGCAGAGAAATACTGATAATGTGTGTGGCCTTTTGGCATGGGGCAGAGAAATACTGATAATGTGTGTGGCCTTTTGGCATGGGGCAGAGAAATACTGATAATGTGTGTGGCCTTTTGGCATGGGGCAGAGAAATACTGATAATGTGTGTGGCCTTTTGGCATGGGGCAGAGTGTGTGGCCTTTTGGCATGGGGCAGAGAAATACCGATAATGCATGTGGCCCCCGGCCCCGGAGATGGACTTCCCTGCTGTAGACAGATTGTCCTTCCAGGCTATTCACACTCCTCATATTGTCTTCCTTTAGAGGGGGGGGAAGATTGAGGATGTTCTATTTGGTAATGGGAATGTAAGGGGGGCAACTCGTGCATTTTCTGGTCTAGCTTGTTTACCGAAGGGGCATGGTTAGGTGTCTCCCATGTCCTGGATCAACCATGAGGGGTAATTGGTAGGTGACAGGGAACACCTTGCACTCCCTGGTCTTTGATTTGGGTAATTCCCACCCTCTCCGGTAGAGGATGGGTTTATTACCTATCATCATGCCTCTTGCTACTTGTGACTGGTCAGGGGGTCAGATAAGGTGAGCCCTCTGTGTTTAGTGCCCCTGGTTAGGATCCAGGGGTGCTATAAATTTACAGGTGGGGACCACCATTTATGGCACTGTGACACTGACACGGTCACACCTTTTTGAGCACCTACCTCCCAGGGGATCTTTATAGCCGGCCCCATGCTTTGGCACAGGGCACTTATTTATTTAACATCCATGTTCGCCGCCGAATTGTCCGCCTTGCGGGCAGTTCGGCCATCACTGTCCCTAATACTTGGGAGACTGGACATTCGAGGGCCAGGTAGCTTCGGCTGATTGGTCCACCAGGCACCCCTACCAGGGTACAGAGTCCTAAGCCCCTTTCAGTGTGCACGTTTTTTTGAACTGGGTGCACAGTTTTAACATTTGTGTGTGCTTTTTGCACACTTATTTATTTTTAACTTATTTTTTATATAGTCAGTTCCTCTCATACCCTTATACACACAATAGTATTGGTGTTTTCATCCTTCGGGAATTAAACTCTGGAAAGTGGTGGGGAGGGACTGCTAATAGCTTTGGACTGGCAGACCTTCCAAGTTTTGGACCCTTTTCTAAGGCTCCCACATGGTCCCTAGTAATTGGGAGACTGAACTTGTGATCACCCAAGGAATGGGAAATTCGAGGGCCAGGTAGCTGCAGCTGCTTGGCCCATTGGCACCTCTACTATGGTACAGAGTCCTCAGCCCCTTTTCGGGGCTTTCGAGAACATCTGTGTGTTTTTGTGTGGTTCACTTTTGTGCACAAACTTTTTTTGGCTCTGGGTGTAATTTGCACGGACCTATATGTGACTCTCAAGGACTAAAGTTAGGGCATTAGGTTTTCCATGCGCCCTTGCTGTTATTGGGCATTCGAAGGATGTTCAGCATGTGTTGCTATACGAGCACTCAAAGTGCTTCTCTAAAAACATATTTTGACATGGAGTCTCCCCTTAACACAGAACTTCTTTGTCCCAGTACCAATATGTAAACATTACCTCAAGTAACCTCTTAAATAAAAGACAAAGGTGAGGGTATATGCTTGTTCATGGCCCTCCTTATGCAGGTCTTGCCAGACCCTATGCTTAATGAGGGTCTTGCTTGATGAGGGGGCAGACTTGTTTATTAGCCCCCCTTACCAGGCCTGCCAGACCTTATCTCACACAAGATTATATAACACTCCAGATCACACATGTAATTTTATAATTATGTGCACAGGGATTTGCATGTGGAACTGTCTTAAGCTCTGGGTCTATGAAATTAACAGTTAAAATAGTTTTGGTGATATGACATTTCATATTTATCTGCTGTTTCCTCAAGTCTCGGCAGTTTTGATTTGTAGTCCTGGAAGACATTTTTTTTCCTGCTGGTCTTCCAGGGGTATATTTATCTGCAGTACCGCTGCTTGTCACTGACATGCCCACCACTATTGTTGCCATCCTAGTGCCACCTTAGAGTTAAGATAAGCAAAGCCAGATCACTTTCCCTGCAAGGAGTCGATAGATGCAATTGTAGTCTGTATTTGTAGTACTGAAAAATATTTTTTTTTTACTGCCAGTCCTCCAGGGGTTAATTTATTTGCAGTACCACGGGTTGTCACTAGATGGTCCTTGATATTTGTTTTTAATGCAAAAAATAAGGAAGCAACACCACCACCGTGTCAAGGAGGGACAGGGGGCATGGCCGTTCCAGGTCCGACTGGCCAGGGACATGCCCACCACTATTGTTGCCATCTTAGTGCCACTTTCCCCCCGCCCTGGGGGCAGTGAAAGAAACAAGGAAGTTAAGATGAGTAAAGTCATATTCCCTTCCCTACAGTCTGCGCAGGGGGATGCAGTCAAAAGGTGCGGTTGTACAGAACCCCCTGCTTAACAACTTTTCTGCTAGTGCCCCCCTCCCCCTCAGTCGACAGGGGTCCCCAGGGGCAAAAATTGGGAATAGTGACCCCAAATGCTAGATACGGGCCAGGGTGGTTAGAAGTATTGTCTAGTATCCTAGTTTACTAGTATGGGGCCCGGAGATTTCCCTGAGGATCTGCTTCCATAGTGGTACAATGTCATTGGAGTGGAGGAGTAGCACAGAACAACCAGTGTCATCGAATTCTGCTCCCCATCGAAATCTGCATCCCCTGTAGCACAGAATGGCCAGCAGGAGGAGCACTTCCAGGGGGAGCTGATATCGACCAGGGAGTCATGCATAGCAGTGCCCGTGAACTTGTCACCTAGGGTGGCTGCTGTGTCCATGACCCCCCGGTCTCTATCGAGCTGTGCTCCCTGGGACCCTTCACAAAACTCTCACCCACGGTGGCTACTGTCTCCATGTTCCCACGGTCTTCTTGCCCTCCGTCGACATTTGCTCCCCCTCTAGCTAATGACATTGTCTGCTACAGGGGAAGCAGATCTCGATGGAGGGCATGGAGACCAGGGGAACATGGACACAGTAGCCGCCGTGGGTGAGAGTTTTGCGGCCACTGCTGTTGAAGGGTTCCGGGGAGCAGAGACACATTCTATCTGATTACATTAGATGTGTGACGGGGGAACAGATTTTGACAGACCACTGGTATTTACTGATTGGCTGTAAATTGGAGGGGAGGGGATGGTGACTGCGAGGGACATAGGGTACAGGTGAGTATAGTAAACTAGTTTAGAAGATGAACTAAAACCCAACAACCTTGATGACCCTCCGTGGTCCATATTGTTTGACTCCAGTTCCTTGAAACAAGAGATAAACAAGGAATATAATGAAGGAGACATTGACAACCACAAGCCAATGCTTGTAAAAACATTTCCCCGTAATTTTGCTTTTAAAGCCTCATCTGTCAGGCGTCCTGGCATGTTTTGGCAGCCTCTCCCGCTGTGTACTGTTATATGAAGGATATTTCAACAGAACCGGGTCTGAACGGCCGCGTGACGCACGGTTTTGTGTTTGTCCTTCTCGGCCGGCAGCTACAATGCTGGCAACACAACCCGAGTTGTCATGGTAAAGAGGCTTTTCATTTTACAACTAAGCAACGCAGACATATCCCGGCTGAGATGGAAAGCAAATAAGACGAAGAGACGTAAAATGGGCTTGTTTCCTGTTATTCATGGCACAAAACATTGTTTGATGATTTCTACCCATCGTTTAACTGTCTGATAGAGAGATAAAAACAATGTCGTTAGACTCCAAAGAGGTACCCCTATGGCTATAGGTACATGGCCATTACCAATATGGTCAGAGATACATGATCATTACCAATATGGGTCAGAGATACATGACCATTACCATTGTGAGTCAGATATACATGGCCATTACCAATATGGTCAGAGATACGCAACCATTGCCAAAATGGTCAGAAAAAGTAACCATTCCCAATATGGTCAGCCATACATGACCATACCAATTTGGTCAGAGACACATGACCCATACCAGTATGGTCAGCGATACACAACCATTACAAATATGGTCAGAGACACATGGACATTACCAATATTGTCAGGTATGTGACCATTACCAATATGGGTCAGAGATACATGCCCATTACCATTGTGGGTCAGATATACATGACCATTACCAATATGGTAAAAAAAAAATTGCATAAATTAAGTTCAAAAATTCCGAAATTCCGATTTTCGAAGTTTTTACTTGACTTTGAACTCAATTTGTGAAAAAACTATTTGTGTTAGAGACATACTTTCTTTTTGTAGAATACCCCCAACCCTTCTCCACATCTCCAGCAAGTTTGGTGATGATACCATGTTTAGGGGCTTTGCAATTAAGTCGAAACCGTCGAAATTGTCGAATTTTTTTTTTTTTAAATGTGACCATTTCTAGTCACAGATACATGACCCTTAAATTATGACCAGAGATACATGACCATTACTGTTGGGACCAGAGATACATGACTAACACCATAAGGGCTAGGGATGCATGGCCATTACTACAAGAGCCAGAGATTCATGACTCTTATCATAAAAGGGAAAATATATAAAAGTATTACCATTAGAGGCCTACTATATGTGACAATTACCATTAGGCAGAAATACATGACCCTAGTGGTCCAAGATACATGACCATTCCCATTGTGGGTAGAGATACAGGACTTTTACACTTAGAGGTCAAAGATACCTATCCCTTACCATTATGGATAGAGATTCCTTCCCCTTTCCATAATGGATAGAGATACCTATATGGACAGAGAAGCAACACAGACACACTTCTGAGTCTATGAAAGTACTTCTGAACTTTAATGCACACAGCGCATACAGATATACAGATTATTCATTACAAAAGAGAGGGAGGGGTGGTTAGTCAGGTCATAATTTGTATAGTCTTTGGGTTAATTGCTGTTTTCTGTAGGCTTGATAAAGGCCCCCATACACGTGTCGGATTCGCACCGGATTCCGGCACGATCGATTCCGGGCGCGTGCACGCGAAATGATCGTGCCGGAATCGCGTGCAGCCCACCTTGTCCAATCGATCACGTCCGATCGATCAGGGGCCCAGAATCGGATCCGACAGAGAACCAACATGTTGGTCTTTTTGATCCGATTCTGCACACATTAGGGGGAGTTGCCATTTGTGAGGTGGACAATCGGACACGGAATCGTCCCGGAATCCGTTGGACAAGGTGGTATGCAGCGATCGGATACTCTTAATTGGCCGATTGATCGGAGCTCCGATTCCCGCTGAGATCACCGGAATCGATCGGATAAGTGATCAATCGGCCATGGAATCCGACACGTGTATGGCTAGCTTAACACAGCATTCTTCAGTTGTGTTTTCATGTTCTACTAAAACTTGAAGCTGTGGTCATATCTGGAATGTAATTTTAAGGAAATAACAAGCAGGTGGTTGAAAGGAGATAGATACATATAAGGCATGATATATGGGTAATATATGGGTATATAGCATTTATATAGCATAACATAATTAGAAGGCATAAAGAAATAAAGAATGTTATACAACTCTGGTTTCCCAATTGCAATTGCCCCCCACATCACTCTGACCACCATGATGACCATCTATTGACTTCTACTCAAAATCTCCTTGACCCACATTGTGCTCTTTGGTTCCTCCCTGCCAATCATTGTGCCAGTATTGTGTTCAGTTAGGCTGTGATGGTCCGCATGATGGACCAATAATTTTTGTTAAACCCTCAGAATTCTAATATTACTCTTGAAAAGTTATCCCCATCTCACAGCTATTTCAGATCATTGTAATTGGATTAAAGATTCTCAGAATTCTGAAATGAACTTTGTGCTCCATGGTTTCCCTTTTCTATTGACTTTTAAACAACATCTAATTGCTCTTCAGGGCTGTAATAGATAAACCTCTGATTGGAACAAAGAGAACGAGAAGATGGAGGAGAACGTCTAATAGATGAACTCGCTTTCAGTAATCGTTCTTTTCTGCCTACGCAGTGCTCTCCTACCCAGCAAATTACATGTACGACAGCGGAGAGAAAATGTCTATCCATCTGCATCAGTATAAGATGACCCCCCCCCTCCCACAACAAAAGAAAACAACTTTTATTGAAGAAACTAACATTGTTACCTGAAATTAAAATAATAATGTTGACTTGCCTCTGAGCGGTCACAATAGTTAAGAAGTGCTCCACAATCCTAAAAAAAATAGCTAGGGATTAATCAGGGGTTAATGTACTGCAGTAACACTATGGCCACTAGATGGTGCTATAAAATGGTGAACAGTTCTCGGTAGGAGTGCCTGGGCTCATTCACACTAGCATGTGTGGTACAGTACTCCATAGGAAAGTTGTGTACCTTTCACAATAAACCAGGGGTGGGCAAACTTTTGGACTCGTTGGCCATGGTGGGTTTTTAAATTTCAAGAGGGGCCGGACAAAGAACCTGTAAGGGCTGTGTGGTCCCACGTCCTTCCAGGCTGGGTGGGAACTTTTTTACCAACACAGAGTACCTCTGAGTAACTCTGCTTGTGCTAGGTCTCGAACCTGTGACCAACAGCATTCTGGACAGTAGCCTTGCCCACTAAGCTGTCTGCCCTCCTGGACTTTCCTTGGTACTATCTCTTTCATCTGCGACTTTTCAGTCTTGCGAATTTCCCTGATCACCTGCACCTGCTACTTCCTCTATTTATATCCAGCCTCCTGCACCAGGTCTGTGCTGATTATTGTGCTTCTGGACTCTGATCTAGCTGCATCTCCTGAAATCCTCTCTGCTATTTCTACTGAACTCCCGCTGCCGACCCTGAACCGCCTACCGACCATTCTTCTGCCTTCTCCATTTATCTGAAAGTATACCGCTGCTGACCTGGACTGTCTCACTACTTTGCTTGCCGCCCGCCTCCACTCTCTGCCTGTTATCACTACTATGCCTCCTGCGGCCCTTGCCACTGGACTCCACTCCACCAGCCTGGTGTCCTCCTACTCAGATGAGCCTAATAGGACACTTACAGCTTGTGATCCCCATCTTGCCTCCTCCCCTGTATGACGCTGGTGATGTGTGTTTCAAAAGAAACGCCTGTCCATTAACATGGAGATCTATGCCCCCCCCATGGTTTTTGGATAGATCGGTCCTGAATTCAGAATCCCGACAGTCTCGCCGTGAATAGGTTCGATTAAGGCTAGCCCAGTTCATCCAGAGTTTGTTTTGCAATCAAATTCTTGCCAAACTGGGCTCGTTTCAACTGCTAGGGAGGTTAAGTGCAAGCCTGTCAATAGAGATGGTCGAAAAATTCGCATTGCGAATTTTTAAGTAGAAATTTCGACTTTTT
>CM070032.1:3281585-3309297 GCA_036250615.1 Ptychadena robeensis
TTGTTGGTAGATCTAATGGAAATTGTATGGAGGAATCTAAAGGTGTATGGGGGGCTTTATGATTCCAGCAGTCACTGGGATTTAATAAATCGGATGGATCAGATCACCGCAATGAAACTTAGATCCTCCACCCTGGCTTCCCCCCTGAGTCATCTTAAGTGTGAAATCTCCATGTTTGAGTAACTCCGGCCTATAAATCACCGCACCGGCGGCTTCGTCTCACGATTTACGCACTTGCCGGGAGCGGCTATTAATGCTCTCCATATCTGCGGATAGTTAACATAATTCCAGCAATTTGTGTCTTCCCCCACTAAAGGCTGATTTTATGTGAAATCATTGTAACATATCGCACCCTCTGCAAAGCTTTATCAAACGCTAACAACATGCGCCGGCGAGGGCGGTCTGCACCGAGCGATTTCCATCACGTCCCATAAAGAAGACGTCTGTCTGGGTGATCAGTATGCCGCGGAGATAGAACCCACTTTCTGCAAGATTTACATCTGTATGAAGCGCGATATCGCGCGCCCTGTTTACATGACAAGCGGCAATCTAGGTGGAAGCGTAGGAATAACGAGGCGCGCAATGACAACATAATCACGGCGATATTGTGCCGGAATTCTCCGTGGGGGGAAGGAGGCTCCGGATCGCCTGTAATACCGAAACTCCACCGGATAGATCTCATCCCAAACCTCGTTAATAATTAATTTCACTTTTTATTCGATTTTCCTGTATGGAAATTGCAATTCTACACATAAATTAGCTTTGACGGCGTCAACATGGCCGCCGAGGGTGAAGTCTTGTTCAAGGAACAACTGTGTATGTAATATATTGATTTTTTTGTTAACTAACTGAAAGAAATGTTAAACTTAAAGCGGACCTACCACCAGAAATCTATGTTTTTATGAATGGCACTAGAAGTGGCAATAATAGGGAGGCATGCAGTGAAAAATACTCAAAAACGTTCCTGTAATGAGCAATTTAACAAGATTACCACACAGCTCCCCTCACTTCCTGGTTCGCTGAAGGCAACACATGAAACTGGGGGTGCAATATCACGGGTGGCCACTGGGGGGGCGTTCAGTGATCTTCTATGGGAATTTTCAAAGCAGATCACTGCTTCCTGTGATGTCCTGCCGATTTCTGCGTACAATGAACCAGGAAGTGAGGAGAGCTGCTGAATTATCTTCCTCAATTGCTCATCACTGGTAAGTTATTGGGTTTTTTCACTGCATTCCTCCCTATTGTTAGGTAGGTTAGATATATTGCTATATAATGTACTTTATCAAAAGCTGTATATATTTGCTATATCAGTTATTCAGTCTGATGCTCATTGTGGATTAGTTGTGTCTGTCTCAGTCTAAAGGGGGTATTACCTCATGTTGCCTCAGTCTCAGTGTTCTTCTGATGAAGAAAGCATCATGCCTGAGAGACTCTCACCTTTTGTAATCCGCTTTTTCAGGTTTGTAACATTTTCCTTGTTTTTCAACTGCTCTGATATCAGACAAAGTGTATTATGTGTGTGTTTCTGTGATGCTAGATGCATGTTAGAGTGTTTATAGTATTGCCCGTGTGTATTGACCATCCACCCCCTCCCCCCCCCCCCCACATGTGTGTCAACCCTAATAGCTGGGCGGGGGCCCCATTTTCAGAAGTTTTTTATTCCTTCCACTGATAGAACGGTTGTAAACTCCAAGAAACTCCCCCCCACATACCTGACACGGACATATTAACAACACCTGTCCACATATACATCTGTTAAACGCTCACAGAGAAAAAAAAGGTACTTACAAGCTTCACTTCTTCTCCTAAGGCCAACCATCTTAGAGTACTGCACCTGAATCCACTTCCCTTTCCTTCGCCCCATTCTGTTGGACATTACTAAGGTGGCCCCTTCCCCTGCAGACATATTTACCAATCCCACCCCAAGGTTTTTGGTATGGGAGGACAGTGCTGGTCCTTCCAGAGATCAATGTGCTGCAGTTTGGATAGGAGAGACAGGAGGTGAAGCTTAGGAGGACACGTAGGAGACAGGAGAGATTGAGACTGAAGTGGGTGGTGAAGGGGTTCAGTGTGGAGGTGTTATGGGGGGTGACATGGATTTGGGGGGCAAACACGGTAGGCTGAGGATGAGGTAGGTTAATAGGAGGTTGGTGGAGGACACAGAGGAATGATTTGGGGTGGTCCTGTACTGAAAGCACACCTCCCATGTTACGGTCCATTGTTTACTTCTCTGCCCTCCACAGCTCCCGTGTTTTCTTAAAGTGGGTTTACCGTCAAGATTTTTGTTTCGTTCAACTTCCACGATTCATTTTTTTTTTTGTTTTTTTATCGGATTTCGTTTCGTTTCATTTATCGAAAGGTAATTAGATTTTTTTTGATTTTTTGTCAAAACCGAAATATCCGAATGAAAATAATCGTTGGAACACGAATGAAAATCTTTCAAGATTTTTTTTTAGGAGTGTAGGAAAAAAATATCGTGTTGAAATAAGGAACGGTTCGTTTTTGTACAACGAAAAATCAACGACAGATGAAAGTTTTACCAACTGTCCGATCACCTTGTGGACGATTTTGTCAGATATCTGAAAAAAAAATCCCATCGGGCAAATGGGCCGTTTCAGATCCTTTTTGGGTGTCTCACTCGGGTTAACCCTGGTCCCACATCGGGGTGGTGGGGGTGGTAAAAACTAGTGTCATAAGGGGGGGGGAACATTGTGGCAATAGACTGTCTCGGCCACGCACACAAACACAGTTGTTGACGTGGAAACCCACCCGTGTGTGAGCCAGGACCTGCATGTCAAAAGCCTACAGGCTAACGGTGCGGGTGGTCACAGGAGACTGGCAGTGTGGGTAACAATGCGGCCGGACAAAAAAGGGGAGGGAGGTGGGGTGGGCTATTTCTGCTGACAGAGAGCACACAGACACAAGAGCTGCACAGTGAATCACTGTGATAGTGACGTACAGAGAAGAGGCAGAGCAGAGTGTGAAGGTGTCTGAAAAAAAAAATAAAATCGAAACTCTTGCCGTCGAAGGATTCGTCGGTGACTCGGGCTTCTCCTATCGGGATAGATCGTGAAATGGGAAAGGCGAGAAGAGTCCTGAAAAGAGATAAGTCCTCGAGGCACTAGTAGATGTTTTCCCTTCTCGCGGCAAGGGCGTATGTAGAGAACGAAGACCCTTTCAGAGGCTATGACAAGTCCCGGGCACAACGTCACCGATAGTGTGAGCATGGGAGGTGCTACCCTCGAAAAACTCGTCTTTCCTGCTTTTAAGATTTTGTTTTTTTCTTTTGGACAGTGATTGCCCATCTATTGGCAGTCTGATGCCGATAGGGCAAAGTGAACCTCATTGTGGGTAGTTTCCCTATTAACAGCATAGTTGCCAGCATTGTCCCCCACCTGCTGTTGTACTGTCAGTCCCCCCCCTGTATGTATTAAATTGCTCTTATGTATGTGTAAGACAGAAGTTTTATATATGTTTGTTTTCTGTATTGTGACTAAATTCTCAGTGATCTGCTTGATGAAGAAAGCATCATGCCTGAGTCTCTCACCTTACAATCCCCCTTTTCAGATACCCCTTCTGACCTGGGCAGGATGACTTAGAAACCTGTTAGTACAGACGGCCCCTACCATAATAACCACCCACCTTACCTTACCGTAACGGTCAGCCCCCCAACGCCCATGACTTGATGCTGACACCGTTTCCGACTTAAATGTGGATAAAATTGGCCACATGGCTTTATTGAAGAGATACAGAAGATAAATAAAAAAACTTGAAGATCCCCTCTACCTGGGCCATGTCCCCAAACCCACGTGATCACCCACCGCTACGGCCCCGCCCAACCGGCTTTGTCATTCCGTCCCGGTGACTGCTCCCCACTAGAATTGACCATCCTTCTAAACCCTCAGAGTCCCCTGCACCCGGATGGGTTCCTTGACCCAGCAAGATCTCAAATTCAACGATTTCCTTCCAGCGACTGCCTTGGAAAAAACGGCACGTTCGCCCCTGAACTGCCTTTTTAAAAACCCGAAATCCTCTGGAAACTGTCGCTCGATCCGCCTGCTGCGACAATAACCGGCCACCAGCCTCGCGCGGCTCCTGGGAAAAAGCGAAAGGAAAGGGAGGGAGGTGGGGCTCGCTGGATTCTTGACGCGAAGAGAAGGCTTTTTCTGGTTCCGCCCGCCAGTTTATATGCCCACGCGGCTCCGCCCCTTAGGCACTCACCTGCTTCGGTCGCTCGCCGCTCTCCCACTGATTGTTTTCCTGTTTCTTCTGGCACCCCTCCCCCGTCATGGTACCCTGCGCCAACGGGTCCCTGGCTGGGGGTGGATATCTTATGTGTAACATGTTAAACATTGTACCGGACCGCTGGGATGGGTCCTGCTGCCAGAAGAGGCCTATTTCCCCTACATGCAGGTTGTGTTCATATTGGTTTTGGGTTCAGGGACCCGAAGGTCTAATGACCACACAACGCCTCATTACATAAAGCGCATAGGGTAAACACGGCCAGGAGGGGCAGTCTGTGCGTGTGCCAGGAATGGTTCGGGTGGCTGACACAGGCAATAACCTGCTGGTGGAGGTTGGCAATCCTTGCCCACTGACACTGACACGTTTGTGTGCGGAACGGCTGCAGGTCTCTGTATCTGGGGTCTTAAAGTATGCTGCTTGCGAGATACGTTTTGCTGATTTCAAGTTTAATTGCAAAGCCCCGAGCAGGTATCACCACCAAACTTGCTGTAGATGTTAGAGAAGGGTTAGAGGTACACTACACAAAAATTTATGTCTCTAACATAAATAGTTTTTGCACATATTCTTAATCAAAATTATTCATTCAAAAGTCGGATTTCGACTTCGACTTTTTTTCAATGTTCCCCCAACCCAAGCTACTGAAGCAGCTAGATCTCCTGCCCACAAGCAGGTGGAAAGTTAGAAAGGGAGATTATGTCCCCTTCCGAACTCCTAAAGCTTCTGCAAATGATGTGGCGGGTGGGAAAATATAGGGAGGCTACATTACACTTACCATGATCATCCCGGAATCCTGAGGTGACACTCCACACCGTCACTTCCATTGTTCACAAAACAGAAGTGACGCTTCAATGACGTCACTTCCGGGGTTGCGGATCACAAAGGTTTTTGAACCAGCTGTGCTTAACAGGTTGCTGATGAAAACTAATGCAACCACCATATCTTAAACTATTAAGCTTCATATATTTCATTTCTGGACTTAGATTTTCGAGAGAGACCAACATAATCAATAGAGGAGTGCTCGAAATATTCGACTTCGGCTGATTGTAAAGCCCCTGAACCTGGTATCACATCACTTGCTGGAGATATAGAGAGGGTGGGGAACATTTAACAGAAAATTCTGTCTCTAACACAAATAGTTTTTGAATAAATAAAGTTCAAAATGTAATGTCGAATTTCCGAATTTCGCATTTGAACTTGATTTTGAACTTACTTGTTGCAAAAAAAAAAACCATTTGTGTTGAGACATACTGTTTTCTTCAATGTTTCCCCTACCCTTTTCTACATCTCCTGCAGTTTGGTGATGATACATGTTCAGGGGCTTTGCAATTAACTCGAAATCGCGCGTCGAATATCTGAAAAATTATTTGATCATCCCGACACTAATCAATCCCTCGCTGGAGATAGGCCAGAGTAGCCCCTATTTACTCCTATGTTTATTTAGCCTTTGACATGTGGGGGGGGGTTCACCGTTAATGATCACATTGCCTGGCGGCCTTTTCTAATTAAATATCTCCGTCCCTGATGGGCAGAGGACAGTCCTCAGGTTCTTCCTTGTCGGGTGTCTACTTCCACTCTCGTCCTTAATCTTATGTCTCTAAAGCTAGTTCAGGCTGGATGTCGCCTCGTTCAAAGTGTGAGAAAAGAACTCGATCTATCCCTCGTATTCCCTTTTCCAAACAAAGTGAAGCGCCCGAAGCATATCATAAACTTCCTGTGTTTTCACACTTTGTCTTTATTATATATTATTTTATGTAACTTGCTCGATTGGACCCAATGAGACCCACCAGCCTCTACTCTCCACTCATCTCTCCGACTCTATGATACTAGATGAATCACATTGCTAGTGAGTGACCAGGTAAATGGCGCTAATTGTACCTTTTATTGCATTTTTTATAAATGCTTTGTAACACTCGTGGGTTCCCCCTATCCTCGGTAAAGACAGTACTATCCACTCATTGTGATATTTTTGCCTTATGTTAACTGATACCTGCCCTGTACACTATACCTGTATAGGATGGACCGAACTGTTTCGCCGTAGACATTTCGGCCGGCTAACCTCGGCATGTTCGCCGTTCGCTCTCGCCGGCGGACAGTACGGGTGTTCGACCCGTTCCTGTTCGCCGGCCAGAAGCAGATCAAATTCTTCTCCGGCAGGATCATGAACCTGCCTAGATCGTGCCGGTAGGAAGGAATGTCTCACTCCAAGACCGGGCATGAAGCCGTCTTGTAGTGAAATATTCCCCGGCTCAGAGTAGTAAGTGACGTCAGTGACGTCACATCCGGCTCCGCAACCGGAACGATGCGTTCCAGGATGCGTTTCCATGGACCGGATGTGACGTCACTGACGTCACATCGGTTTTTCCGATTCAATTCCCCGCCTAGGGCGGGGATTTAATGTGTCCGCGAACAGGGCGGACGGCGGACATCTTTAAAGTTCGACCGCCCTGGTCGCGGACACCCCGGGCTGGTGTTCGCCCATCTCTATACTGTAGTGGTCGTGTAGAGATGGTCGACGTTTTTTTGAACTTGCAACTTTGTGAGCTTATTGCAAAGCTCTGAAAATAGTATCATCCCCAAATTGCTGAGGATTAGGGACGGGTTGGGGGAACAATTGAAAAAAAGAGTTTTGCTCTAGCATATTTGTTTTTTTGCATAAATTAAGTTCCAAACGTTAAAGTCGAAATTCCGATTTTCGAATTTTTTACTTGACTTTGAACTTAATTTGTGAAAAAACTATTTGGAAATAGAGACTTACTTTATTTTTTGAGTATACCCCCAACCTTCTCTCCATCTCTAGCAAGTTATGGTGATGATAAACATGCTTCAGGGCCTTTGCAATTAAGTGGAACCGGGACAAATGTCTAATTTTTGAAAAAAAATCGACCATCGTCTAGTGTCGTGTTTTTGAGGTAATGGTGCAATACTCACACGACCAGGTTCTTTATGTGATGTCCCCTTGTCCCAATCACCATTCCATGCTCTCACATCAGAATAAACTCAGGCCATGCAGCTTGTAGGGCGCTATTTACAATTTATATGAGTACTACAGATGCTCATCAATTCCGAGGGCAGAGATGGGGGGGTCCCAAGCATAGGGAAAGCATGTTGCAAGAGTTGTACAGGCTGCTGTAACAGGCTCTTGAGGTAAGCTTGCTGTTGCTTCACCAGCTAACGAAGTAGTAGGATGCAGGCTGTCCAAAAACACACTGGATCATTGGAGGTTACCTCACCTAGGTATCAACGTTTACGAAAGTTCTTTGGGACTTGTATTTTAAACACCTTCTGCTGAAGGAGGGCATTAGCCTAGTCTCCAGGCAGATTCAAAGGATCATGTATGATAACCCAAAAGAGGCAGGAAAACCCAGATGAAGTCACCTCTGGAGAGCCCTGCACTGCCAGGCAACAGGTTTAAACCCTTAAGGGCCAACACTAACCCACATACGATACAATACAGGTGGTCGGGTGCGTGTGCGGTATTGTGGAGTGATCAAGCTCCAAACGGTTGCTCTCACAGCATCAGTCACACGCTTTTATCCTGTATGCTCCTGTCCAGTTTTATTTCACCCAAAATCTGTCAACAAAGGTTACCCTCGCAGGGGTTTAATAGACATCAAAATAACCAAGTTTCTCAAAATGCCAGGCCTCCTGGCTTTGGCCCCGATCACAACATCAGTTCTTCCCCCCTTTGTTGATCTACACAAAGAAACAAAAAAACAGTTGGTGGGGGGGGTGGGTGTGTTTGGGGGTGTGGGTGGGGGGTGTTTGTGGGGGGTTGTGGGTGTTGGGGGTGGTGGTTTTGGGTTTTGTTGGTTGGGTGGGGTGGTGGTGTTTTGTGGTTGTGTTGGTTGTGGTGTTGGGTGTTGGGTGGGTTTTGGGGGTGTTGGTTTTTTGTGGGTGTGGTGTGGTTTTTTGTTTTTTTTGTGTTTTTGTTTTTTTTTTTTTTTGTTTGTGTTTGTTTGTTTATTTTGTTTTTTTTTGTTTTTGTTTGTTTGTTTTTGTCTGTTTTTCTTTTGTTTTGTTGTGGTTGTTTTTTTGTTTTTTGTTTGTGTTTTTTGTTTGTTTGCTTTTGTTTTTTGTTGTTTTTTTTTTTTGTTTTTTTTTGTGTTTTTTTTTTTTTTGGTGTTTGTGTGGTTGTTGTTTTGTGTTTTTTTTTTTTTTTTTTTTTTTTTTTTTTTTTGTTTTTTTTTGTTGTTTTTTTGTTTTTTTTCTTTTTGTGTGGTTTTTTTTGTTTATTTCCCCTCCCCCCCCCCTTTTTTTTTTTTTTTTTTTTTTTTTTTTTTTTTTTTTTTTTTTTTTTTGTTGTCTCCCCCCCCCTAACCCCCCCCCCCCCCCCCCCCCCCCCCCCCCCCCCCCCCCCCCCCCCCTCCCCCCCCCCCACCCCCCCTATTGAGTCTGAGTTACCCCCACCCCCCCCCCCCCCCCCCCCCCCCCCCCCACCCCCCCCCCCCCCCCCCCCCCCCCCCCCACCCCCCCCCGCCCCCCCCCCCCCCCCCCCCCACCCCCCCCTCATGGCCTGCCTCCTAGCAGCCATTCGCATAGGGCCACACACTTCCCTGTGTGCCCTGTTGTTTCTGCACCCAGCAGCACTGTCTCCAAACGTCAATCTGACTGAGTTTGTCCAAGCTCCTTTTGTGGAGACACAACCCCAGCCATCTCATTGCTGGATACCACCAGCATACCCTTCAACTTCGCAATATGGACCATCCCCCCCCACCGTGGCAGACCACCGGTCTGTCACATATATATATATATAAATACAGTTGGTGCACAGGGTCATAATATAACAGCCACTTGACTATTTACACTGTAATTGGGTAAACTCTGTACTACAATACCTCTGTATTTACTTTATATTGTTTGTTTTCCTTCTGTCCCTTTAAGGGTTGTGGCACCTGCTACTACATGAGGATGGGTGACGTGTCTAGATGAAGTCTCCGTTTTCCCACTCTCCGCGCGTCCTCACTTAAGCCCCCCATACACATTTAATTTGACCTTCGAGTTTTTGGCCAATCCGACCATGGCGTGATGAGTCCTTAGATCGTTCATCGGCCAAAACATCGTCACATAGCCGGGCACCCTTTGTGTGCTGCACTGGCTTTCGGTCCCCTAGCTGCTCTGGCGGCCCGCCATGAGATTATAATGCAGGTCTATGCGCCCCCTGGAACCTAGAATAGCTTGCGGCTAGATAGAGAAAATGCGCAGCTTTCCGGGGCGTAGGGTCGGTTGACCATGTATAGAAAGGTAGGTTCCTGCACCAACTAGGAAGGGGACCCTGCGCTGCTCACCCTCGTACCATACTTTTCCCTGGTTCACGCAATCTCCCAAAATGAAAATTGGGAAGTTAGGGGACTGGACTTTCCCATGCCCCAAAACATAGGCACATGTATATGACTAGTGTCCCGGTCACTATGTGCGGTCATGGGGAGCCATAGCCCCCCAGTCCTTGGTCATGTGCACACAAGCTCAATTGGTACGTCGTGGAGGTCCTATGCCCGGTCCCACTGTGATACCTCGGCAGGGGGACAGAGGTCCTTCAGTCCCGGGTCATAGCAGCCAGGGCCCCCAGCGCTCAGCATCAAGGTGGTGTTGTTGTTGCTAGTTTTGCCCCCCCCCCCCGTTTAACACTGCAGATAGAAAGGTGGTGTGGTTTTTTTTCATAGGCTGCTGTCATAGAACCGTTTCTGACAAGTAGCCGTGTGGGAGTACCCCCCCCAATCACTGCCCATGCCCGTCTGCTCCTGTGGAGCTCTGATGCCCACCCTATGTCTGACTAGCGCCAATTGACACTGACCGTGTGTGTGACAAACTGCCAATTCCTTCTTTCACAGTACAACATGTCTATATCAATTAAAGGTGCCCATACACCTATATATGGGCCTCTCAATCATGGGCTTTTTTTTCGAGTGCTGACGTCATGGCCCGTACGCGCTTGTTGGCCATCAATCGCATGCCCATCAAACCGGCCACTCAGTCCTTCCGGGCATACGGTGACGGACATCCCGTAAACCCTGATCGATCTCTTTGACCCTGATGGTCTCGATTCCCATCAATCGTCGGCCCTCGGTCACTGTGACAACATTGTGCGCTCAGATGGGTCAATCGATCTATAGTTATGGGCAACCAGAGTCTATCTAATTAAATTTTTACTATGTACCTTCGTCCATTGCTTACACAGTGTTCCCCCCTGGAGTGGGGTGATGTATTCCGGAGGGGGGGAGGGGGGCGACGCCCACCATTCTTAACCTGTGTTTTGAATAGGTAGGTATGTTGGGAAAGGGGAATGTGAGATAGGAAGGTGGAGGATGTTCTTGGCCGCCTCTGGTGTACGGGGGGAGGACATACAGGAAAGGGGGGTAACAAGAAGGAGGAGAGGAATATGAAAAGGGGGAAAATGAAGGCAAGAGATGGATGCCTGACAGGGGGAGGCGGCAAGGGAAACTGAGGAGATAGAGGGTGTGAGGTGGAGGACAAGGAGGGGGCGTAGAAGAGGGAAACGATACGGAGGAAAGAAGTGTCGCTAAATTAGTTGTGGGGAGAGGGGGGACGTGAGGATGAATTAGGCATTGGTTAAAGGGAAGGGGTACCGAGGGGGGGGATGAGATATGGTTATGTAAAAGGGTGAGGCTGAAGTGGGTAGTTGGGGTAAAGAGGGAAAGAAGAAGTGTCTGAAGGTGAAGGCGGTGAATGGGGGAAAATAAGAGCCGATGTGGGTGGGAGTGAGAACTGAGCGTGAATGCTCGTTATAGGGCGAGAAAGAAAAGGGAAGAAGGAAGATATATAGAGGGGGCTCGATAATGTGTTCCTAAATAAGAAAAGGGGGCCCTTCAATAAAGTTTGGAACCACAGGCTTACACCATACGTCAATGTATCTCATACTAAAGCATCTGTTTCATAAAATGAAGATCATTCTGACAAACGTTTCTTTCCTCAGTTTCGCTCGTCCTACATACGAGTCTTTCTCCGTTTTGTGGCCACGAGATCCTCATTCTGGAGTGCTCCGTGTTTTCAGGCTCGCACGTAAATATTGAGCTCCAGATGTTTTAATTTGGCGTCCTTGTTTGAATACATGGGAGGCGCGGAGAGATGACGTGGCCCGCCGCTCCTCTTGCTTTATATTCTTCGATGGCAATAAATACAAGATAATGAACACACTGCGTCGCTTTGGCATGGAAGAAACGAAAAAAAAAAAAAAGTAATATTGACCCAGGCGAAATAAATCAATTTGTTTTGTTTGACGTAGCTCTTTGCCGCTTGGTTCCTCACGAGTGTCAGGCCTTTAAATATTTACCAATTATTTATCAGCCGTCTAATTAATACCGCTCTGATTGCTGGCATGTGACAGTCGACTTTCCTCTCTTGGGATAAGGCGGGATTAGTTAATGAGGGTTCTGTGAAAGAAAAGGAAAGATCAGACGTCAGTGCAGCCAGAAGGGTTACGGTCGGTCTATGTCTGGATGCTCCAAGGCACAAGACCCTATATTTGGATATTGAATTTGATTGGCTATCATCACAGCGATCACACACTTCCTCTAATCACAGACAAAGACCCACAGCTCCTCGCATGTCTCCACAGGGATTTCTCCCTATTCTCTTCAGCAATGACCCCCAAAATTTTTCAGTTGGATGGCTCCTCACCATCCCACCCGGATCTTTATTTACTCCCCACAGATTCTCTTGGATTCAAGTCAGTACGTACTCTGGGGGCCACATCCAAAATCGTTAATGTGTGTTGTCTGCTAATCATTTCATCCCCACGTTTTGCTGTGTGTTTTGGGTCATTGTCATGCTGAAATGTCCACTGGCGCCCAAGGTCAGTTTCTCTGCAGCCGCCCTGATGTTGTCGTTGAGATCCTCGATATATCTCTCTTTTTTTCATGGTGCTGTTACTGTGATTAGGTTCCTCCCTGGTCCATTGACTGAAAAAACAACCCCAAAGCCTAAAGTTCCCACAACTCATTGTCACAAGTGGGGATGGTGTTCCTAAGGTGTTCTCCGTTTTTTATACCACAGCCAGGAAACCCTCATGAACAAAACCATCCATTTTTTGTTTCATCTGATCATACCACTAACCTGAGACCAGAAGTCTTCTGCTTGTCAGATGAGCCATTTGCAAAGGCCAAGCGAGCTTTTGTGTCTTCTACTTTAGAAGTGGCGTTCCTCCTTGGTCTGCATCCGTGGACCAGCAGTGTCAGTGTCCCGTTGGGATTGTCTGCCTTGAGACTGACACCAGTAAGAGCCCAGATTGACAGTATGTTTGGTGGTGATCCTTGGTTTTCCTTTGTCACCTCTCTCACTATCCTCCTGGACACCACGTGTCATTTTTTGCTTCCGAACCACGTCCCTGAGATTTTCCACAGTGGTGGGCCGACATCTTGTGTATTTAATAACACTTTGCAGTTATCCACTGAACTTGAAAACATTTAGATTGGACCTTGTAGCCCTTTCCTTACTCGTGCTCATCCACAATGCGCAGCAGGTCCTCACTGAGCTTTCCTTTGTCTAGCAATACCTGGACCTTAACATTTCTAGAATGGAGGCTGAGATTTCTCATTGTGCCCCTGGGATACATGTTTGGTACTGTGTTGGCCAAGTGTAGTTTGACAGAACGGGTACCAAATCCGCCAGAACAGGGAGCCATGCTTTGGCCATTATGCCTGCCTATGCGACACTAATCCTGCAATACCTGGGGTCACCAATGCGAGATCGCCTTCCCCAGTAAGTACCACCAGATTTGCACTAGTCATGTATTATGTAAAGTGTTAGCAAGGGAAGCAATTTGATCTTCAGCTAGGACACTGGTTCCAAACTCCAGCCTGGGGGCCAAATCTTGGCCCGTGGTGTCTAAATGTGACAATTGGATGTCACATTTGCTTGTTTCACATTATGCTTAGGCGAACACTTTAGCGGTCTCTTTGTCTGATGAAAATACTCCCTAATTTTAGGATGTTCTTATACATATTCGGTTGATTGCGTGACTTGCCCAAGTTTTTTACTTTTGGCCCGCTGTGCGTTTAAGTTTTACAACCCCTCCTGAGTTTGGGGTGAAGATGGTTGCCAATCGCAAGTTGAAATGGGCTGTGGTCACCACCCGGTAGGGTCGGTGTAAATCTCATTGCTCGGCCGTGGCAGTATTACAAATCCATTGTCAAGGTAACAGCTTCATCCATGCTGCAGCCGTCCTGAGTTCAGCTCATCATGTCACCAAAGAATTTTTCATAACTTCTTCTCCGCATTACAGAGAGCTGCAGGTGACTTTTTTTTTCCTCCAACAGAAGCCTTTTTTCCAGACCGGAATGAAACTGAAACATTAGACGCCAATTACATGGACGAAGAGGAGATGAACACTTTGTCTAGCATGCGACGTGAAAGCTCCAAACAAGGTTCTCAACCTCAAAGTCCCTTCTGATTTGAAAAACCATCTTCGGGGAAAAAGTGATGTAATAGCATCTGGTGCCAACGATCGTGGCCGGATGAGCCGAAAACAGCCGGGCCGCGGGCAACCTGAAGAGAGTATTAAGTCATAAGACGAGTCGGATGGATCGTACCTAGATACAAGAAGTCAATTCGTTAAAGTATATTCGCTCTTGCTCGGGGCGGAAGTGAGAAAACCGCTCCGCGCCGCCAAAGTATGAAATGAGAAAATCCAGTGTGAGAAACAGCTGCTTGTTTGTTTTTTTAGTGTTTTGTATTACTATAAAATCCTTCGCTCTATGCAGAAGTCCATGTGTTTACTCATCTGATAGCTAACGATGAACACCACATTGCTGGGATCATCTACCATTCTAATAAATCCATATATAAAGCATTGGCTGACAATGCTGGATCCCTTAAAGGCAAAATCAGAAACCAATCAGAATTCAGCTTGTGTTGATTTGTGTTGGAGCCATACACAGCGATTTGCCACCAATCATTGCAGATCAATTCCCAAATCTGATCGCGTGAATCTCATGCACACCATCTTGGAATCCGATTTGTTGGCCGATTTTGGCACATGGAGCCGATCTCCAAAGTGGGAGATTCCACAAAATCCTATGAATCGGAAAGACGCTGCATAGGGAGCTGTGGGTCCACCAATGTCCTTTGATTGCCAAGATCACCCAAAAAACCAACCAACATGGTCGGTTCAACATTTCCGATTCGATTTAAGGAATCGATTCGATCAGCAGGGTGAGCAAAAACCCCGATTGACTGCCGATCGTCACATGAACGTGTGAGAAGATGAGCTCATCGGGCTTATCGATCGGTTCAACAATCGAGTGAAAAATCGACCCTGTTGGCTACAATAATGTATGCAGAACCTGTGTCTGAGTGACATTTCTCCTGCTATGTGGTGGTCCCCCACTCAACAACTTTTCTGCTAGGAAACCACCCACTCACTCAACAAGTTTTTCTGCTCCTGGGGGGGGGGACATACAAACTCACACAGGAATCCATAAACCTTCCCCACACCCCCCCCACCCCCCCCCCCCCCTCATGGAGGCCCGCTACAATGGAGGCCGGTATAGAGTCCATAATCAAGGGTCAGATTCCTTGTGGGGTCCTGGGTGCGGAGAGTTCAGGGTCCGCATAGCTCTGCATATTTCTTTGCAGGTGATGTTGGTTCTTCGCGGAAGGGAGTGTGAGCGGCAGAGGCCGAGCATCTTCCAGTTCAACTCAACAAGCCCAGATAACACCGCTGTGGCAACACTAGCCCAATTCTTGGGCGCGTCAGCCGGTCCGCCGCCAATGCTTCTGATGGTGGTCGGATGAACCTGGCTCAGGACATGGCATATAACCGCCTTTCACAGCGCTCTTGGTCGCTCTTCCCTTTGCTGGTGCAAAGTTCCGATACATCTCTTCACCACTGACACCGGGGCTTCATACTGGGGCACCAACTGGAGAATCTGGATTTCACAACTGCTTCCTACAACACACCCCACCTACCTGTCCTGCAAGTGTCTTTGTTGCCAACAGTGATATTACTTAATCTTCACAGTGTCAATATCCATCAAATAATAATATGACCAAACCAAAATATAAAAATTGCTCCAATTTTTTTTAAAAAACATTTTTATTGAATTTTAAATAAGAATAAGAATATTAATTATAATTATGTCCCTATTACAACTACACCATTTAAATAGATGCTTAAAATTAAAATAACAAAAATCCATAGAACGTGACATTCAATCATTCACTTAGATATTCAACTTAGCTCGTACTGGTTATCTACAAATAAGTCACTGGGATTCTAACCTAGGGTCCCATCACCGCAGTTCCATACAGGAATCAGGGGCGTTAGGGGACTTTACAGGCTCCTACAGATCGGTAACATGGATCACTGGGTAAGGTTGTATAACAAAATTGACATTATTAGTTAGATACAACGAGATTGGGGCCGCAGGCCCTGTGAAGCAAGACAGGCTCAATGCTCATTACAACCCAACAACACAGAAAAAAAAAACAATAATAATCATGCCGATCCAGATCAGGGTCCCATGTCTACGTAAGAAATAGCACGACTCCCCCACCCGCACGTCCTTTTAGTTTTTAAGGAAATACTTCTTCAGGGTACAAGGGGGAGTGTGCTTCTTAATATGGAAACCACATTAGGTAAGGTTCGGTTTAAACCCATTGGGGCCAGTACGTGCTCCTGCCGGGGACGGGGAACAAGGGAGCACCCCCGCTGCAATCAGGCAAGGTAGGGATTATGAGGTTGCCCAAGTATAATGGTAGATTCGGTTTTATCATATTATCAGCCAATAGTGAAATTCTTTGAGGTGGGAGTAAGGCCAGGTTTGTCCGCAGGGCAGGTGAGGCAGGGGTACTGTTATATATATTCACTAAACTTAACATCAAATAACCCTAACTTATTATCAACTAAAATTAAAACTAAAACAACAGACCCACTCTCTCTATATACAACTTACACATCGCTGCTCACCCCCCGGGAAAAAAAAAACCCTACCCCTGGATTCTTCCTGGAAATACCCGAACTATTCGTTTTTAGTATGTAAATGCCCATGATGCTCAATCTGCTGTTGGATCCTTTTCATTCCGTCTAGAGATGGTCGACCATTTAGACGGTTTCGAGTTCATTGCAAATCCCCTGACATGGTATCATCACCAAAATTGCTGGAAATGTAGATAAGGGTTGGGGCTATACTCCAAAAAAAAAAAAAAATATGTCTCTAACACAAACAGTTTTTGCACAATTAGTTCAAAGTCCAGTAAAATTTTGAAATCTGAATTTCGACTTAACGTTGAAACTTAATTTCTGCAAAAACTTCATGTGCTCGAGAAAAACTTGTTTTTTTCAATGTTCTCCAACCTTTCTCTACATCTCCTGAAAATTTTGGTAAAGAATACCATTTTTATGGGCTTTTGCAATCAGCATACAAATTATATCAAAGTCCGAAAATTCGACCATCTCTATCCATGTCTAGATCAGTTGTTTGTTGTTGGTCCCCACTTATCTATAGAAGTATGTGTCGGAAGTTCTCAACCTTCCCAGGGATCCCTTCAACGCTCCCAAGAGTACCACTCTGTATGATGAAAAAATTTCCATATCCATGTCTGGATGTTGGGGATTTGTATACTCATTCAATAAAAATCCTCCTTCAGACCTGAAGAATCTCTGTGAACGTGTGTTAATATCTTTGTCAACAAATATTTTAAATATTAAACATATACTGTTTCAACAGCATGATAAGGGTCGGATAATGTGGGAGGAGAAGATGATATCCATCTGTTTAAAATGGCTTTTTTAGACCTACCAACATATTAAATCTCCCATGTGGTCAATGGTTAGATGTTTTACATCCTCTCCTTTGGACTATGTAACAATTTCGTTAACATTCAAAGTCCCTGTGTTTTTTTTTTAGATATTGACGTCATATACAAATACACATCATGCAAGAATGTCTCAATGACAGGCAGACCACATTAAGTGAAGCATGTCCGGGTCAATGGGGAAGATCGCACTTGGGCATTATTAAGCCATCCCGGTGGAGGTTTAACTCCAAATTTTCATATTTTTTTTTTTTCCAACATTTTGTATGGATTTTTCAAAAACATAAGTTATAACATAAAAAATATACGAAAACACAGACATATACATATACATTACATCCGGCCATCACAGGCCAGAAACCATCAAACAACCCCCTCCCACCGTCTTGAAACACCACGCATTGGGATACCCATCTCCCCAGCCTCTTCCCCACCCCCCACCCCCCCTCCAAACCTCTAATCACATAACAGCCCCATGGGGCGCTGTAGAAATACTAGTGCCCTGCCGCACCATCCTGCCTTCTGTCCAGATCATCCTCTCACCTGCCCCCTGAATCTCACCACCGCCGATCTGCCAACCTGACTTTGTGAGGTCCCTCAACCCCAAATCTGGCACCAAACATACAAACCATGGGGTCCCCATGCTTGTCAGAAAACCACCTGTCTCGGACTGGGCCCCTGGCCTTCTATTTTCCACCATGCACCTCTTGGCCCCTACGCATTTTGATTTATTAAAGGCTCTATGAGCTTTATGCAGGGCTCCCGTCAGACACCATGGGGCCCCCGGGTAAGCACAAATGTCTGGCCCCATGACAAGACTTGTCGAGCAGGGTGGTGGTTGTGGTGCTACTATAAAATCGCCATCCCTGATCTGATCGGCAGTCCTCTGCTCACAGCCCCCTTTGCTCACAGCACACCTCTGCTCACTCTCACTGTGTTCCCGGACTGCCCTGTGTACAGTGTGCTGTCAGCATCCGGGAACACAGTGAGAGTGAGCAGAGGACTGCCGACAGGCAGCACACAGGGCCCCTATGTGCTTACCGTCGGACCCCCCTAGCCTGCCCGGGACAGGAGTCCCCTCTGTCCCCCCTGACGTCGGCCTGGCTTTATGTAAGACGTAGTGAGTCTCCTGCACACCTCCCTACTATTGGCCTTCCTATACTTACCCATCCCTCTCATTAAAGTTCAAGCGTATCCTCCGGAGATTCTCCCATTATGGCCAGCCCCAATATCGCACATGAGAAGCCCTGTAACCTCTACATTCTGAAATTTGTGTTGTAAAACATGGAGTGGATCTCCGATAAAGATTTACGTTTTTGTCGAGGCAAAATTAAACGATCAAGACTCTGTTGGGGAAGGGACACAATTGGCTTGGCCCAAAACAGTGCTAAGCAGATCGAATCTGACCATAGTGTAAGAAATTTGTGGTATGTATAGAAAAACGTGTGGCAAATCTCTTCAAAGGTTGCAAGCTCTATCTTCATCTATCGTCTCTCACTGTGATGAATCTTTTAATGAATTCCAACTACGCCGTGTCACCTGTCGAATACCCTGTGGGAAGAATGGAGAGGAGCCAGAGGCCATATGTGGAATAAACCTCCGGAAGTTTAAAACAATTTCGACCTCCCTCCACACAATAATTGAATCGCTAATAATAATATTTTTTTGTTGCTCCAATTTCAGGGCAGCCGTCAAAATCATGGGGCCCCCTGGATGCGTGTTGAGCGGGGGGGGGGGGTGTGGGGCTAGCAGAAAAATACACCTCAACAACCCCGGCGTGCTGGACTTGATGGTACATCAGCCTCTGCTCACTGGTACCTCGCCTCTCAATCACACCCGACTGCCGCAGCGCCGCGCATACACATATGGGCAGTCCGGGCTGTGCAGAGGCAGAAGTAACAGTGAGCAGAGGCTTCTTACCTATCAGTCAGCCGCCGGGGCCCCCACGTGCTTACCGTCCGGGCCCCCCAATGCTGCCCTGACGGCGGCCCTGGCCAATTTTCATGTTAATTTCTAGGATTTGTTCATTGTCCCTGATATAAATGCAAGGGGCGCCAAATATTTTTGCTCATGTCTTTTACTTTTCTATATTTATGTTTTTAAATTGCTATCTACACATTGTATTCGTCATACTGAGAACCCAGAACCAGCCGTCGCCCGTCCGTATTACATCCGGCTTCTTTTTTTTTTTTCTGTTCCCCGTCATTCGGAAGCTAACCCCATCCAGATATATATATATAAGACACGGATGAAACCGGAGACATTACCCCACACCCTGTGGACATCCGTCCGGACACTGTAGCAGGCGACCTTAACCCACCTTGAACACTTGTTCATACCAATCAGGTGGCCCCCCCGTTTCTTCTGCGGAAAAACATTTGCCCCCTGTTCTTTCCCTTTGCGCAAGTCCTCTCCTCTGGGCACGCCCTACTTTATATTCTTGGCACCGTTTTTACTCGGACGATTATACCACACTCCTGAGAAAACGCTGTTGAAAAAACGCGCGTCGAGGTGTGATCCTCTATAATCCTATGGTCACTCTATAGTCAAACTAGGTGTGTCCACATGGATCAGCCAGACTCCGCGTAATTTAAGGATACGGCCAGAATGTGAAACACCAACAAGTCCTTTTCAATGCTCCCTTTGGACATCTGGTAGCTAATTTAATGCTATATACTCTTTTAATGTGACCTTCTAATTTTTGTTACCGTTTATGTGATTGTTTTTGATATTCCAACACCACGTCTTTGCCTCGGGCTAAGAAGAAAAAATCTTGGAAGGACACGTGTCCGATAATTTTCGGAAACTCGCTGCCCCTCCACCCCCCCCCTTGTATATGTAACTTTGGGATGGTGGCCTCCCCATATAAGACAGTAGTGGTAATATTTGTTCTCTAGATATATAAGTATAAAGGCCCCCATCCACGGGTCCAATTCCCAGCGGATTTTCCGGGACGATCGATTTCCGGGCGCGTGCCGCGAAACGATCGTCCCGGATCGTGTGAGCCCACCTGTCCGATCGAATCACGTCCGATCGTTCGGGGGCCCCGAAATCGGATCCGACAGAGAACCAACATGTTGGTCTTTCTGATCAGATTCTGCACCAGATCAGGGGAAGGTTGCCCCCCATTTGGAAGTAAGCAATGGACATGGAATCGTCCGGACTCCGGGGACAATGTGGTTCTGTCACCTATAACTATCGGACACACTTACTTTGGCCGATCGATCAGACCTCCGATTACCGCTGACATGCCAAATCGATCGGCTAGGTTTGATCGATCGCCAGGAATCAGACAATGTATGGCTAGCTTAATGTCATTCAGAACGGCGCAAATGAATTTCTATGAGATTGGGTGGATATAGGTCCAGCGAGTAATATTTATCTTTAATTATTCTGTCACCGACTTTGCCCATAGTCCTGTCCTAGATGGACATCTGTACCTGTAAGGTAAGGTGATCTCACATCGCTCTTGATTACCCATGTCTCAGGGAGCCTCTATAGAGCGCATGTCCAGGCGTGTGTCTCGGCTCTGGTGGAGGGATCAGTTCTGCGGAAATAATGTTCCATCAAACGACATACCAGCATCCCTGTGGATGTGCACAGTACAGCTGCACTAATAGGTAGAGCAGGGGGTAGGAGGAGAAGAGGCGGGGGGAAATGAAGGGTGGGTTGGAGGGATTAGAACAGGTTTGAGACAAAGAAGAGGGCGCTTTAAGGTCGTAGCCGGAAGGGATGAGGACTAGAGGATAAGGGGATAAAAAAGAAGGGTGGAGCAGAAAAAGGGAGGGAGTTAGGTTGGTATGTCCCCGCTCTGCACTAACTACGTTGTTTCACAACGGTTCCCTGTGAACAGCACCGTACAGTCCGAGTGCCCTGCGCCTCCCCACGGTATTTAAATTTCCTGCTGCAAATTCTGCTGCAGGAGATTATTGGACTGTTTACCAATCCAGGGGTACATGGATAGGGTGATCCACCCATGTAATGAATGAGGATCTGTCTGCACACTATTATACCCCTCTGTAATAGCAGTTTGCTTGGTGGGCTCCTGTGTTTTGGTTTACTTGTTCTTTCTAGAAGTGGTCTTTGTGCGCAGCAGTGACCCGCCCTGATTGATGACTTGCTTAATCCTCACGTGTCAATGCCAATAGACAATACCAAATCACTAAAACTTCACCAATTTCTAGGAAGAGGTGTCATTGTCGATATAGCAGGGCGCCAATATTATTGGCTCATGACTTTACTTTCTTTGTTTATATGTCATTCTTTATGGTTCTTAAATTGATATCTAACGACATTTTAATTCGTCATACTGAAACACAGCCAGCCGTCGGCCGTCCAGGATGTCCATCAGCTTTCTTCTTTTTTTTTCTGTTCCCAGTCATTCGAAGCTAACACCATCCAGATATACTACTAAATTGTGTGACTCAAATTACACGCGGCTAAGTAATATGTATTCATAACGCCGCAAATTAATTTCTATGAGGTGTGGATATATGTCAGCGAGTAATCTTATCTCGGAATTAATTCCCTGTCACCGACTTATAAATGAATAAAACGGATACTACATTAGTGTCACTACTCTGCAATGTAAATTCACTGCTGGAAAATCCATTCGATCTACGGCGGCTGTGAGGTGTGTCGTCCATGAGAGTCCTTCCACTTTCCGCTTCTGAAATCATGTACGACTCTCCTCGGATTCTGAAAAATCTATTCCCAAGATGTCTTTTCCAACAAAAAATTATTCACCAGACCTGCTAGATGAGTGTCAAATTTGACAGTGCACTATAGACCCTCCGACCTATGGTGGACAACGCATAGATGAGCTGGGTGTCAGGCAGAGACTGAGCCACAGGAAGCAAACTCACGTGGATGATCTGTTGTCTCTTGATCTAATGAGTAGCTGCAGAGAAACGATCACCCCCCCATGCTCTCCTATGTAACCTGAACATCTGCCGGCCATCTATGGTTGCTGGAATTAATTCCTGTTTACCAACCTTATACATGAATAAAACGGATAACTACATTAGTGTCACGCTGCAATGTAATTCACTGCTGGAAATCCCATTGCCTAGGCGTCTGTGAGGTGTGTCAGTCCATGAGAGTCATTTCCCACTTTCCCATTTATTTTAGATATCATCTTCCCCCTTCTTACTTAAATAATAAGTCGATTGCCACATCCCATATAACAATTTTGAAAAAAGAGGTTGTTGAGGATTTAAGATCTAATGTTCTAGCATCAGCCATAACATCCCAACTAGAGGCTAGGGACTTTGGGGGGACTTTAAAGCACCAGTTGTGTAATAGTGTTGAGCGCGAATATTCGAATGGCGAATCTTTTTCGCGAATATTGGCAATTCGAGAATTCGCCAATAATCCGATATGTCACAGATATTCGCACTTCCGAATATTCGCATACGGTCAGGTATTGCGAAATATATTCGCATTGCGAAATAAACATAGCATGGACCATACTCATTTTAAAGATTTTTTGCGATGCGAATATTATTTTCGCAATGCGAATATGATTTTCGCAATAGCATGTCAGACCGGTAGGAATATTCGAATTTCGAATATAGAATCGAATATTAGTAGAATTTTTCGCGAAATAGATTTCAATCACGAATTCGATTATTGCTATGCCCGCTCATCACTACTTGTGTAGTAAAGTTCTTTCATAAAGTATAAATATTTATTGAAGCATATTGAGTAGTTCAGCAGCTCAAGAACAACATCATATCATGATTATTACATTTTTATCAGTTTCATAACTACATGTCACTAGATATTAACACAGTAAGACAAACTATCACTAGTTTGATCATACACTAAGGTTCTCATTGTACATAATCGATGGTACAGAGACAGAACACATTAATCATCTCGACGCGTTTCGCCTTCTGGCTCTTCACGGAGATAATTCAGTGTTTCAATTCACTAATATGTCAGAAAACATATCCTTTAGTTCCATTTTGAATCCTCGAAGTATATTTAAAATCAGAACATATACATGGTTGTAACTCACATTCACTAGGGTAATAATATGATCGTGTGTAGGGCCAAGTGCCCTCATAGCGGTGCGAGGCTCCAAGGCAGAAGGGAGCCATCCGCCCCCTGTACCGCCCAAGGGACATGTCCGCAATACAACGGGGGACTTTGGTGGGCGCATGCCACCGAGCATCGGCCGTCTGCGGATAAAGATCGTATTATTGGGTAGGCGTAGGTACAGTCCCCCAACAACAGGGCAGAGCCCGCAACACCCAAGGTCCACCGAAACTAGCTATTGACATAGGTGTTGTGTGTGTGCGAACAAAACATGAACCAAAACAACCAACCTTATATTGAAAAAGCAAATGATGTGTGTTGTGGGGGGAGATGTTGTATAATCGTGTAGTAATATGTTAGGGGCTAGTGTAATATTGCGGATAAGATAGTATATTGGGAGGGTCAGGTACAATTCCACTTTTCCGCCTTCTGAAATCATGTACGATCTCCTCGATTCTGAGGAAATCTATTCCCAAGATGTCTTCTCTAAAATTATGCAACAGACTGCTAAAATTTGACAAGTGCACTATAAGACACTCCGGACAATGTGGCAACGAGTTGATATGGAGGGCCACAAGTGGCGGGCCTCGGCTTCACTAAAGGGCCGCACTGAGATGGGGCTCAGGGCTCGTGGAGATGACATAATCGTTGCTGAGCTTGAAGCTGATCCATCTCAACATGCATCGACCTCGTGTATCAGCCTTAACATTTGGTATCCTTGCCTTAGCGTAATGTCACAATGCGCACCTAATGTCAAAGGTCTTGCCAGCAATTGATTCTCAAAAACAAAGGTTTAAATGTGTTCTTTTTTCTCTTGTGTTTTCCTTGTATTTCCATTCGACTCCCGTACCTCTCTTCTTAGTCATCACGGACACCAAGGGAACGGGGCTAGCGATGGTCGAAAATCATCGTTCGTGTCCTTCCCCGACTGGCAGATCGGACGTTAATTAAAAAGTTCGCCTGCCAACAGAATTGAATTGGAACTATACCGGAAACTGATGCTTGCAACGTCACTCCGGTATATGAAACCCGCCCATCTCCTGTTTACTAAACCTGAAGTGACATTGGCCGTGCCTGGTATATGCAACTAGAGATTAGTGTTGACGGCATATGGTATAAATTCGAATTCGCGTAATTTCATGACTATATTAAGGAACATTCAAAATTCATAAAATGAGATCCGACTGTATTCCATTGCCTTCATGTGCGCAACTGTTCGCATTGATTGCGCATGATTCGCATGTAGCTTTCTCTTCATTCTGTGATCTCAGCCAATCCGAGCACTGTGCATGTTGTTCATATCCATTCGCAATGGCGTCACAAATATGCGCGATGTATGCGGTCACAATCTGAAGCATAAATATGAAGAATATCCGCCATTGCGAATATCCGAGCGCACATATTGCGAATTCTTTCATGTCGGATATTCGTTGGAATAGATTGGACTATATTCTCGCTCACACTAATAGAGATCAGTGTAACCCGGTCTCTAGTGAAAATAATTCTTTCTCCGCTCTCTCCGCCGGACCTTTCTGCGCCTGGTCCGTCCGGGAAAGAATTATTAGGGCTTCTTCTCGCTAGCCGAAGGGCGTGTACTCTGTTCACTCGGCGAAAGAAACAATGTTCACTTTAACTGTCAACATGGTGGACAGTTTCGGCCATCCACTAGCGGGGCATTCATAGGCCCCCATGTGGATGACAGGGGATGGGGGGGTGGGGGCGGGTAAATATGTGTACTTAGGGAGTTTAAGTGGAATTCAAGCAAGTGGATCCGTGGACAGGGTCACTTCAGTCACAAAACCAATGAGTTCGTCCAGGTCAGAGAGCCAAACCCATTGCTCTTTTGTGTCCACGCTTGTTCTTGTAATTCACCATTCCATGTGAATCATTTCCCCATTACACTCCTGGCGGAACACAAAACATTAATCACCTGACAGTATCGTTCTGTTCATCAATGAGGATTCTGATTGCATTTCTTTGTCCCCCGACTGATTGGCAAGCCACATACTGCTGTGAGGACCTTTTTCACAATACAAAACCGTATTGATCTCAAGACAAGAAAGGATGAAAGTGGGATTCTATTATGAGGATATTAAAAAAAAACACGGAGTCAAGCGGATGCTGTTAGATCCGTGGGCGCGGTGCTTTTGATGACTGATTGGGCAATAGTCCGAATTAATTTAAAAAACAGAAGCGATTCTCCTAGTGGCGATTACGTGAGGTCTATCTCTCCAGGGATGTTGCGTTTGCGTATCTTGAGATGAACTCCTTAGATCACATCTTTAATTGCTTTTATACACAGGAGTGCACATACTTTCCTAGTGAGCTCTCAGCTGAGTACCAGGAGATGGTTGTTGGTACTCACCCCATATGTAGGGGAGGTCTTTCTCACTGTCCCCCTCACTGTCCTCATGCGTCAGCTTCCTGCATGGTAGATTCTGCTGGCCATGGACCTCCTGTTCCTGATTAAGTCTTGATTAGCGGTCCTCCATCCACAGGTCACTTCTGATGTAGGACCGCCAAAGTTGATTATGAAAGCTGGGTCATGCGTGTGACCAATAACACAGGTAAGTTGCTATGGCCTATGCTTAATAGTTAGGTTTTGGGGGAGCATTGGTGGAGGACCAAGGGGGGTTGCCGACCAATACCCCAGGGCTGGCAGGTTGGGCCACCCCTAGGGTCTAAACATATCCCTCTCCCAACAAATAAATACATTGTTCTCATATCTGCCATTCAGTTCCGGTCAGTACTTAAGGAACATGGAGGAGGCCATAGGAGGGCAGCACCCAGCCAGCAGACCACTTCCTCTGCTCCTTTTTCCAAGAGGAACACTGCATGGGGTGATAAATTTGATTTCCATTGATTCCATTTCTGTTGTCGCGCATTCACTATGTAATGAGCAAAGTATTCATAAAGAATATTTCATTTACTATTCAGATCTAGGATCTGCCTTATTTTTTGTTGAACAGGGTCAACCAATGATGGGCAACCCAGTTGATAGTAGGACCATAAGTGCGGCCTCAGCCTAATAGAGGGCCGCACATGACAGCGATCCAGACCCCCCCCCCCCCACCCTGTCAGACATATCTCCGGCAGGCAGTGGACTATATCCCGACATCATCCACGCTGAATGCACCCATCCTCTCCGCTCCTGCCCCTGGGTGCAAGCGCTCATATTTAGACTCTGGTTTCCCCGATCACATGGCAGAGTTTTACTGATGTAGGACCACCAAAGGATATCATGAAAGCTGGGACAGCATGTGACCAATCACAGGTATGGGGAGTTGCAATGCCCTATTCATTAAACAAGTTTTATGGGCCGCATGTGGAGGACCAAGGGGGTAGTGCCAACCACACCCAAAGAAGGCCCACAGTTGGCGACCTTCTTGTAAAACCCTGAATAAATTAAGTTCAAAAGTCAAGTCAATGTCAACAATCAGAATTTCTTCTATAGATTTTTGACCATTAATATATGCAAAAAACTGCTATAAGTCTAGAGCTAAACCTTTTTTTTCATATGTTCCCACACCCCCCTTTTCTATATTTTCCAGCAATATTGGTGATGATAAACCATGCTCAGAGGGCTTTGCAATCAGATCACAAGTCAGCTAGTTCCAAAAATTGATCATCCTACAGGAGGGTCCCGAACCTTCTCTACATCTCCATCATTGTGGGGATGATACCATGTTCAGGAAGCTTTGCAATCAGCTCAACAAAGTAACAAGTCAAAAAATTCGACCATCTCTATCTTCCTCAGTATATCAGACGCATCTCAGGATATTGCGACAATTTACTCTGACAGGTTCAGAAAGCCATTATAAAGTCAGACACACACGTAACCCCGCCTCGCAGTCCTCTAAAGTTTTAGCGCCGCGTCTCCTCTACGATAATACGCCGTGTCGTTAGAGATGACTCATAAAATCTGGCGACGTGAATGTCCAATGTACATCTCCGCAGATAGCGTCATTAATGCTGATGGTCCCGCTGAAGCCCTCGCAGCCGCATCGCTTCTGATGCACCGAGTAGTAATGGCCTTTTCCTGCACAGCTCTTTTGCCTTTCGCTGTAATAAACGCTCCGCCGTCTTGTTTAGCCGCAACGCGAAGATGTTTTACGCTCAAATAATTTGTTATCGTACATGGGTCAGATAATTGAGCTTTACATAAGAGTCTCAATGAGATAGTTGCTCAGCGGCTATTCCATGGATTGATGTTAACGTGGCGGTCTTTCCACCACTGCAAACTGGGAAACAAATAATTCATCGAGACAAATGGGGAAATAATAATTGGGTCTTAAAAATATTGATGTGAAGAGCCAATCGTGTGTGTCCTACGAATAACGGAAAAAACATTTGCTTTCCGGCTGAGGAAATTACAAGTTGCATGGGCGTCCTAGGCCAGATTAGTGCCTGGGTGAGCACCCCCTGGGTGGCCACGCTCCCCCCCCCCCCCAGAGCTGCCAACCACGAACAGGGGTGCTGTTTGACCAGTACTTCCCTCAGAGATGGGCGCCTCTCTAACCCCCCTGCCCCCATCGATGAGCACCGCTGCTCCTCTGAGACTTGCGGACCTGCTACTGATGAAATATACAAGTTTGGTAGGGGCAGTCCCTATGCAGATCATGCTCTGGGTTGAGCACCCCTCGGGTTCCACGCC
>CM070032.1:3321556-3342757 GCA_036250615.1 Ptychadena robeensis
AATCGACCATCTCTATGACTATGTATGGTACAACACATTGGTCCTGTGACTTGTGCTCTCTGTAGAGATGGTCGAATTTTCAAACGTTGCTCGTTTTGTGAGCTGATTGCAAAAAAAAACATTTTGCTCTAGCGACATGTGGTTTTTGCATAAATTAAACCTCTCCTAGACTAGCGCACCGCCCATCTCGGCCGGAGCTCTAACTACGCGCAACAGCTGCCGTAAGAGGGAAGCCGGCGCTTCTCCATTAACATTGAGGTCTATGGTGGGCAGGCCCCCCCCGCCCCCTCCGCGTCACCGTTACGCGATCGGGGCGGTGCCGCCACCCGGAAATGCTGCAGCGCTGAAAGACACTAGCTGCGCTTTCCGGGAGGCATAGGGTCTCCCTGCTTTCCCGGCGGTTTTGCGATATGCTGGCCTGCTTTCCCGCGGTTGGTCATAGGCCTGCCTGCTTTCCCTGCCGGTTGGCATAGGCTGCCTGCCTTTCCGGAGGTGGCTAGGCTGCCTGCTTTCCTCCCCGGCGGTTGGCATAGGCTGCCTGCTTTCCCGGCGGTTGACGAGCCTGGAAGCTCGGACGAGCTAGTCTCGTCTCAACCGCTAGGAGGTTAGTTTCAAAAGTAAGTCAGTCGAAATTCGATTTCGAAATTTGATTGACTTTGAACCTAATTGTGCAAAAACTATTTTGTGTTAGAGACAAAATGTCTTTTTTGAAGTATAACCCCCAACCCTTCTCTACATCTCCCGCAAAGTTTGGTTGTAAATCATGTTCAAGGGGCTTGGCCAATGAACTCGAAATCGGCGAAGTGGTCGAGATTTTTGAAAAAAAAAAGTCTAGTGACACAGTACAGTTGACTCCGTTGCCACCGCTACCCCGTGATGGAGGAAGATGACGATGGTGCCATGATTGTGCTCTCGTATGACCCCAGTACATCTGGCTGAAGTTGGTACTGCAGGGATTTTTTCACCCCCCAATTGATTTGAACCTTATCTTTTTTTTCTGGTTTTCCTGTTCTAGAAAACTGATGTTCTCATGGTCAGGTAGGTCTAAGTGTAGTTGAAAACTCCTGGCAGTGGTCATGACTATGTATGTACTACACAGTGCATACAAGGTGCTGTGGCCAGGACCTTCTGTAATTCTATAACACACAGTTGTTATATAATGTACAGTGTCACGACTATGTATTGTACAACATAGCTATATAAATGTGCAGTGGTCATGACTATGTTATGGTACGTAACAGTATCTATAATGTGCATTGGTCAAAAGCTATGTATTGTACAACACAGTGTATATATTGTGCTGTGGTCATGATGACTATGTATTGTCCAACACAGTGTCTATAATGTAAGTGATAATGACAATATATTGTAATACACAGTGTATATAATGTGTGTAGCCCCAACTCTGTATTGTATAAACACCTTTTTGTAAATGTACGTGGGTCCCTGACTCTGTATTGGTACAAACACGTGTATATAATGTACGTTTCCATGGCTCTGTTTTGTTTACAACACAGTGTATATAATGTGTTGTAAGCCCCAACCTCTCTGTATTTATAACACAGTGTGTATATGTACAGTGGTCCTGACTCTGCGGTATTGTACACACAAGTGGTATATACTGTACGTATTTTTCACATACTTGTATTGTACACACAGTTGTTATATATGTAACAGTGGTCATGACCTATTTTGTATAACAAGAGTATATTATTACATGGTCCTAACTCTGTATTGTTTAACACAGTGTTTATAAGGTGCAGGTGGTCATGACTATGTATGTACAAAACAGTGTGTAGAATGGTAAAGTGGTCATGACTATGTTACTGTACTACACTGATTATGTATTGTGAACCCGTTATATAATGGCTGTGGTCACTACTATGTATTTACAACGCCCGTGTAATATACTACTGTGCATAGTGATGGCCAAAGGCCTCCCGTGTCGGATTTCGCAAACATCCACAGGCCGACATTTACAATTATTTGGATGGCTTCATTTCATTTGGGTGGGGAGTGTGATCCAGGGGCCCTCTGTTGTTAAAGGGGGAACTCAGATACTCAATAAAGAAGCCCCCCCCATGCCCCCCAATTAAGCAAAGGGCATTGGGGTCATTGACCTTTCGTTGAGATATGGCATTGGCCTGGTGAGATGGGCGGATCCCCCCCCCCCCAGTTCCTGGTCCTACCGAGGGGCCCGGTTTGCTCTGGTGGCGGGGACCCATGCTGTTGGGGTCCCACGTTTCCAGAGATTCCATAACCCAAATATGCCAGCAGGGGGCTGGAAAGCTCTAGGGGGGTACCCAATGCCTTTGAGGTCCCCCCTTTCCAGAGCATAGAGACCTACTGCCAGCAGGGGGTCTGGTATGCTTTTGTGTGTGGCCCCCCCTTTTTCAAGCTTACCAGACCTCCTGTAAAAGGGTGGACCACAGAATCTGTTACCCTTTAGTTCTGAACAAATATTTTTTTTTTTTTGTAAGTTCAACAATTGATTCCCCTCTGGCATAACACTGTCCAGGGTGGTCGCACCCTTTTGGAACTTTTTTTCTGGTATTGTGGTTACAAATATTGCTGATGAGTTGAGCAATCAGTAATCCATAGACTGAAGTAATTTGCCCCACCATTGTCCCCCTTCCAAGTTAAATCTAACTCCAGCAACAGCTCCCCTCCCTGCAAAAGAAGCAATGTCTCTTTCATTCTATAGGGTGTAGTGGGGTGCGCGCAGACAGAGAGTAACAACACCAAAGAGGCTTCCACTACCATCCCCTGCACCCCATTGGTGAACTCTGGCATATGGGGCCTTGACTGGTAATACTAGTAAACATTTTCTAATGGGTGTACTTACTTTTTTGAAGAACCATAATCTGAAGAGACATAAAGGCTGCTGCTGCCTGAATATAAGACCTTTAACCGAGCTCCTTGATTAGGATAAGTCATGCATTGTAAATTTCCACTTGGCTGTTGAATTGTCAACACAAAAACAATCAAAATGAGAGCCTGGAATATGTAAAATCCATTAAGAGCGCCACCTGCTGGTCATAGTAGAGTAGACGTGCTCCATGAGATGTACAAAATGTACCATTAGTGTGTAATGCCGGCCATACACATGCCGACAAACGGCGGATTTTATCTGCCTACGGGCTTGCGCCTCATCGCCGTCTCTAGGTTAACATCCGGCGTTTATCGGCATGTCCCACATGGGGCGACAGATCCCTGTCGCCCCACTTCTCGGCCGGCCCAGAGATGCGACATGGTTGAAAAATCTCTGGCCGGCCGAAGCCGATGGAAGCCGATGGCCATAAGCAGCAATGAAGAACGAGCGTCTCCATCGCTGCTTATTGCCCGGTCACACAAAGGGTGCCTGGCCGTTGTGGGGCCCCCAGAATCAATGCGAGGCTAACGTGATGACTCATCACGTTAGCCTCCGGAGCGATATCGGAGGGCGATATCGCCCGGCTCTGGGGCTGTGTATGTCTATCTATTTACACAGGACTGCAGTGATTCCGAACTGAGCCTTTAATAAACTCAGCACGACAAAAGATCCGCTGCCACCAGCCGTGCTCCAACCATAGTACCCAAACATACCCCCACAGGCGGCAATTTAATTAATAGCTCAAAATCCCACCCCTCACCCCCACCGTTAAGCAGCTCCACCATAGGGGTTCGGCAGCTTCCACCCAGAACATAAGAACTTAGGGGGCCTGACAGGCTAGGAACGACCCAGCCAAGAGGAGAGTGAACTGCATCACTCGGCAGCTCACACGGACACAGTAACAGCCAGCCCGGAGAGGAGAGCAGAGGAGAGACTTGTGCAGTCTGTCCTCCCTCCTGCCAGTGGGGGTAATGAACGTTGTGTTATAGTTGTAACTGCTTGCTAGTGACACACTACTGGCTAAATTGAATATTGGCATCATAATTGACATTCATTGCATACCCATTGATGTGAAAAACTTTTAATGCTTTTGTTCGGTTTTCCTGCCCTAAAAACTGGGTGTTCTTATAGTCCAAAAATAAACGGTTAAAAAAGACAAATATATTTTTACCGTCATTGAATTTTTTTAGGATCACAGCTTATAAAGTTGTCTATGAGCTGTCTCACATGAGTCACATGACCGCTTCTTCTCTTACCTCCGCACAATACACATCCCAACTCGCTTGTGCATTACGACGTATTAATGATTAACTTAGATTGCAGTGGCACGTCGGGCCCACATCCCTTATCTCGCAGGACGATTCATGTCAAACGGTGACTTTTTTATTTGTTGGAAAGTCTTTTTTTCGCTGCACTCGTCTGGATATTGTAGCAAAACATGAGATTTATTGATAACGGAGGGGGAAACTTGTTATGTATATTGGATTATCAATCGGGCTGGTGGGTTATGACTCCTGCTTCCGCAGAAAAATAATCACCATCAATGGTTTGCTTTGTGTAATGCTCCGGGTGATAACAAACTCGATTATAGGGAAAGAGCTCTAACGAAAATGTAAATATGACCGACTAGACTACCTCCCTGCTACTTTTCAGATTGGGGAAGGAAAAGGGTATCTGGCTACACCTTTAGATCTCTCTGTCCGATTTCCTTTAGATCTACCAACAACTAATGTAGTGCCGGGTCCTCTGCGATTGAAGCCCAGGTTAGACTTGTATGTTTAGAAAGTCCCTATATACATGTTTTGGTAAAACAAAAAGGAGAATCTAATGGAATCTGACAGAATAGATCTAAAGGTGATGGGGGCCCTTAATATTGCTTTCAACTGTAACACTCTCCCAGACAGTGTTCTGCTGTATTCACCTGATTTAACCCAGTTTAATTGCTCTGGTTATCTACAGGTATTGCCTTATCTTCATGGATGATTTCTTTCTCCTGCCTGCTGTGAGACTTTCCAGTGGTTAGAGAAGGAATAGGCCAATCTTGTGGAGAGAAAACAGTAGAGCATTTTACATATTTATTTCACCCCCCCCCCCCCCCCCTCATCCAATAAAAAAAGTGGGAATTGTTTTTCATTTCACATTGCTGACCCCCTCTTGCAGGTGGTTCCCAAACTTTTCCTTGCAGGCCCCCCTTTTCTATTTAGGAACATTATCGCGCCTCCCCTCCCTATTCAACACAGGTTAGAATGGGGCTATTGCCCCCCTGGAATACCTTTGCGCCGCCCCCCCCCCCCCCCCCCAGTTTGGGAACCAGGGGACCACTGCCTATTGGCATAGGTAATGATTGCTCTGGAAAAGGGGGACCAAAGCCGTGCCAATATTTACATTTTCAAAATGCAAATTCACGCACCATCTCTATTATTTGGAGGATGTTATTAATACCTTCGCATTGATGGCCCGAACATCGCCTTTCCTTTTCGAGAACAGGCGATCGGACTTTTAGATTAGTCAGAACGTCCGTCTGTTCATGGGGTAAAAAAAAAAAGAAATCAATCAGAGAAACCGGAAATGACGTCACTTATGGTACTAGAACGCATAGTTTCCTCTCGGATAGCGTTTAAAAATTAAACCGATGTCCACTGGTTTGAGAGCCAATTTTCATTAGAAGACCGGGTTCGCTACCCGGTCCACTCTGGTGAAAAGATCTTCCTCCGGTAGATCTTACTGCTCCTGATCCTGCCGGAGGAAGAATATAAAAGCGGGCGGAGGGGGCGGGTCGAACCTCATACTGCTTGGATGCGAACATCCATGGGCGTTCGTGCCATGGGAGTTTCGGCCCATCACTAACCTTCTTTTTTAAGAAGGCTTTGTTGTGCTTTGCTTGCTGGGTTGAGGGCTTTCGATCCTTTCATCCCATTCTCACCTAACCTTCTTGGTTGTTGCCTCTATGTTGATCTCCCGCACCCTACTCCCATAGAGCAGGGTTTCCATTGCACTGCCTGGTATTGGCCAACGGGAGGCTAAATATCTGTAATGCATTGGGAATAATGGCTCCTGTACCATAAGGCTGTATTATATCGCTTGCTCCTCTCTCCTGCCTTTTGGCTCAAGTGTAGATCAAGTGCAGATCAAGTGTTAGATCTGTTCTTACGGGGTAAGGGGCGGGGGTGAACGGCAGTTTTCCAACTGCTGGCTTACTGCCCGCCTTTGAGGGGTAATTGAAAGGCGGTGTTGGGAAAGCAATGTCCCTCTTCGGAGATTTAATCAGTAACGGCAGTCATTCCTCCTGTAGTGGCAGCTTTTGGCCGGGTCGCGGTTGTAGCCTCGGTTTTGTAGTGCCTCTGGTTGGCACCCAGGGGCGCCCAAAATCACTGGTGGGGGACCACCTTTTATGGAGCACATCGATGTACACTTCAGCACACATTAGCACCACCTCCCGGGGTGCGGCCTTGTTGGCCCTACCAGAGGAATTTTTATAAGCTTCTGCTAGGCCTGCCCATGCTTTCAATCATGGTCTATACTTATTTATTTTAATTATTTAATGTATTTTTATGTAGTTTGTCCCCCTGCTGTTTGTACTGGTTACAAGTAGGGTTGACAAGTCCTTCTTGAGTGCCCTGGAAGTGGTGGGAAGAGATCCGCTTGCGGCTTCATCCCAGCAGTTCTCTCCAAGTTTGGGACTTTCTTTCCTTGGGAGGGTCACCCCTCGGCCCCCTAGTACTTTGGGAGAACCTGGCTTGGGGCTAAGGTCCACCTAGGGAAAGGGCACCTAGTCCCTAGTACTGCGGGGAGACCTGCCCGGTCAGGGTCACCTGGGGAATGGGACATCTGAGTGTTAGATGGCTTTGGCTGTCCTTCACTAATAAAACCTTTCAGGGGAACATTCCTTAGCCCTTTAGGCGCGGACCACTGTGCACCTGTTCGGTTTGGAGTGTTGTGTGTTCACTACTGCGCACTTTCACTTTTTATTTGCAAGTTCGAGACCCCCCCCTTCGAGGGGCGCCCCCACCCCAAGTACTTTGAAGACCCTGACTTCGGCTAAGGTCACCTAGGGAAAGGGGCACCCAGTCCCTTTACTTTCGGGGGAACCTGGCTCCAGTTGAGGTCACGCTGGAGAAGGGACATCCAAGGGTTGGAGGCTTGGCTGTCATTCCTATAAAGTCAACCCCTTTTCAGGGCTCCAGTCCTACCCTTGGATGGGAGGGAATGTTGTGTGTTTTACTACTGTGCACTTTCACTTTTTATTTTGCACTGGATATCACAAAGGGTTTTTGTTTGTGTGCTTGCCGAGGCTCAATAAAAAAAAGAGGAGGCTATATTTGCACTGTACACCACGTTTCTGGATGTGGCTTTTGGCTTTATGGGGCGGTCCTTTACAGATAAACCAGGGTTAGTGACCCTTCTATGTCTGATCACACCACAGCCTGATCTCCTATTGGTGAACTTTGTCTCTCTGACCACACCACAAGCTAAATCTCCTGTTGGTGACCCTGGTTTAACTGACCACCCCATAGCCTGATCTCCTTAGAGATGGCGAATTTTTCGACCTTGCTAACTTTTGTGAGCGAATCAAAGCCCCTGAAAAACGGATCATCACCAAAATTACAGGATATGTCGAGAAGGGTTTGGGGAATCATTGGAAAAGAAAAAAGTATGGGGCTCAGCACATGTCGTTTTTGCATGAATTAAGTTCAAAGTTAAGTCGAACTTCAATTTTCGAATTTTTACTTGACTTTGAACTTAATTTGTGAAAAAACTATTTGTGTTTAGAGACATACTTTCTTTTTGGAGTATACCCCCACCCTTCTCTCATCTCAGTTACAGTTTGGTGTGATACCATGCTCAGGGGCTTTGCATGAAGGTCGAACCGGCGAAATGGTCGAATTTCTGAAAAAAAAATTTTTCGACCATCTCTCATCCCTGTTTTTGACCCTTGTCCTATCTGACCACACCATGTCTGAAGTATTGAAGTCGGAATATTCGAGATGACAAAGATATCGCACTATATTTCAGATCTCCGTCGTGAATTCTGCAGATATTTGCCAATCAACTGAGCGAATATTTGTGCTCTTCACTATCCTCTGATCTCTAGTTGATGACCACATCCCTATATGAACATGGCACGGGTATGTCTTCCAGTTGCCTATTGCATTCCATTCCATGAATAGCGGATCTGGCTTATCCATCCGTAAGATAAATGTTTTCCCTCTCTTCTTTTCCCTTCCGGTGTCTAGCATTCTTCCACACTTTCCATTCCAGGAACTCTGGTCATGAGGTGTAAAGAAGGTCACTCAACACAGTGAGTGTCTGGAATAATTGCATTGTCGAGGTAGGTCTAAACCTAATCCTTTAACTGATAACTATTATGAGCTGTATGACACCTGGCTTACTTACACACCATAGTCTTATCTCTGGTTGGTGATCCTTGCCTATCTGATCACAGCACAGATTTTTCTCCTATTAGGGACCCTTGTCTGTCAACCACAGAGGAATATTCTATTGTTGACCCTTCTCTAATCTGACCACACAATAGTTGGATATCCTATTGTTGCCCCTTGCCTGTCTTACCACTCCACAATTTATGCTGTCCATAACACATGCATAAAACGGCCGATTTTAATCTGACGACTGGCGTCGCCTCTCGCCGCGGTCAGGTTAAAATCCGGCCGTTTTATCGGGATGTGCCCACATGGGGCGACAGATCCTGTCGCCCCACTTCTCGGCCGGCCAGAGATCCGACTGTCGGAAAATCTCTGGCCGATGGGAGGCCGATGCCATACTCAGCATGAAGACTGCGTCTCCATCGCTGCTTACTGGCGGCACACAAAGGGTCCTTGCCGATGTGGTGCCCCCAGATGCAATGGGAGCTAACGTTGATGACGTCATCACGTTAGCAGCCCCTGAGCGATAATCTGAAGGTGATTCGCTCCAGCTCGGCATTGTTATGGCGCGGCATTAATCTCCTGTGATGAACTCATGATGCTGACCACACCACAGCCAAATCTCCTGTTGTTGACCTAGTTTTTTACGCCTGCCACACAGAACGCCGTTGTGTAGCAGACCAGTCCCATTAATCTTTCTCTTTCTGGGATGCTAACGTTATGACGTCATCACGTTAGCATCCTAAAAACCCTTGATTGTGGGGCCCTTTGTTTCCGGCCATAAGCTCGATGGAGACGCCATCTTCATTGCAGCTTATGCATCGGCTTGCTGCCAGAGAGATCAGACAGGTCCGTTCTCTGGCGGCCGAGCAGTGGGGGTGACAGTGATCTGTCGCCCCATGTGGGCACATGCCCGTTAGGGACCGATTTTTACCTGCCGACGTGTAGCGTGCCCGCACGTCGTCAGATTAAAATCGGCCGCTTATCGGCATGTGTATGGCCCTACCATTAGAGTCTACACCACAGCCAAATTCTCTGTTGTTGACCTATTTTAGAGTCCTACACCACAGCCTGATCTTCCTGTTTGGTGGCCAGTGTCTATCTTAACCACAACCATAACCTGATCTCCTATTGGTGGCCCTTGTCTACTTAACCACACCATAACCTTAATCTCCTATTGGTGACACTTTGTCTTCTGACCACAACATTTTATCAAGTCAACAATGCCTCATGTCCGGTTGAGGACTCCGCTAATCAGTATTCCCAAAATGGGGGGGGGGCACAGGTATTTCAGGGGGGTTGTGTGCCCTCATTCTTTAACTGTGTTTTGAATGGAAGGGGGGGGCTTCAATAATGTTCCTAACATCGAAAAAAGGGGGGGCCCCTTAGGACAGATTTGGGAACCACTGGCCTATATGAACATGTCACTGCCGGTCCCCTCCAGTTGCTAGTTGCGTTCCATTCCATGAATAGACCTTGTCTTATCCATTCCAGTAATATAAATTTTCCTCCTTCTTCTTATCCTGCCGGTGGTCATAAGCATGCTCCCCCTTTCCCACTTCCCAGGAACTTCTGGGTCATGAGGTTAAGAAGTTCACCAACACATTGAGTGTCTGGATGAGGTAAGTCATTGTCTAGGTGGTTCCTAAACCTCACCTTTACTGATAACGATGTATGAGCGGTCTGACCCTGGTGTTACTGACAGACCGAGCCTTGATCTTGTATTAATTACTAGTGATGATCACGAATATTCGGAATTCCGATATTATCGCGAATATCGGAATTCGTAAATTCGCGAAGATGGTGATAATTGTCCCGATATTCGCATTCCGGATATTCGGTAATTTTTTTTGTCCATTACAAACACAACGCCTCTCAATGCAAGTGGACGAATGGGAAGGCTGCAACTCCGAGCTTAGCACACTCCCTGCGACCTATCAACAGTTTTTTAAATCCAATATTGGGGGTGATTTGAAGATTCCGGATATTGCGAAAATCGGCACTTTAGAAAATCGCGAAAATCACTTGGCGTCAAACTTTTCGCATTTTTTTTCAACACGCCCCTCAATGCAAGTTAACATATATTCGCAATATATAAAATTCGCGACATTCGCATACAACGCCGATATTCGCATAAGAAAAGATTGCCGAATGCCAATAGTTTCCGATGTTTTCCGAAGTTTTTTCCCAAATTCGCGGCAATGCGCGAATACGATGTTGCTATGCCGCTCATCACTATTAATGACCCTTGTTTTAAAACCACACCACAATCCGGATATCCTACTCGCCTACTGCTGGACCCTTGCCTGTCTCATCTCTAGTGAATGAGCGACTAGGCAATATTCGAATTCGCGTAATTCGGGCGAATATCCGCCATAATAGTCGATTCCATATTCGGAATCTCGAATATCCGCACTTACGACATGAATTGCGATTTAACAATCGCAATTGCGACCCAATATGCTCAATGCTGCAAGTCAATGGAGATGGCGGAATCCGAATTGCGATTAGTCGATAAAGCGCAATCAAAACCAAATATGCGCATACATTGGAAGTCATATATAAAATGTCGAATCCTAACCTTGCTATTATCCGAGAAAGCGCAATGCAAACCAAATATGCGCAATGCATGCAAGTCCATGGAGCTCGGTATTCGACTGGGAGAATATCCGTCATTTCCGTTTGACAAAATCGCATGCGATTATATAAGCGCGATCCCCATTCATTGCAATGATCGCGATTATAAAAGCGCAATAAATTGCGAAAAAAATCGCGATGCGTCGGATATCGATGATATCTTCGCGAACTTCGCGAAATGGGAAATAAGCGATATTCGAGCTAAATATTCGAAATAGAATATTCGAGCTCAAACACTACTCATCTCCAGTTGATGACCTCTGCCTATATAACATGGCACTCGCCCGTCCTCCCAGTCGCTAGTGCGTTCCATTCCATGAAAAGACCTCGTCTATGTGTGAGCTCATCTTGGTAACCGCTTCTTCTCATCCTCAGCGCCGGTGTTAACTTTCCCATTGTGGAGGAATGCTTGCCCAGTCAACTGCCAGATCCAAGAGCTGCCATCTGGCTGAAGATCATTTGTTCTGCTACGCCCATTAGTGCAGGTTCATTGAAGGAGGCGATGGAGCTCTGGCACAGCAACTACCAAAGAAGATAGTATCATTTGCTTGTTCTATATTCCTAATCTTGTATACACGTCAAGGTAAAAAGAAGGTCAACATCAGACGCCCCGTGTTTCCATTACCATGTCGAACTTCTGCAATACTCTGGACCTTCCCTGGTGCTTAAAGTGGAACTCCGTTTATTTATATTAGAAAGTAAAGAAACTCAGAATACAATAAATAACCCTCGGCAACATAGAAGTATCACAGTAACCTGAAGTAATCAAATCAACAAATCAATCTCAATGCCTGTTGTAACCCGAGTTTGTAGTGAGCCTCCCATGATTGCGGAACTGCCTCTAGTCGCCTATTTCCTGTTTTTTTTGCCCCAAAATGTTGTCATGGTCGGCCTCTGTGGTCACTCCAATTTTCACTATCCCAAACCGCAAACCTCATGAACCTTCAACAGCCTGCCTCTTGAGTCCTCTTGTTCATTATTACGTTTGTCCTGATTTCCATCTCCTTCCCATTGCATGTATTGATTCCATTTATCTGAGAACACCACCTAAAACCTTCTTTGTGGGTGTATCTGTGCATGGCTATGGCAAAGGGGGCAAAGCTGCGGGTTCAAATGCGGGGCTGCCCGAGCAGCCGAACTTGTACAGTGGGGCAAACAAGTATTTAGTCCCCCTCCAATTGTGCAAGTTTCTCCCACTTATACAGATAATAAATGTGTGTATTTCCATCACTAGGTTCACCTCACCTATGAGAGACGAAGGTGGGGTGGAGATTCAGAACTCCCATGTCCCCTGATCTGTAAGAATTTATTTGGTGGAAATAAGTATTTGGTCCCTATGAAAAGTTCATCAATCTCAATACTTTGTTATATCCCCTTTGTCCAATGACAGAGGTCACATGCTTTCTGTAGCTTTGCAAGGTTGTCCCACCTGCTATTGCTTTTGAGAAATCACCGTGGGACACAATAATTAGGAACTCTCGAGTTGTTGACGGGTGGGGAGGCTTTCGTCGGAAGTGGGAGAATGGGAAGGTGCAACCCAAAGTTGTTGAACAGGGGTTGCTGACAAAGGTGATAGTAAATCTGGGGATGTGTGCTAGTAAGTGGCGTGGGGATGACAAGTACCCATGGGTATGTAGGTGACAAAAAGTCTGTATTTATCGCTTCTTTCCCTCGGTCCTTTGGCTAAGATCAGGGTGGAGTATCTTGGTCTTATTAGTTCCCTTATAGGAGTTCCCTTGGTACAATCCTTTCCTTTTCTGGATCGGGTTCCAAGGTTACTCTTGGTGAAGGGGATGTATTGGCGTACTTCTCTTCTGCGTTTCTGGAATACCTTGGCGGTGTACGGTCATGGGGTGGACGGCACTCCAACTGCTGGCTGATTGCCCGGCCATGAGTCCTTTTCAGGGAAGTGTGTCATTAGGCTGTCAATGCCTCCTGGTAGGGCAGGCTTTGCTGGAGGTCAAGGTTGAGCCTCGGCTGCATGTTGCCCCTGGTTGGGACCCAGGGGTGCCATATATCGCTGGTGGGGGACCACACCTTTTATGGCGCACATTGACACTGTAGCCCTTCAGAACAACTTTTATCATCCACCTTCCGGGTGCGGCCATCTTGGCCCGACCGGGAGAATTCTATAAACCTGCCGCACTTTGCCTGCCCCCTGGATTTCGTGCACCGGTGCACTTATTATATGAGGAAAAGGGGTTGAACAAGTGTAACCAGGGATGTATGGGTTCCAATTGTAAGCAGGGATGTAAAGGGTGACCATATCCAGCGGTAAATTGGGGGCAACAGTACGAGGAGGGTTGTTGACCAGTATCCAGGGAACTACCCATTATGGTGTGATTGGACAAGGGGGTGACCGATACCAGAGACAGGGGGTGATCAGTAAGAGCAGGGTGGGTGTTGACCAGTATCCATGGGAACGTACCCAGTATGGTTGATACAAGGGGGGGTGACCAGACCAGAGACCAAGGGGGTGATCAGTAAGCATGTGTGGGGTGTGACCAGTATCCAGGGGAACGTAACCAGATGGTGTGATGAAAGAGGTGACCAAACCAGAGACAAGGGGTTATCAGTACGGCAGGGTGGGGTGTGACATATCCAGGGGAACGTAACCATGATGTGTGATGACACGGGGGTGACCAGACCAGAGACAAGGGGGTGTCAGTAATCAGGGTGGGGTGGTTGACCAGTATCCAGGGGAACGTACCCAGTATTGTGTGATACAGGGGGTGACCAGACCAGAGACAAGGGGGTGATTCAGTAGCCGGGCTGGGGTGTTGACCAGTATCCAGGGAATGTCCCCAGATGGTGTGATGACAATGGGGGGTGACCAGACCCAGAGACAAGGGGGTGATCAGTAGCAGGGTGGGGTTTGACTCCGTAATCCAGGGGACAACGTAACCAGGATGGTGTGATGACAGGGGGTGACCAGACCAGAGACAAGGGGGTGGATCAGTAGCATGGTGGGGTGGTTTGCCCAGTATCCAGGGGAAGTAACCAGGATGGTGGATTTACAGGGGGTGACCAGACCAGAGACAAGGGGGTTGATCAGTAAAGCAGGGTGGGGTGTGACCATATCCAGGGGACCGTAACCAGGATGGTGTGATGACAGGGGTGACCAGACCAGAGACAAGGGTGTGATCAGTAAGCCGGATGGGGTGTTTTGACAGTATCCAGGGTAACGTAACAGGATGGTGTTGATGACAAGGGGGTACCAGACCAGAGACAATGGGGTGATCAGTAACAGGGTTGGTGTTACCATATCCAGTGGAACGTTAACCAGGATGGTGTGATGACAATGTGGTGACCAGACAGAGACAAGGGGTGATCAGTAAGCAGGGTGGGGGTGTTTGACCATTATCCAGGAAAAAATCAACTGTAAAAAAAAATAAAACATAAACAGAACCCCCTTACCCCAGGATGGTGTGAATTATAAGTGGTGTCAGTAAACGAAGGGTACAAGTGGACCGGGGGTCCACCAGGCGTGTGCCAAGACAGGGAATGAGGCACAACCAGTAACAGTGTAAGCAAACACAGTACACCAGTACAAGCGAAGTTTGATCACCTCGATCACAATGCTTTGTATTCTTGGAGTCATAACATATCCCTCATTAATGTTATTTTTTAGAAATAAGATTTCAAAGTTAGTTTGGGAAGATTTGGGGGGAAAAGAGAAATAATAACAATCAATATGCTATTTAAACAAATATTCACATTGACCTTCCTCAAACTTTCTTCCCTCTCCAAAATACCTTTATATCTGAAACTTCCCGCTGATTCTGCCTTCTTCTTCTTCTTTTTATAAGAGGAATTGTTGCTCCTGTATTGCATCGGTCCCCTGAGAAAGCTCGGGGTTACTCCTACATCCAAGAAGATTCAGGTAAAGTTTACATTATTATTTAGATTTCTCGGTTTTGTGACAATATGGGCAGATGCCGTCCAAACCTGGAGGTCCACCTGGAGGTTCCGCCTCCTATATGGACATGGGTGGACATACACTAAAGGCCCCCATACACCTTAACAATCTTACCATACAATTTCGTACAAGCACATATTGTTCTACCAAAACCATTTAAATATGAGGATTTCTAAACCTTCCAGTTCCATGTATTTCTATCAGGGAGGAACCCGGCACTACATAGCAGTGATATATACCTTCCAATCACTATGTCTTCTATCAGTGAGAAACCCGGCACTACATAGCAGTGATATATCCCTTCCAATCACTATTATTCTATCAGGGGGACCTGGCACTACATAACATGATAATATACCGTCCAATCACTATGTATTCTATCAGGGAGACCCCGGCACTACTAGCAGTGTATATCCCTTCCAATCACTAATGTATCTATCGGAGGCCCCGCACTACATAGCATTGATATATAACGTCCAATCACTATGTATTCTATCAGGAGGACCCAGCACTACATGCAGTGATATATATCTTCCAATCACTATGTATTATATCAGGAGGCCCCATCCTACATAGCAGTGATAATATATACACCTTCTAATCACTATGTAGTCTATCAGGGAGGACCCAGCCTAATAGCAGTGATATAAATATACAATACACCTTCGATCACTATGTAATTCTATCAGGGAGGACCCCGGTACACATACAGTGATATATACCTTCCAATCACTATGTATTCTATCAGGGAGGAATGAGAACCTTCCCAGACATGGAAGTGTCCATCTGTGAGGTGTTGTGGGGGAAGTGTAGCTGATACATTGCTGGGACTGGGCAGCAGAGGGGTAATAAGAACTTTAATCTTAAGTACACCAGTAAACCACCCCCCCCCCCATCCTCCATATACCATAATCTTGGATGAATGAAGAACCTTCCCAGACAGGAAAGTGACAGTCTATCTGTCCTCATCTCCTCAACCATGAATCTGGAAGAATGAGAACCTTCCCAGACATGGAGTGTCCCCTGTGAGGTGATTGTTGGGGAGTGTATGAAGAAAGGGGGGTACGAGGACATTGCTGGAGCTGGCAGAAGCAGGAGATAATAACATATTATATATAAGAATCTAGAGCCACTCTCTAGCCTGTCAGAGCAGGGGGGGGGGGAGAGAAGCACGGGGACGAGGAGCCGGCCGGCATACAGATCTACAAATCAGGGGAGGCCGTCCCCCACCCAAAGCCGGCCAAGCCCCGCCCCCCAACATCAGGCCAGCGTCGGCTCATGGTGGGAGGGGGAGAAGAGACGAGGCCAGCACAGAGCCCCCCTGGAGGGCGGAGACCCCCCACCGAGGTACAATGCAGCTGACATGAGTCAGTAGCAGTGCCCAGACCTGACCAGCCGCCCAGAGGCTCGAGCCTGTCACGGGCCTCTGTGTCGGCCTGGCCCTGGCACACCCGAAACCTTTTTTCTTTTGGGGGCACTGACCAGTGATGTTGCAGCTCTGAAATCTGGCCAAACTGGTGGCAAGTGGCAAATCTTGGCAGCTGCACACGCTTGACTTTTCTCAGTTCAGGGCAGTTTTTGGCTCTTTGTTGTTCCCACACGCTTCTTCTCTTGTACTCCTGTTTGACTATTTGGAATGAAATCGCTGGATTGTTCGATGATCACCTTCAGAAGCTTTGGCAACTTTAGGAGTGCTGGCATCCCTCTGCAAGATATCTCACTATTTTGGACTTTCTAAGCCTGTTTCAAGTTCCTTCTTTTTGACCCCTTTTTGCCAAAGGAAAGAAGTTGCCTAATATCATGCACACCTAATATAGGGTGGGTGAATGTCATTAACCACACCCCTTCTATTACAGGAGGCACATCACCTACTATGCTTAATTGGTAGTAAGGCCTTTCCAGCCTATACATCTTGGAGTAAGACAACATCATGAAGAGGATGATGTGGTCAAAAATACTAATTTGCCTATAATTTCTGCACTCCCTGTACATGTGCTCATAGTAATGCTTTTTTTATAGTCCCCCCAACTCTAACCATCTCTAGATGTTTTAGTGATGATGGCTCAGGGGCTCTGATGCTGATATCAATTGAGTTGATGATACTCAGCTCCGGGTCTCTGCAACTAACTCGCGGGTCAATATTTTCAAGTATTAAGACCATCATAGTCTTCAGGGGACCGGGTGTCCAACTCGGGTCATACCCGCACCACTTTGCACATCGATTTCCGGTTTAGTGGGAACCTGTTCCTCTGTTACACCTGGACCATGGTTCCAATTGAGCAGCTTCCAGCTTTTGCCTGCCAGCACTCGACAGAGCGGGGATTCTGGACACATCACGGAGCACCAGAGAGGGGTCTGGTGCATAGCCTTCCGTGTTTTGGCTCCGTCCCCTTCCTTGTATCTTAACTAACAGGCAACACAGGCAAGGGGGCGGAGCCGACATGGACTGCCTCTGCCAGTGCGGGGGGAGTAAGCCCCCCTGATGCCATCCTGTCCTGAAGCTCGCCTCCCACTCAACAGGGATTTATGGACAGTCCTTTCCCAGTTTGATTAACCTTGTTTGGGAAGGAAGATTTTTTTGTTCAATTTTCCGTGTGAATCGTGACGCCGATCGATCAAACGAAATTCGAACCGTGTATGGACAAACCTTTAGTGTGATTTTTGCCAATGAGACATCAGGTTTTAGCCCTACTCCCAAGATACTTTTGGAGGGTTGATGGAGATGCAAGCACAGAAAAATGTTGGGTTAACCTTCTGACGTTCTCCCCTAATTACTCGGGCTGAGTTTTCATGCATCATGAACCTCACCCTAGTTAGCCGAGGAACGCCCGAGGGTCTCGCCGTCTTCTGACGGCGGTCGGGAGCATCGGCATGTATGCCGATGCTTCCGGGTCCGCCACCGATCGCGGTCACCGGTGACGCGAAGGGGGCGGGGGGTAGGCGGCAGCCATAGACCTCCGTCACGGAGGGGGCGTCGCTTTCTGTCAGGCAGAATCCGGCGTCTGCAGTGAAACCGCCGGACTTTTGTTTACATCCCTCAGCTGAGCAGGCAATCGCGGTCGGATCACATTTGTGTAGGCCCATAGCGGGGGAGAAGTGATGGCTGAACTTCTCCCAGGCACATAGTACAAGGTGTCTGACCCTCCCCGTTCACGGGGTGAAGAAGTTTTATATTCTTCTGGCCCGGCCGGATCAGGGGCCTGAGGAAGATTTGTTACTAGAGCCCCTGTCTAGCATGAACACTTTAAAAACTGAAGTGGCGTCAGTGACATCATGTCTGGTATCGGAAAAGGAACTGTGTGTTCCATTTACCCGCAGTTATGTCGAGTCTGGTAACCAGAATAAGAGACTGTGCGTTCCAGTACTGGAAGTGAAACAATCACTTGAATGTTCCCACGAACAGGTGGATGTCAGAACGTTTCTCAATGGTCGGATCCCGCCTGTTTCCACAAATGTACGTAGCCCGATGTTAGGCCATCACTAGCTGCTAGCTAACAACGGTCCAGGTCAAGGCCAGTTCCAACAGTTGAACCGATGAAGCACCCAGATCAGACCTGAGCCAATGCTCGTGAGCTGGAAACAAAGTTTCAGGAATAACTGATGCCAGGAGACTTCCAGCAGAGGCCAGTATGGTAACCCACATACATCACACCATACAGATGAACGAGTACGCATGTTCCTCAACCAAGACCTGACATGACTAGTGTTTTTGAAGCTCGAAATTCGATTACTTGCTAACTTTGTGAGCTGATTGCAAAGCCCCTGAACATGGTATCATCACCAATATTGTTGGAGATGTAGAGAAGGGTTGTAGGAGCATTTGAAAAAAAAGTTTGGCTCTAGCACATGTAATTTTTGCATAAATTAAATTCAAAGTTAAAGTCGAAATTCCGATTTTTCAAAATTTTGACTTGACTTTGAACTTAATTTGTGAAAAATCTATTTGTGTTAGAGACCTACTTTATTTTTTGGAGTATACTCCTAACCCTTCTCTACATCTCCAGCAAGTTTGATGGTAATACCATGTTCAGGGACTTTGCAATGAACTCGAAATCGTGGAAATGGTCACATTTTTTAAAAGAAATTCACCCATCTCTACTCTCTAGTGACACCAGTACAGTTATGGCTGAAGTGGGTACTGCATGTGATTTTTTCACCATTTGAATTAAACGCTTACATTTTTTTTTGTCTGGTTTACCTGAACATTTGAAAAAAAAAACGTTTGGCTCTAGCACATGTGTTTTTTGCATAAATTAAGTTCAAAGTTAAAGTCGAAATTCCGATTTTTCAAAATTTTGACTTGACTTTGAACTTAATTTGTGAAAAAACTATTTCTGTTAGAGACGTACTTTCTTTTTTGGAGTATACCCCCAACCCTTCTCTACATCTCCAGCATATTTGGTGATAATACCATGTTCAGGGGCTTTGCAATGAACTTGAAATTGTCGAAATGGTCGAATTTTTGAAAAAAAATCCGCCCATCTCTACTCTCTAGTGACACCAGTACAGTTATGGCTGAAGTGGGTACTGCAGGTGATTTTTTTACCCCCAACCCTTCTCTACAAACCGTCGAAATGGTCGAATTTTTGAAAAGTCATGACCACTGCTCTGGCTTTGGATAAGCTTTCATTGTAGCAGCGACCCTGGGACTTTATACTCCATCATGAACTATGAGAACACTTTACATAAACAGACTTTTTTTTTCGTCCCCTTACAAGGAGCAGCGGAAAGTCACATGTTCTCTGGGTCTATTTTCCTAACCACCCCCCACCCGGTAATAATATCCACAATGTGTATGTTGTCGAGTTTTTTTTAAACATCTGGATTGCGCCCGAGCTAAGAATGATTAATTAAATAGATGTTTGATGTACATTTCATTCATAAACATCTGGCGCGCATTACACCCCGCTCCGAGTTTGTTTAAATGTTGTCAGATCCCATCGCAGAGATCGGGTTCTGTTGTAGCAAAGCAGAGTGTCGGGTGTGAACACGGAACATGCTCCGGTTACATGGACCGCGCCGCCAACCCGATCGGCGGACGTGCTTTGTAAGTTCCGCACACATACATGGAGGAGCTGATTTCTGATGACATTTAAGTGGATGTATACTCAAAATCTAAAATATATATACCGTATTTATTCGAGTATAACGCGCACCCCTAATTTTCGATGAAACATCGGTATAAAATTTTGTTTGCCTGCTGTGTCCATGACCCCCCGGTGTCCATGGAGCTGTGCTCCCCGGGTCCCTTCAACAGCATTGGCCGCAAAACTGTCAGCCACGGCGGCTGCTAAATCCATGTTCCCCCAGTCTTCTTGCCCTCCGCTCCCCCTGTAGCAGGGGGAGCAGATGTGGACGTAGGGCAAGAAGACCGGGGGAACATGGACTCAGCAGCCGCCATGGGTGACAGTTTTGCGCCCACTGCTATGCATGACTCCCCGGTCGGTATCAGCTACCCCCCCTCGCCTATTTGATTTCATTAGATGTGCTCCCCCTGCTGCCCACTCTGTGCTACAGGGGGAGCAGATCTCGGCAAGGGAGCAGAATTCGGCGTTACACCGGCCGCCATCCCAACCCTCGTTTATAACACGCACCCAAACTTTGACTTCTTCTTTTGGTATAATATTTTGCGCGTTATACTCGAATAAATACGGTATACAAAAAATGAAAGCATGACTTACCTCTAAGCTGGTATGATGGTGGTGTAGCGCTCCACAATTCGAAAATACACTTACCTGCTGTTCCCTGGAATCATATGAGAGATTCCATCTTTATCTGCCAGGCTTAACTCAGGGTGTAATATCCTGAGTGGCCACTGGGGGCGTTTATAATGGTTTTCTATAGGAAGATACGTCTCATTCGTTTTAATGCAGAGCTGGGAATACAGATTTACCCATCAATCACTGCGCTGTATTCCACTTGTGCCATGGCACAAGCCAGGGAGAGAGGAGGGGCTGCAAGGGATCTTCTTAAATTACTAAGTTTTTAAAATTTTTAATGCATTCTTTCCTATTATGGACACTTCAAGCGTCATTCATGAAATGAAGAATTTCGGAAGGAGAAGAGGAAGGAGGAGCATGTGCGAATATGTTTTTTTTCTCTGACCACCACACCCCCCATCCTGAATGGCTGCTCCACCAATAGCACAAACTGCCCCCCCCCCCCATGTGGACAGCTACATTAATAGCTAGCTCGCTCATTTCACTCCCCATCCAATGTAATGGAGATCAAACAGGGTTTACCAACATGTTGATTCCTTGTTCAATCAAGTTTTCTTAAATCGGGTGCCAACCTCACTCCCTTGGTACCCAAGTCAGTAGCCTGGCCTTGGCATGGGGGTGGGTTAGTTGGAGGTCAGTCAGGGTGGAGGCTAGAGAGGTCACAGGATGGAG
>CM070032.1:3382211-3395293 GCA_036250615.1 Ptychadena robeensis
CCGTGTATGGGGGCCTTAAAGGAAATCTGACAGAAATCTAAAGGTGAATCGGGGCCCTTAGCTTGGCAATGTTTATTGGGACAAGATTTACACTTTACTCGGCACAGATTTCTGTACAATCAGCTTTACTTCTACCAAAACCATGTAATATGGGGATCTTTCTAAACCTTCCAATCACTATGTATTCTATCAGGGAGGACCCGGCACTACATAGCAGTGATATATACCTTCCAATCACTATGTATTCTATCAGGGAGGACCCGGCACTACATAGCAGTGATATATACCTTCCATTCATTATGTATTCTATCAGGGAGGACCCGGCACTACATAGTTGTTGGTAGATCTAAAGAAAATTGTATGGAGTGATCTAAAGGTGTATGGGGGGCTTTACTTGATGAAGAGACAACAATGTCCTGCTAAAGAGAAAAGCAGATGGAGGTCATTGTCGTGGGTAGAAGCATTATCTCTGTGGTGTCTACTAGGTCTCATTTAAGGTCTTTAACCCTCTGAGCGTTTGCCACGTGGCACGGTTGCCTGCTCAGCTGTAAACATGCTCGGTTCTAAACATAAGCCCGGCGTCACTGGAGACGCCGGACTTATGCTGAAGAAAGGCGACGCCCCTCCAGTTTGACGGAGGTCTATGGCGCCGCCTACCCCCGCCCCCTTCGCGTCACCGGTGACTCGATCGGGGGCGGACCCGGAAGCATCGGCATACATGAAACTCAACCCGTTAATTCGGGCCAAACGCTCAGAAGGTTAAGGAAACCAACAACATATTTATACTTGTTGTAGAAGTGATCACTAAGGCCTACATTGAAAGTCTTCCTAGATACCTCAGACCAGCAACTTGCCATATTGCCCGTTCCACTCAAGTTCAAGACCTGTAGGACACTTCTAGTGTTACTTTCCAAACATTCAGATATTGTGGGAACCTCAGTGGTAGCGTCTACACCCGAGTTTGCTTGGCGTTGGGCCCGTCGGTCTTGCCACTTCTTCCCCACACCTCCCCCCTGACTCTCAATAGTTGTAATTGAAACCAGAAGTCTTCTGCACGCAGGACCAAGCCAAGAATCTCCATTTTCTTTCCAGGCGAGGAGGAGAAATCGTTTTTTGCTGATGTTTTTTCAAGTCGCTGAGGCCCGGTTCCTGCCAAGATGTACACTCATTGTTATTAACACGTTATCAATTTAAAGCTTGAAATAACTCTTTCCGTGCCAGCTGCACTGATTGGGGTCAGCCTCTGTCTCGGGAGCGGTGGGGGAGGAAGGAGAAGAAGCCATTATTTTATTACCGATGACCCTGATGAAGTTAAAGCGTTATAGCCTTGAAGTGGCGCTCAAGTCAGAAAGTCCAGCCGTTACTAAAGCCTGAATCCTGCCATAGAGCGCGGCATAGAGCGCGGGGAAGGTTTAAGCCTTTTATTACTGGTTGGATTCTTGTGAGAGAACAAGGTCCCACTTATGAACACGCACATTTTTTGGTTTTCATGAAAAACCTGATTGTTAAACCCAGTGCAGGTAGATCATGGCTGGTGGGAGGGGCCAGAGATCACATTATTGGCCCATCAACACCTCTATCTCATTGACTTCTTCAGAAGGACAGATTGCTCTAGTGCAGTGGTGGGCAACTAATGCCTGGCATACACATACCGATAAGCGGCCGATTTTTTTCCTCTGACCAACGGGCGTGCACGCTTGCGCCGTTGGTCAGTGGAAATATCGGCCGCTTATCAGCGTGTGCCCATATGGGGCGACAGATCCCCATCGCCCCACAGTTCGGCCGGCCAGAGAACGGACATGTCCGATAATCTCTGGCTGATGGAAGCCGATGCCTTTAACTTCAATGAAGACCGGCCAACTAGTGCAGCCCCATAATGCACCAGGATGCAAACGTGATGATCTGATCACGTTTGCATTCCGGAGCTCATCTGAGCTGGTCTGTCTGCACCCGTCAGGGGGGGGGGGGGGCAGGCATAAGTTGATATGGAGGGACACAAGTGCGGCCCTCAGCATCAGTAAGGGGCCGCACATAACATTTTCAATTTATACTGACTTGTATAAGCATTTTATAATGAAAAATTACTGCAGGCAGAGCTGTTTTAAATGATACTTTAAGCTAATGTTTGGGCCTCATAGATATGTGCCTCATAGATATCATCAAAGGCTCAAAGGTAACATGCCCCTATTCTCAGGTTAAGTGCTGCAATATATATTATACAAGCACCCCCCCATTCATTGGTGGAATAGTGGGAGCATAGGCCCTGTCCACTGTCCCCCTGCCAACACTAGAAGAGGAGAGGCGAGAGACTTGCTCAGGTACCATCTGGGTCGCTGATCGGCTTTTACATATGCTCATCACGTATGTTGATCACCTCTCCTCCTCTTCCCACTTTAAGAAGTTTTGGGCGAGGACCTGTCAGCGGGGGATCGGTAGACAGGTGAGTTCCTATGCCTTTGCAAGGTTTTAGGGGCCACAAGGCGAGGACTGAAGGGGGCCACCAAAGAATGCCCAAAGGGCCACGTGCGGCCCCGGGGCATCCAGCTTGTTCCTGGGAACTTGCGAGCTCCACATTGCTGCCCCTCTGCCGGGCCAGTCAATTGATGGTTGTAGACCAGGGGTGTGCAAAGTTGATTTGTGAGCCACAACTGGCTTTGAAATTTGACAGAGGAGCCGTGGCAAGAACTGTAATGGCCACCCAGGATATGTGTACTTAGTCCTTGTGTTGTGGGGGCTCGACCGGGAAGAATATGTTAACATTGTTGGTATTTTCCGTAGCTCTGTGGTTGAAATGGTTCGTAAAATGGTAACTTTATGAAGACCTCTAGGCATAATGTTCATTAACCTCCTTAGTGTTCATCACGAGCCCATCTCGTCCAGAGTTTGTTTGCAGAACAAACTCTGGATGAGCTGGGCTCCCATGAAAGCCGCATATCCCCGGCGATGCTGCATCCAGCCGCAGCATTTCCGGGGCTCTGCGGCTTCAATGATCGCGTCACGCGTAAGGGGGCGAGGGTGAGCAGTGCCATAGACCTCCATGTTAATGGAGGGGCTTCTGCTCTCCAGACCTCACTGCCAGTGTCATGAATGACACTGGCTGTATGGAGAGGGTAGGGGGGAGGGAGGAAATGGCAGGCAGTGTACCTCGTACACTGCTGCCATTGCCTGTACCACACTGTTAAAAACGGTGCGGTACAGGCGGCGCGCTAGGGAGGTTAATTGGAGGGGAGCCAGAGCATCTCGTCACAAAGGTGGCAAAACCCCACCTATTGTATACTCTGTTTCCCAACCTATTGGATTGTAAGTCCTGTGTCATAACCTGTACCTGTGTGTTATCTTGTGTTGCATCTCTGCTCTAATTTAATGTACAGCGCTGCGTTTATATGATGGCGCTATAGAAGAAAGGTTGATTAGACACTTAACCCTCTGAGCGTTTGCCACGTGGCACGTTTTCTTCATAACCGTGCCACGAGCAATCGCGGCGGAGCACACGCGATTGCCAGCTCAGCTCAGGGTAGTAAACATAAGCCTGGCGTCACTGGAGATGCCGGACTTATGCTGAAGAAAGGCGACGCCCCTCCAGTTTGACGGAGGTCTATGGCGCCGCCTACCCCCGCCCCCTTCACTTCACCGGTGACGCGATCGGGGGCAGACCCGGAAGCATCGGCATACATGCCGATGCTCCCGACCGCCGTCAGAAGACGGCGAGACCTCGGGCGCTCCTCCGGCTAACTCGGGCTGAGTTTCATGATGCATGAAACTCAGCCCGAGTTAATTTGGGAAGAACGCTCAGAAGGTTAATGAGCCAGATATGGGCCCATTGGCTGTAAGGGCTCATTTACACTGGCTGTTTGTAACTGTTTGTAACCGTCAGGTAAATGACCATAAACCGCAACCGACCCGCGGACTCAACATTCGTTGTCCACTCGTTTTCTGGCTTTCACCCAATAGGACCTCCATGGGGTCCTTATATCAAGACAACCTGCGAGCACCTGTACATTTTGGTTCCTGCTGGAGCGCACAGTCGTTTCCGGAGCTGCTGTCAGCCCGCAGAAATAAACAACCGTTTAAATTTAGCGTCCAGGAGGTTAAGTTGATTGAACAGAAAATCTAGATGTGTATGGGGGGCTTTAGAAAATCACAATTGCCCTCTCGCCTCAAAAACATAGGGATGGGAGAAACTCCAGGATGGCAAGTTCTTCTGCAAGGCAACTCATGGAGAAGCACATGATCAATTTAATCAGCTGATTACCTAGCACTGCTCTGATTGGCTGATCCTGTTTTTATCCTACACAGGAAGCAGAAATGAGATTCGCTCATGTGCTTCCCCATGAGTTCTCTTGCAGGAGAAGTTTTCCTTTTGCCGTCCTCCTCCTCAGAGATAGTTATTTATGACTTTGGATGTCGCTGCCCTTTTAATGGCGGAGAGTTCACCGACACATAACAGGACCTTATTCCGCTTCAGCAGTGCACGTTGTGTTGGCGGCTACGCACTCGGCTTTTCATAAACATGAAGCAGGAAAAGATCTCTGATTGTTTGTGTCACATTTTATTGCTGCCTTGTGTCCTGAGTGGTAAGGTCACTTTGTAGAGATGATGCAATATCTGGCTGTTTATGTGGGGAAGAGGCCAAATTTGGTCAATAGTAATAATAGGCTGATTATCAGCGCTGGCGCGGCGCCCTTGGCTGCGTGTCTGGAACATGCTCGGGATTCCAAGTCCGCTCAGACGATCATACGATCCAGGGTTTAGAGAGGACCTGTCGCTCTGCTGCTCATCAGTACTGGACGGCTTTATATTTGAATGGTGGGTATGTATATCAAACTGGTGGACTTCATGGATGACCTTCCTCCTCATTAGACTTCATTCATGAAAGGTCTGAAATCCAATTAAGTAGTGGGTTTGGGAGGAAAGGCCTGAAGATGTTTGAGGTCCACCAGCCTGGAAATGAGATGGACTTCGCTGAAGCTTCTGATTCACACTGTGAGGAGCTCTGAGGAAGGAATTTGGGTAAAGGGGAGGAGTTAGTAGAACCCACAAAGGGTAAGGTGATGGTCGGCTTTTATCTTAACTAGGTTCAGGTCACCTCAGAAGTCAGGTTGGTAACCACATGTTTTTGCTGGTTGTCTAGTGGTCATCTAGTGATATTCCACTAGGCTTGGTCAAGTTGTAATCACGCCAGCAAAAATTTGGTCAGGGTATGTGGAATCAGTGGGTCCTCTTCTGAGGTCTTCTTCTCCTTATTTAATATTTCATTGAGTTTTCCCTTGTATGTCTGTCTGGTGGACCTCATGCATGACCTCCTCTCTTCTCCTCAACGAGTCTTCATCTATGAAAGTATTGAAATCCAAAAAAGGGAAGAGGTGAGGTGAGCCATGTTCAGGCTTGGGGAGGAAAGACCTGATGATGTTTGAGTTCCACCAGTCTTGAATTAAGATGAACTTTGCTGGAGCTTCTAATGCACACTGTAAGAAACTCACAGGAAGTAATTTGGGTAAAGGGGAGAAGTCCGTAGAACCTCAAAGGGTATGGTAATGGTCAGCTTTTATCTGGGCTAGGTTCAAGTAACCTCAATAGTAAGGTTGTTGCTTTGCTGGTCATCTAGTAGTCGTCAATTGATATTCCATGAGGCTTGGTCAAGATGTTACCACAACAGCAAAGATTTGGTGGGAGTGTGTGCAATCAAAGGGTCCTCTGCTGAGGTATTCTCCTCATCTGATATCTCATTGAGGTTTTCCTTTTTATTGCCTCTGTGCTCATTAATACTGGAAGGATAGGACTTCATCTTTGAATGGTGGGTTTGTATGTCTGGTGGACTTCATGCATGACCTCCCACCTTCTCCTCAATCTGTCTTCATCTATGAAAGTATTGAAATCCAAAGAAGGGAGGAGGTGAGGTGAGGTGAGCCATGCTCAGGCTTGGGGAGGAAAGACCTGATGATGTTTGAGGTCCACCAGTCTTGAATTAAGATGGACTTTGCTGGAGCTTCTAATGCACACTGTAAGGAACTCATAGGAAGTATTTGGGTAAAGATGAGAAGTCAGTAGAACCACCAAGGGACGGTGACGGTCAGCTTTTATCTGGGCTAGGTTCAAGTAACCTCAATAGTAAGGTTGTTGACCACGTGGCTTTGCTGGTCATCTAGTAGTCATCAAGTGATATTCCATGAGGCTTGGTCAAGATGTAACCACACCAGCAAAGATTTGGTGGGAGTGTGTGGTACAAAGGGTCCCCTGCTGAGGTCTTCTCCTCATCTGATATCTCATTGAGCTTTCCCTTTTTATTGCATGTGTGCTCATCAATACTGGAAGGATAGGACTTCATCATTGAATGGTGGATTTTTAAAGTGGACTTCATGCACGACCTTTCTCCTTTATTATTCTTCTTCCATGAAAGTATTGAAATCCAATCAAAGGAGGAGGTGGGCCATGGACAGGTTCGGTAAAGTCCATCAGCCAGGAAATTAGATGGACTTTACTGAAGCTTCTAATGCACATTGTGAGAAGGAAGGAATTTGGGCAAAGGGAAGTAGTCGGTAGAACCACAAAGGGGGAAGGGTGATGACCAGCTTCCTCCATAGGTTGTGTTTGACCACGTGTCTTTGTTGGTCATCTAAGAGTCATCTAGTGATAGTCCACGAGGCTTGGTCAAGATCTAACCGCACCAGCAAAGATTTGATGGGGGTGTGTGGAATCAGAGGGTCCTCTGCTGAGGTCTTCTCCTCATCTGTTATCTCATTGAGGTTTCCTTTTCATTTCCTGTGTGGTCACCTGTACAGGAAGTGAGGGTCATACAATAATAGAAACCCTTGCATGGTGGATGTTGAGCATCATTTAGGTAGATTTCCCATTTTAGGTAGATTCCTCTCACTTCTTGTCACTAGTACAGGAAGTGATAAAATATCTGTGTTTACTGTTCAGTTATACCGAATCGACCCACACAGAAGAGTAGAGTAGGATAGGCTTGAGTAGAGTGGTGGAGGACCTCATCTGTGCTTCTTCTCCTTTCACTGGCCAGTTTGTTAGGAAACCCATCAATGAAAGTCATAATGCTGAAGATTGGCTCTTCAGCAGGCAGGGCTGTTATAATCTCCAGATTGGATGGACATAGGATTAGGCATTTGTATTTAGCGGTTCAGCGTTAAGGAAAGATTATTGCAGCCTTTTCCTTGAAGGTAGTTCTGCCATTTCATATTTCAGGAGACAACGTTCTCTCTCCCACCAATACGTTTCTAATGACCTCTAATGAAGACGGTACATTGAGCAGATTTGTTAACTGCCTGCTCTCATTAATCAGGGGTGTGGCCCCCTGTGTAGGTCTTGTTAAGCCACATTGGGTCCCGTTGATGGACTGTTTGACATTTATTCTTCAGAAACCCAAAAAGTGACGTCTCATCCCAGGAACGGGCCGTAACTGCTTTATGGGAGACCTCTGACCTCACCCTTAGTAGAAGTTTGATAGCCAGGGAGTCATTAGACAATTCCTATCGGAAGAAAAGAGTTGCGTTGTCACCCCGATGGAGGCCTTTGGCAGAGGCTGGGAACAGCTGAGTGCTTTGTGTGATAAGCGCTCCAGACACATGGAATATTTAAAGCAGGACTAGAGGTCACTTAAAGCGGTTTTACACTCAAACTAAAAAACCAGACATACATTACACGGACACAATACTCACCTGTCAACAGTTCAGATGCTGGGAAACTGCTACACAAAAAAACCCCTCACTAAACAGTCTTCATTTGCTTGGAGTTCTCATGCTGGCATCTTGGCTCCTGGCATCTGCACACTTCCTCCCACACTGACCCCCCCACCCCTCTCCACTCCACTTCCTCCTCCTGTGTCTTCTCGATCGGAGCTGCAGACACAGGTGGGGAGGTGGTGTTTGTGAAGAGGGGGATTCTGCTGCTGACGATTTCCTGCCTGGGAGAGATCTCCCGCACACCACTTTGGCTGCCTAGGGGAGACGTCAGAAGAAGATTTGTTTTCTACAATCAAGGATCTCAGCATTATCGGCTTAGCTGCAGCTGATATTGCTGAGTGACCTTCCAGGTGGTAGGTCCGCTTTAAAGCAGAACTCCGGGCAGATGTACATGTCACAATGGTTTATATTCGTTATTTTCATTAAAGCTGGAACCTTACCTTCAGCATTGTTGTGGAGGCTATAGCTTAAGGCAGAGCTAAGTTTCCATTCTTCTACTAACGACTTACCTAAGTTCCGTCCCTCATTAGGAATTCTTCCGGGCACCTGACTAGTTTGCGCTATGTGCCCTTCTATTTATAAAACCTGTGTCACGTGGCTCTGGGACAAGTTTCCTGTCTCCTGGCAAACCTTCATAATGGCCATGCGGAGGTGACGGTCATAAACGAGGACATCAGGTTAATCATTCACCGTCCTCCTGTCACGTCTGAGAAGAGAAAACAGATGAGCTTTCCGTCAGAGAATATCTGAACGCCTAATTGAGGGATAGAAACCCCAAACAGGAACTTCTCTTTGGTTGACTTCATGTTCTTCCATGATGTTTGGTTTGTAAAGCAAACTGAGGAGGGGGACCAGCAGCAGAATAGGCTTTGATGGGTCACAAGTAGAGATGGTCGAATTTTTCGACTTGCTAACTTTGTGAGCTGATTGCAACGCCCTTGGAAAAAAAAAAGATTTGCTCTAGCACATGGCGTTTTTGCATAAATTAAGTTCAAAGTTAAAGTCGAAATTCCGATTTTAGAAATTTTGACTTGACTTTGAACTCAATTTGTGCAAAAACTATTTGAGTTAGAGACGTACTTTCTTTTTTGGAGTATACCCCCAACCCTTCTCTACATCTAGTTTGGTGATGATACCATGTTCAGGGGCTTTGCAATTAACTCGAAATCGACGAAATGGTCGAATTTTGGAAAAAAAAAATTCGACCATCTCTAGTCACAAGGTGATCTCTCCATAAAGGGAATGGCCTTGAGATGGTGAACATAAGTCCAAAGTGGAAAGAAGTCTTAAGATCTTTCATCTCCTGAAGGACCTCTTGTATTAACCTGGGGTTTATTCTGCCCACATGTGATGCTGAGCCACTTTGAGGGAACTGAAATCCAATGATTGAAAGGTGGACAGAGAACAAGCAAGGTGTAGATGGTGGAGCCAAGAGAATGTAACGTGTCAGCAGTGGTAGAGACCCATGTCTACAGGAGACTGATGACAAGTCGCTTTATTGGAGCTATTGTATGTGTAGACCTCCAAATCCTTAAGCTGGGAATAGACAGGACAATTTACCGTCGATTCCCAACACCCTTTGTGTGCCGCCCATAACTTCAGCTGGGGGCAGCCATCCCCAGCCGAACTAATGGCATCGGAGCAAAATTCTGTCATGTCGGATCAATGTGCGTTCTGACATGACTGACGATTTTAGCTCAATCTTGCTAGTTGCCACACCCGATTCCTAGCCGACCCAAACCCGAACGGATGCGGTCAGGTCGTGCAGGAATCGGCAGGTCTATGCCCAGCTTTAGACTGGTGGGTGCTGCCAATTTGGATGCAATGGCAGCTCCAATGGGTACACTTTGTGTCCTGGAGGTAAGGGGGGGAGGAGCACAAAACAGTAATTAGACCATCCTATAGGAGTGAAGGCCTATGCCATGCAATGATAGAGTATCTGTTCTTGGAAGTTGACTTAGCTTGGAGTAGTCAAATGTTCTACCAAGTTGCAAATAAAATAAAGCAACATATATTGAAGGAAAAACCTTTTAGCATAACCAGCCATTAAGTCTCAAGCAGATACCAGACCCTTCCTCAGATATAAGTGGAGAACCCATTTACATTAAATGTAGAATCGGTATCAGTCCTTCTTTTTTAGGGTTCCTGGACTATGTATGACTGAGGCAACTTGGTCTATATTACCACGCACAGGTCATGTGATTGCAATTTACACACATTTCTCTGAATAATGCTTGCTTGAACCCCAACTTGACCTTCTGTGATGTGATGTTGGCATTGTGTGGTCCTCTTCGGGCTCCATAAAGCCCGAAGATGATGACCATGATATTGATTTGTGACCAAATCTGGGGTCGTGTTGGTAGTCCCCATAACCAAGAACTTTGGAGAGCCGTCCTTTGAGTTTGTCGACTCAACACAAGTGGGAACAGCCAGGACAGGTAACGTCTCCTGGCGTCACTCCACGGAGTGACTTGTGGGCCACATTGGCTTCTTAAATTTGATGTAGGGACCAAACCAAGAGCCTGTAATGGTTGACCCCCCATAGGTGTGCCAATTCCATGCACCGCCGGCATCCCTAGATGATGTGCAACAGTCAGAGACAAGCCCTGGGCCTCAAGGTCACTCACTTGCTCATTCATTGCAATGAACAGAGATAGTTCATGGAGACATCCTATTGTGCGCAATGAGGATGTTCCCAGAGTGCATACAAAAACTTTGGGTGGGGTGGGCTATCGAGTAGAACATTGCTGTCTGGGTTGCCACAACAAGATGTTCCCAGAGTGTCATTACATGATCATGCCATGGCAACGTTAGGACACCTCTAGGCATTATGTCTACTCATTGCAGAGAACAAACAGAGGGGAGCATCTTTTCAAAGAGGTTAACAGGCTGGATACGGCCCGGTCCTTTGTTTGCTCACCTAACCGGTGCTGTCAGCCATGCCTGTCCTACAGAACATCCATCTCCACTCTTCTTCATCCCTCTTCACTAACACACATTGATTCCCCTCCCTGCCACCTTGATAGTCAAGAGTCTTCCTACATACTAGGGGAAAGGCTCTTGAGATATGTAGCTCTGGGTTTGAGCAACTGAGCGTCTTGCAGCTTCCCTCCAAGAATTAAATCAACTTGGTGATGAAGCCTTAAGTTAGTGGTAAAGTGGGACTTATTCAGCAATGGTTCTTGAAGACCCCAAATAATAAAATTGTAAGTATTCAGGGACCAAAAAACAAACTTGGATGACTAGGCTGTTGATCAAATTTAGGTCCTGCCCCAATGCTGTTCAGGGTAAGATGGAGGCTCAGATTCATTTAGAAAAGAGTGTTGGTAGACCGAGCCGATGATGAGGTGGCAAGCCTCTGGGACTTTCATGGCAATCAAGTATTAAATAATGGTAGGGTCAGGATTCTTCCATGTTTGGTTTGTAAAGCATGGTGACCAACTCCAGCATCGGCCGGGATTTCGATAAGATTGGACAAGTCTTCCATATCCTGAAAGTCCTTACGGTTTAGTTGCACTCTTTTTATCTTGGTTGAGGTTTAAATTAACAGCCTCTGCCTTCGTAGTAACTCCAGATGCCATCTCTTGCCCTGGATGAGATGAAACATATACCGTGGGCTGCTTTATTACCCCGGGGCTGGTGGTCCGGACGGGCTGTAAATCCTGTGATGTATGTAGATGCCCGTCCATAGATCTGCATTAATGTGAGCCGGAGTCGGCAAGCAAAGACTGCTGCTTGTATATCCAGGCCGGAAGCAGTCCCGTCCTCTGCTCACTTCCATTGTAGAAAACAATTTCGAAAATGGGAACCTGACCTGGGCAACCTTATGTAGGCTTGTGTCACCGGTGGAGCCACTGCTCCAGCTAGCCTTATAAGAAGTCTTTGAACGCTGGCATTATTTTTCAAGGCAGCTGGGAGTTGAGATCAGGCTTGCATTAGGAGTGGCTAATGGGTTGGAAAGGGAGGTGAGGTACCATGATGTTGTAATTATAGAGCATTCAGGTTGGGCATTGCCAACATGGCAGCTCGCCATGAAGAAGAGTTAGCTGTTGCCTTTTATTAGGTAGATATTATGCCCAAAAGTGTGTGTTGGGGGGGGGGGGGGGGGGGGGGGATAGGAAAGCCATTGCTGAGGAAACTTGATGAAAAATGCTAGTAGTTAGTAGTCATGTTGCCATTTCTAGCCTTTTAAGTCCCTATGCAAATTCTTGCTTCGTGCCCCCTGTAGTCTGGGGGGAAGATGGTGCTATTGGTGGAGCTGCCAACATGCCCACCCTGCCCATGCAGATCTAAACACTGCAAGCTGCCCACTTGGGAAAGAGAAGAAGAAAAGGAACATGTCCATACATGCCTCTCCTCCTTCTTTCTCTTTCCCCCACCAACCATAACCCCCCAGTGGCAGCTCATGCTGTTCATATCTGCACGGGGAGGGTGCCCGTGTCGGGAAGGCACAGTGGGTGAAATGGACGTGGTTGAGTTGAAGTCTTTTAGCTCCTTGTATCAGATCATTATATACCCGACAATATATCCATACACCTTGATTTTGTCTGTTTAGAATCTCCTAGATCTCCTTTTGGTTGACCAACACAGATGGTCAATGAGATGCCAAAGTTATGACATCACCATGCAAATTGTATGCAGATTGGCAGTAAGTCAATCTCAACGGTTGTTGAACTTGACTTGCTCAGTTTCAATCTGTATGCTAATTTCCAAATTTTGCATATCTTGTTGACCATCTCTATTGGCCAACCACTATGAAGTGGGAGGAGTTATGTACTTGTGTATCCAATTCATAGCCATTAAAAGTGTGTAGTCAGCTCTGTTCCTTGACAAAGAAAACTGTAATAGGAGACAATCTTAATAAATTCAAGTCTTTTGAGCGTTAAGAAAAATTTGAGCAGAGGCGGCGAAAATAAATCTGCCGTCATGTGGGCAGGTGACTTGGCGCGGTGTCGGGCGCTGCTCTCAGATGTCTTCAGTTATCAACAAAAAAACGCTTTCTAGGAAATATTTGTGTCTTCCAAGAAGAAAGATGAAAGCCCAGGGCCCGATAGACAACACCCTGCAGCTTCCTCACACCTGTGGCTGGCAAGAAAATGCATTGTTAACCCAAACAATGCAGCATTTCAGTCTCTAGATGCGGCTGCGTTCGTTTTCTCTATTATGAAAAAAATTGTTCTATAATTACCAGTCTTAATTGGAGCCTTTCAATAGAATAACGAATAGAAAAGTAAACCTTCTGTCAAATTTTGTTGCTCTGTGATGATTCTTATTTCGCTTTCTGAGATACGATAAATGGAAATCTTTACAATGTGAGGAAGTTCTCCACTTAAGCCCCCCATACACCTTAAGATTGATCCATACAATCTCCATTAGATCTACCAA
>CM070032.1:3395393-3422714 GCA_036250615.1 Ptychadena robeensis
TATATATCACTGCTATGTAGTGCCAGGTCCTCCCTGATAGAACACATAGTGATTGAAAGGATTAGAAAGCTCCTCATATTACATTGTTTTTTTAGAACAAAATTTGATTGTACAGAAATTGTATGGGAAGATTGTAAGGTGTATGGGAGCCTTTAGACAACTGACCCCCACAACAGGTTTCTCATTCGAAGGTTTTACCATGGTTCCTCTTCCTGAGTCTATCCAGCTCAGGACACAGCAATAGGATCCTTCCCTAGATGCCCATTCTAGGCCCATGGCTTTGTCTCTATTTCTCTCTGGGTTCTTCTATGGGGCCAGGACATGGATTAGTCTACAGGGTACTTCTGTGAGGGAATGGCCCTTGGTTAGTAGCACCACCCTTATCCCTTCTCAAAGGATTTTGAGGCCCATGGCTTTGTCTCTATTGCTCTTCTGGGTTCTTCTATGGCGCCAGGACATGGATAAGCCTACAGGGAACTTCTGTGAGGGAATGGACCATGGACCATAGCACCACACTTATGCGAACTTGATCGACCTTGAGGTCCATGGCTTTGTTCTCTATTGCTCTCTGGGTTCTTCTATGGGGCCAGGGCATGGATTAGCCTACAAGGAACGTCTGTGAGGGAATGGCTCTTGGTTAGCAGCACCACTCTTATCTGCTCTCAAGTGACTGAAGTCCATGGCTTTGTCACTATTGCTCCTCTAGGTTCTTTTATGGGACCAGGACATGGATAAGCCTACAGGGAACTTCTGTGAGGGAATGGACCCTAGCACCACACTTCTCCATTCTCAAGTGACTTTGGTCCATGGCTTTGTCTTTCTTGCTCCTCTAGGTTATTTTTTTGGGACCAAGACATGTATTAGTCGACAGGGGACTTAAGCTAGCCACACATGGTACAATTTATCATTCAATCGAGGTTCGATTAGATTTTGTACTTCGATTTAAAAAATCGAACATCGATTGTCCTTTAATCGAAGTTCTCCACATGGGAAGCACGATAATTGAACAATTTCGACTGAAATTAAATCGAAGTAATCTAAAATCGTCGATTGAATTCCTCTTACGATTTTAGTTTCAATTGGAAGTTAAAGGGAAGTAGCCTAAAATATCGAGCCAAAAAATCGAGCCACAAAATCGAGCCAAAAAAAATCGACCAATCGAGCAAAATTTTCCAACTTGTCCGATCACTTTTCAATCGACGATTGTACCAAAAATCGTTCAGCGATCGTCGATTGGACTATGTGGGAGTACATCGATTAATGTTCGATCGACTATTTTCTCGATCAAAAATCGCCGATCGAACGCTAAAATTGTACCATGTGTGGCTAGCTTTATGTGAGGGAATGGACCGTGGACCATAGCAGCATACTTATGTGATCTTGAGTGACCTTGAGGTCAAGGGCTTTGTCTCTACTGCTCTTCTGGGTTTCTTTATGGGACCAAGACATGGATCAGCCTACATGGACCATAGACAGTAGCACCAGTCTTAGACTGTGTCTACACTTTGCCACCTCTTAAACCACAGAGGGCGTTAAGGACATGTCGTGTCCAAAGCGTCCACCACTAGTGGCTGCCTCCCCAGTGGAAACAACCCCTAACCGTATTAAAGTGACTTTGAGATCCATGGCTTTGTCTCTATTGCTCCTCTGGGTTCCTTTATAGGACCAAGACATAGATCAGCCTACAGGGAACGTTTGAGGGAAAGGACCATGAACAGTAGCACCAGCCTTATCCCTTCTCAAGTGACTTTGAGGTCCATGGCTTTGTCTCTATTACTCCTCTCTGTCCTCTTGGGAAAGACTCTACCAGTCTTTTTGAAGTCTTGTCACATAGAGGCTTGGCCAGTGTCTGTAGTTTTGTGTAAGCTTGGTCTGGTGTTAGTTCTAGTTTGCATGGGGCTTTAGTCCTTGTTCCAGGAGCCTGAACATTTGAGGGATCTAATGTTGTGGAGATGGGAATGATTTGCTTTGAAACGGGTTTAAATCTTTTTGAATTGGAACCCGAGGTTCCTCTTGGCTTCAGCTTTGCAACTTTCAGAGGTCAGAGACTTTCACTCTATGGGTGAAGTCATGCTCCTGTACCGGACGATTTGGCTTCGCCAAGCTCTACACTTTTGTCCACCTTTTGTGTTACAACTAAATAAGTGGCACCATGTTCCATACCCATTTATTGCAAAATGAAGCCAGTACCTAATGGACCTTTGGCAGTAGCCCCACCCTTATCCCCCTCTCAGGCGGCATGGCACATGGGCAATATGAAGTATGGATAATGGAAAGAGTAAAACATTTGCATTGCACAATTGTTCAATTCAAATAGTTTACATTAAAAATATTTTCGTTCCGGTTCACGTATTCAATTTGCATTTTTGTTGTCATGAAAATAACCAGACAGAATGGAATAATTACATCACAACCTATATATAAGTTGTACTAATTGCTCTTCTGTTTCTATTTTCTTTCAGATTCCTCATCCTCTCCTCCCATTTCTGATTTTGGAATAGTAATAGAGATCACATAAACACTTTCACCGCTAGAGAACGTTTTGTCAGTCCAAGACCCCATATACTTTGCTCAAAGCTTGTGGTTTGTTGGATTGGTCATGGAGCAACGTGAAAACGCCAATGGTAACCGGCAACGGTGTTGTGAAACAGATTTCCTGCCATCTGCCACATCGGCGAAGGCCCCTGCCGCCTCTGGTTCTTCCGGAGGAGACGCCTTGATGCCAGCCCCTGGGGCTACCAAGGCCGGGCCGGGGAACGTTGAGCAGGAGGAAGAAGATGAGCTCGGGTCTGGCCGAGATGTGGATTTAAACTCCAACGCAGACAGTGAGAGGTGGGTCGCCGGCGACGGCTTGGAGGAGCAGGAGTTTTCCATCAAGGAGGCCAACTTCACCGAAGGGAGTCTAAAGCTCAAGATTCAAACCACCAAGAGGGCAAAGAAGCCTCCAAAAAACCTGGAGAACTACATTTGCCCTCCAGAGATTAAAATTACCATAAAGCAGTCAGGGGAGCAAAAACTCTCCAAGGCTGGGAAGGCCGCAAAAAACGCCAAGGAAGACGAGAGAGCTCATTTGAAAAAGAAGGTAAGGAACCCAATTCTAGGACGTTAGGATCTTGTTCTTTGTATTTGACTTCACTTAGAATCTAATGTATACTAAAAAATTTAATTTTTGGAGAGATGTGTTAATCAAGGGGATTCGAAAAATGTATCTGGTTATTGAAATTATCTTCTCAAGGTTTGCCCATGCAAGCCAGAGCAATGGTTTCATTGAAATCCTACCTAGTATCTTTACTCATTGACCATTCTACACTCCAAGAAGCCCAATGTAAGCCCAACCTGGTCTTCCTCAACCTCCAAAAGTTAACAAGGCCTGGTTATTTGCTGCTTGGTCATCCAGTGGTGCCCCATGGTAGGAAGGCGAGACATCGGCTTGGAAATATTAGGTGAACAGAGTAGCGGAGGGAAGCAAATGTAAGCAAAGGAGATGGTTAGCAAGGACGTTGGACATCCGATTGACCTACTGCTTCCACATGCAGAAGATGTATTAGATAGTTCCTTGGTTATTTCCAGGGTATCTTCACCTTAAGAAAACCTGGTCAAATTGAGCAAGTGAACTCAACTACAGATATGGAACCTTTGTGCTGTGATGGGCCCTTTATTCTTTAACTTAATAATTGGTTAAGCTTGTGTGTGGTTAGGCACTTTATTGTATTGCAAGATGAATGAATACACTAAAGAACAAAGCTGCCATTTTGTCTTGTCAAATGGGCACAATGGCCCATTGCCAATTCTATTGGTGGATGTCTAGTGTTGCTTGAACCCTTTAAGACAAAGATCTTCAATAACAGTTGCCCCTCATAAACCGTTGGATCACTCCATACAATTTCCTTTAGCTCTACCAACAACTATGTAGTGCCGGGTCCTCCTTGATAGAATACATAGTGATTGGAAAGTATATATCACTGCTATGTAGTGCTGGGTGCTCCCTGATAGAATACATAGTGATTGCAAAGTATATATCACTGCTATGTAGTGCTGGGTGCTCCCTGATAGAATACATAGTGATTGGAAGGTATATATCACTGCTATGTAGTGCCGGATCCTCCCTGATAGAATACATAGTGATCGGAAGGTATATATCACTGCTATGTAGTGCCGGGTCCTACCTGATGGAATACATAGTGATCGGAAGTTATATATCACTGCTATGTAGTGCCGGGACCTCCCTGATAGAATACATAGTGATTGGAAGGTATATATCACTGCTATGTAGTGCCAGGACCTCCCTGATAGAATACATAGTGATTGGAAGGTATATATCACTGCTATGTAGTGCCGGGTCCTCCCTGATAGAATACATAGTGATTGGAAGGTATATATCACTGCTATGTAGTGTTGGGTCCTCCCTGATTTTTGGACTTAGACGATGTCCCTGGAAACTCTTAAACCAGTGGTTCTCAACCTGTGGGTCAGGACCCCCTCGGGGAAACACTGCTGTAAAAGTACCCAAAACTTCATGAAATCTTGATCTGAGTGTGTTCCATTCATAAGAAGTCTCGGAAACTGTTTACTTTATACATTTGTACATCTTGAGAGTGATGAATTCCATCCATGGAATTTTCTGACGTCAGCAGTCGGGTTTCTTCTAGGAATAAAATAAGGATAAACCTCTACTTTTCCTGAGAAATGTTTGTTTTCTTACATCCCTCTAATTAGATCTTGCAGCGCATGTCATCTTCTGGCAGCCCGAGAAAACTTGGCGTGTTTGTGAAATGAAGTTCGTCATAGACACGCCAAGCTTTGTTAATTTAAATGGTTGTATTGGAAAATGAGATCTGGTAACACGGCACAATGTGTAAAGCGTAGCTGTCAGTAGACCTTGTCAACATATTGAGTTAAATATTACAAAATTCACGGGACCCAACTACACACACAGTATAATATAATGTAGACCACCAAGACACAATGTGACAACACACCAATCATACAGAGACATGTATCATATATACACACACCAATCATACAGAGACATGAATCATATACACACCAACATACATAGACATGTATAATATTATCAACCAATCATACAGAGACATGTACCATATACACAACACCAATCATACAGAGACATAATAATAATACACACCAATCATACAGATACATCCTCATATATAACACCAAATTTCATTACAAAGACATGTACCTTATAGACACACACCACATACAGAGACATGATCATTTATAAACACACCAATCATACAGACTGTATAATAACTATACAAACACCAATAATACCAGAGACATGCACATATACACACCACCAATTCATACAGAGACATGTATTCATATATAAACACACCAACCCCTACAGCAGACATGTATTCATATATACACACACCAATCATACAGAGACATTGTATATATATACACACAACCAATCATACAGAGACATGTTCAAATATGCACACACCCATCATACAGAGCCATTGAATCCTAACACACCAATCATACAGGAACTGAATCATTATACACACCATCATTACAGAACATGTATCATATACACCACACCCAATCATACAGAGACATGTATCAATAACACACACCAATCATACAGAGACAGTATATATACACACACCAACCCATCAATACAGAGACGTATTCATATAACCACACCCAATCAACAGAGAATTATCAATATACACACACCAATCATACCCAGACAGTATCATATCTACACACACACCAATCATACCAGAGACATGTATCATATATACTTGTCCCTCACTCCCCCCAGAATCAGTCACATCCCCCCCCCCCCCCTCCCAGTGCCACTGCCTTAAAGGTAGACATAAACTAATAGATGGATTTTGACTAGTGCGTTGTTGATGTAGTTCAGGAGCTCTTTGTAGCCACCTCCCAATAGGAATGCTTTTCAAGTTGTTTGGTGGATTATGGTGAACACTTCCGGCTAATGACATAGAACATGCGTTCCCAATCAGAGTTTGATCAAAAATGTCCAGTCATCAATTCTCATGGCAGCCATTTTGTCTTGGCCAACATGTTGACCATCAGGTCTTCTGCAGGGCTCCTCCACCCTGAGGTCAGACATTGTAACATTGTGTTAAGTCACAGGGGGCTAATCTGTGTTAGACCATGATTGCAGCCAAGAAGTTTACAGGCACCAGAATTGTGGCATCTTGAATCCTAGTCCAGGAAGCCGATGGAGATCCTGGGTGGTGCTTGAACAAAGATGGCTCCATCCTTCTAATAACAGTTGAATATACAGAGTACTGAAATCTCTGTGATATATAATAAGACTTCTCATAACATTCAAAAATGTTCCTGATAACCCTTATATAACCGGAATCTTCTATTCCAACCTGGGGTAAAGCTTGGACCACCTGCCGCTGCAGAGCGGTGTTTAACATTTCCTGGCCGAATAGCAGCTGTCTCAAGTCAGATTACTGCACTCCCCCTCTGCCTTCCACCTCTGCCGCTTTCTCCTCTTCTCCAATACAGCGAGTTTGTAAACTCGGGCAATAGACTTTGTATCCCGCTGACATTCAAAACCACATTTACTCCTTAATGTTTGCGCAGGCCTCGGTGGCATGGATTCAGCCGCATCAATGCAAATAGCGCCAGGTGGCCCGGCCGCCCTATCTCTGAAAGTCATTTAAATAACAGCATGGCAGTGGACGCGGCAGCCGGCGACACGGCAACCAAAGGCGGGAGATTATCCCTCCCAACTGGTGTCTTGATTGGCTTTGTTCAATAGTCTTGTTTTCTGGTTTGGCGTTCGAGCCAAGAAAACATCTATTAGTCGGGGATGGTGAACGTGGAAGTTTTACTAGGACATTTGTCAAAATATCAGAGCTACTCCAGCTGTGGCACAATAGTGGATCAAGATCTGGGAGTCCTTATGAGAAGAAGAAATGTTGGCCGTTGTTGAGTAAAAGGGTCATTTTGAATATATGGGATTTCAGATTTTTATATAAAGGCGGTGACCAGAAACTTACGCCAGAAGGCCACCCATAGGGTGAATAGGGGCATATAATGACCCCCCATATACAAATGAGGACCACTTGTCTGATTAGTTGAGGCCTCTGAACTTAGCCCAAATGTTACCGTATAGGCCAGTGGTGGGCAACTGAGCTGATATGGAGGGCCACAAATGCGGCCCTCTGCATCACTAATGGGCCCTACATACTGGTGTCTTGATTGGCTTTGATCAATAGTCTTGTTTTCTGGTTTGGCGTTAGAGCCAAGAAAAGTCTCACTAGGGCAATATGTGATGTTTGTCAATATCAGAGCTACTCCAGCTGTGGCACGAGAGTGGATCAAGATCTGGAAGTCCCGGTTAGAAGAAGAAACGTAGGCCGTTGTTGAGTAAAAGGGTCATTTTGAATATATGGGATTTCTGATTTTTATAGAAAGGGGGTGACCAGAAACTTATGCCCGTAGGGTGAATAGGGACATTTAATGACCCCCCCCCCCCCATATACAAATGAGAACCACAGGTCTGATTAGTTGAGGCGTCTGAACTTAGCCCAAATCTTACCGTATAGGCCAGTGGTGGGCAACTTTATGTGAGTTTATATGGAAGGCCAAAAATGCAGCCCTGGGCATGTCTAAAGGGCCACACATAACATTTTCAATCTATACTGACTTGTATAAGCATTAGACTTGATACTCCAAGCATTCGGGAACAATGTAGTGTGGTAATGCACATTTTGTGTCCTATATATCATCTAAGGTTATGTGCCCCTATTCTGTTCCTCGCCTTCTCTTCCCTCTGAGGTGCGTTCCTATGCCCTATTTAGTAACAGTTGGGTTTTAGGGGCCGCAAGTGAAGGACTGAGGGGGCAGCTGAAGAATGCCCAAAGGGCTGCAGCTTTGGCACCTGGGGTGTAGGCTGTGTGATTATTAAATATACCGTCCACCTATTAGGGATACTTTAGTCACATGTAGGGCACTATGGGTAGAACTTGCCCTTGGCTTCCTGAAACCTTAGATGCTCCCAAAAGCAAGATCTTCCTGTCCTAGTTCCAGACTCTCTTCTCTGGCACGTTTGGGTGTTTCCATGTATGGGTGTTACAGCTCCTTCAGCTATCTTCTCTGAATAAATATAATATAGTCATTAAATATTCTAGAACAGGGATATTTGATGGTTGTAGAAATGGAATGATGGGCATGTAGACTTGAGATCTTACCAATAACCCCTAGAAACCTGTCCTTGGCTCTCTCCATACACCCTACTTCCTATTATGATAAACAGACTTCTACACAAATTTATTGAACTCTAGTGTATGTTGGATAGTTGTAGACCAGTGTTTATGGCAGACATGGGCTAACTTAACCTTGGGGGCCAGATTTGGCCCATTGTCACTTGGGTGATGACTGGCTTCTCTGCGATGAGCATATAATCCCTGCAATGACAAATCGAGGCGTCTATGGCTACCTTAAAACAAGGTCAAGCTACAGATGTGGTTGGGACATGTTACATAAAACTTTTCTTTGATTTTAGACAATCTTAAGTCCATTCTTCTGGTATTGGCCCATGACTGGGTATACTGGCCTCATGCCACCCTTTGGCTTCCGGTGGGGGTTCAGAGCAACAGACGTTCTGATTTTGGGTTCACCCCATACATTAAAAAAAGGAGAGGCCACTTTTATATGTAATTACGACATGGATTGAGGCGCCGTTCCAAATGTTATAAATTTTTTCGGGGGAAGCAGGTTTTCCCCTGGATATTCTGTATCCTCAGCCACTTCGCTCCCATACACGGTGGATAATGGGATTCACATGTCAGCTGTAGATTATTGGAGGATCCTGGATGGATTTCCTGAACTTCATCTTTGTGGTTCCCATGTGTTCTCCCACAATAAGTCAGGATCACTCACAAGTCTCCCGCTAATGTGTTCCTGTCGTATATCCCATCCTGCCGTCAAGCAGATGTTTTCATCGTACTTTTTTTTTCGGTGTTGCGCTTTTGGCAAACCAGACGTTCGTCCAGGATATAAATGAATGTTCCATGGGAAGGCTCTGTACTGTAATATCTCTGGACTCTGTAAATCACCGCACTTCTTTTTTTTTTAGTTAGAGAGCAGATATGCAAATTAGCCTCCAGGTGTAAAATCTGCTTCCTCAACAGTGATGACACCGTTACAAAATTCCTGTCCCCAATCTGACACAGATTAGCCGTTCACAACAATTTATGTTGTTGAGGTTGGGTCAACGAAGGAGAGATTGAGGGGGGTGCTTCCTCTTGTGGGCGGCAAACCAATGATCTCCTCGAAGGATAGGCAATGTTATTGGAATGGCGTTCATTGACTACCACAGTGGTCAACAAGGCTAGTGTCGCCATTGAAAGGATTTCCCTCTATTCCACCTCTGGGGGTAACACACAATGCGGGATGTTCTCCTTTTAACCCCGGGGTGGACTTTTTGACCTGCGGGCCACATTGACTTTGATAAAGGGGCTTGACCAAGAGCTTGTAATGGTCTCTCCGTAGGTGCGCCCATTCAATGCATGACCAGCATCACTATTGATGGCGGCAACGTGTAATAGGCGATGTGTGACGGTGGGGTTATCTTTATGCATTTCCTGCACAATGCTCCTTCATTCCAATGAGCAGAGATAATTCTTAGAGACTGGCTGTTGTCACCATAAGGATTTGCCTACAGCGTCATGATCACACCACTGCATCTTCCCAAAAGCAAAACCTTGGACACCTCTAGGCACTATGTGCACTCATTGCAGTGAACAATGGAGGGGAGCATCTTTTCAACAAGGCGACAAGTGGCATTACAATTTTTCTAAACGTTCCAGATCAGGCCCCCGAGCTTCAGTTTGCCCTCTCCTGTTCTAACCCCTCCCCCACTATAACCAAATCTAATGCCTGCCATACACACGCCGATTAGCGGCCGATTTTGGTGCTGACTGACGGGCATGGGCGCTCGCGGCGCTGGTCGGCGGCAAAATTGTCCACCAATCGGCGTGTGCCCACATGGGGCGACAGATCCCTGTCGCCCCACAGCTCGGCCAGCCAGAGAACGGACATGTCCAAGGTGCTCTGGCCGATGCCATTAACTTCAATGAAGACCGGCGTCTTCATTGAAGGTAATGGTCGGCACACAAAGGGTGCCCGGCGATGAAGTCAGCCCGGGAATGCCGCGTGATGACGTCATCACGCTGCATTCCAGTGCTCATCTGAGCTCATCTGTCGGCACCCAGTCTGTTGGTGTATGGCAGGCTTTAGGCTGCTTGGTCAAGAACCACCCATAGGCTGCCGGTTGGATAATTTAAGGGTAACGCATGTCTATGAGTTGATGCCATTGATCCATATATTGGCTGTTTCGTGCAAAGCAATTAAAAGTGGTGTTGGAAAGTTACAGGAAGCTAAAACAAAGATCCAATTCAGGCTTTTTGTGTTTTAAAAGAGATCTAACATTGTTTTCCATGCCTGTGCAGAGGTGAGTACATGTACGCCCAGAAGCTGCCTACAAGAGACACAAAAAACATGCTGATGGGAAAATGCTGACGTTGGATTTTTTACTCCTCCCGATGCGTCTCAAGTGGCCACACTGGTTTGCCAGCATGTGAGAGCTGAGTATAATTGGTAAGGAGGGGTGGATATATCTTGCATCCCTAAATGGGTTGAAGAGAGCTGCCTTCGTATGGAAATACTTATCCCATAATGCAGCTCTGCCAATGACTTGAGTCCATTAAGTATTGTGTACTTATACGTGTGACCACAACTCATTTCCATTGCTAAAGCCCCCTCCATACACCTTAAGATTGTGATCCGATTCTTTGGCCGCGTGTGATCACAATCGGCCGGTCACCCTTTGTGGGCCTGCGAGCAGCTAGGGGGACATGGCAGACAGCATGTGAGCAGAGGCTGCCAGGTCCCAGGGAGCAGACAGGTTCGGTGTTCTCAGCCAGGGACGATGGAGCTGAGGAGACATCTTGTCCCCATCCAAGGTATTAAACCGATCTAAAAATATGTCCTAATGGTTTAGATCGATGCGGCCGATTTCAGCCCTTCATGGTTAGAGCGCGCATGGCGGTCGATTGGCCAAAACATCAGGTGCAAATCTAAGCGTGTATGGGGAGCTTTAGAATTTGTAATTTGTGGATATATCATTGGGTTTTTACCAGAGTGGATAAAAATCGATGATTTTTTAAAAAAATTAAAAAAATCTGATTTTTTTGATTTTAAATCAGATTTTTTTATTTTAAATCAGATTTTTTTGATTTATATCGATTTAAAAAAAAAAAAAAAAAAATGCTTTTTTAAGGAAAAAACATTACCATCCCAAGGTTATTCCATGATGAAATAAAGATTAGTTTATGTAGAATAAGGCTTTGTTTCCATTGTACGCCGGGACCCGTACGCTAAGCGTATACGCTAGCAGGGGTCCCGACGTATCTCCGACGTATCTCACAGACCTTTGCCTGCCGGCGGACGGTCTGTCTTCATTGCGCTGAGCTCATCCGCCGGTGTCAGGCTGAACGTAGTCGAGTACGTTCAGCCTTTACACCGGCGGATGTGTAAACAGACCATCCGCCGGCAGGCAAAGGTCTGTGAGATACGTCGGAGATACGTCGGGACCCCTGCTAGCGTATACGCTTAGCGTACGGGTCCCGGCGTACAATGGAAACAAGCCCTAAGGCTGTATATGTTTAAATGTTTTGGTAAATCCATAAAAAACATAATAAAAACAACAGACAGAAGTTGATGATAACATAAACACATCACCCAAAATTTCTCCTGGAATAGACATGGGTGAGGGGACGGGCCACTCACTCTGTAAAGCAATACATGTATTATACACAGTGCAAAAGATGAAGTAATGACATCATGTCAATCAAAATCAATGCACAATGCTGTGGATGTCACATCTGTACACGTGCTTAGACAATTCAAATAGTCCAAATGGCGCAAATGTCACCCCAACACGCATTTCGTTGAAGACAGGGGGTACCATATGTCATTTCATAAGCCAAATCTGCTTTTGTGTCCCCTCAACCATGTCTATTCAAGGTAGATTTTGGGTGATGTGCTTATGCCATCAACTTCTGTCTGTTAACTGATTATTGGGCAGTTTCTCTGCATACAAGATATTATCACAGATGCTTGGTTTACTTTCTCAAAACTAAGTACAACAGAAAAGTTGTCCAAATATGATTGATTAACCTAAACTGGGGTTAAAAAAAAAACTAATATGAAAAGTTGTTCTAAAAATCTTCACCTTCTCGCTTTTTAAAGTTATACCAGCAAAAATGATTGATTTAAATCGGGCCTTACAGACTAGTGATTTAAATCAAATCCACCCTGGCTTTTACTTTTTGAGATGCAAAAGGGTGCAACCCTATAAATATTAAATTTTTCATGAAGTAGCAAATTGGCTCAATGGTGGATAAGTTTATCATGTTTTCAGCATGGTCGCTTAAAAATGTTTGGCCAATAACTCCAAAAAGGATCTACCAAAAACGTTCTCATTCCCTTGACATGCTACTAGGTCATGAAGATTGACATGCATGATCACTTATTTAACCTGAGCACATTCCTGCACTAACAATCAGATGAGGTGCAGGGTTGTCTACCCTTAGACGTCTTTCTCTATGTGTTCAACGCTTGGAAAGTGCAGGACACCATCTGCTTCCCTGGATGCTACGAACAGCCGTTTGAAATACCAATAGCTCTTTGTTAAGAGGCAGGAGTATAAAAAAATCGAATGCTCTCTTGTATTTGTAGAGCCTGAGAGTGTCTGGTATTGTGTTTCCCTTTCCCTGAGGGAAGATGGTCCTTTTCTTCTCTTGACTTTGATTCCATTCCATGCCACACGGAGAACAAGCTACTGGATGCAGCTGCTGCTGTCAGCTGGGGACTCCCCTATTCTGCCTTCCTTAATCCGAGAACGGGGACTCACCAGCCTGCTTTCCCACATGGCCAGCTTAATAAGGAATCCATCTCCTCCTTCTCACATAATCGAGAAGCTTTGAGGTTCTGCCTTTTTTCTACTCAAAGAACGTCTCTACTTAAAATTTTTGGTGGAAAATATGGAGATAGCTTTTTGGCAATAATTATTTTTCAAGCAATTTTTTACTTACTGCCTGAACTGCATGGAATGTTCACCATGTAGTCTTAACACATTGCTAATCTTGAGGTCATCAATCGCAAAGCCTCAGGGAGGATGCATTTTTATTTGAGGGCATGTTCAGGGTTACTGTATCAATGGGCACCCATTGACTGAATAGTATGCCTAGGAACCTAGAAGTAGATGAAAAGGGTGGCAGTAGAAGGTTGGATTGTTCCATAGATGTCACTCTCAATTGTGAAAGTTGGGTTCTTCTGTAGACTTCACAACTCTCTCACAGCGGAGAAGGCAGCCGTAGAAAGTTGTGTTGTCCATAGAAGTCACAACGCACAGTGGAGAAGACTGCAGTAGTAGTTTAGGTTGTTCCATAGAAGTCACAGCTGTGAAGATTGGGTTGTTCTGTAGAAGTCACAGCTCATAGATGAGAAGATTGGGTTGTTCTGTTTACCTCACAACTCTCACAACGGAGAAGGCGGCATTAGAAAGTTGAGTTGTCCATAGAAGTCACAACTCTCACAGTGGAGAGGGATGGAGTACACAGAAATAACAAGTAGATGCTACCAACATCCAAAGATTCACAGTATTAAAAAAACAAAAAACAAATTTGATGCACCCTGCTGATGTAGAAAACCTTGGTTTCCAAGCATTAGCATGTGGACTTTTAACGGTAGCTAGAGCAATAAAAGTATTCAAACATAATTCAATGAAACATATAAGAAACAGTTTATTCACTGTAGATTGTGTGGCATCAAATTCTCAACGTGTTTCGCGCCCACCGGCGCTTCTTCAGGAGATAGGCCACAGCATTAAAGAAGTAGGTAACCAGCTACAAGTGCAAAGAGAATGAAGAAGGTATAGAGATCAATTTGGTGTTCAGGTTAGTAAATTTTGTGTATTTATGTATATAGGGGGTAAGGGAGTATTTACCCCAAATGTTCTTATTTACGGACTAGGTCGTCCGAAGCCGCCGGGGTGCAGTCTTTGAGGTTGTTCCATAGAAGTCACACCTGTGAAGGTAGAGTTGTTCTGTAGACCTCACAACTCTCTCACATCGAAGAGGGCAGCAGTAAAAGCTTGGGTTGTCTGTAGAACTCACAGCTCGCTCATAGCTGAGAAGGTTGGGTTGTAACTTCTGTAGACCTCACAACTCTCACAGCGGAGAAGGCAGCAGTAGAAAGTTGGGTTGTCCATAGAAGTCACAACTCTCACAGTGGAGAGGACGCAGTAGTAATTTGGGTTGTTCCATAGAAGTCACAGCTGTGAAGGTTGGGTTGTTCTGTCGATGTTCCACTTTAACCTACTGGGCGTTACACTCAAAGCCTCAGGGGCCGGAAGAACTCTGTGAGCCTGCAGCGTTTCTGCTTCACTGCAGGCTCACAGAGTTCTTTCCTGCCCTGGAAGCTTCGGTTTCATCGTTGGGCCATAGACCTCCATGTTAAGGGCATCGCTTTTCCTAGCACATGCGCAAAATGGTGCGTAAAGCCCGTAACGCCAGGGAGGTTAAGGTCCACTATAGTCCAAAAATAAAGTGATGGGATTATTATTATTAAGAAATCTTTTTAGGCTTCAGAAGATTAAAAATTGATCAACTCTTTAACGTTTTACCAGTTGGGTCCAGTTTCTTCATGATTTCTCCTTGCTTCCCGAGTTATTGAAATGTCCGGCGCAGCTTGGTTGCAGGTAGACGGCTTCCATGTTGAAAAGGAGGAAAAAAACAACAAAGATAATTGGTTTGTGTTTGCACATTTGCGTTCCGAGCGTGTCGTGCCTTCGGGCTGTTGAGAATTTGCATGCTGCCATTTATTTTTGTAAGTCGCGCCGGAGAACAAGAGTTATGTAGATGAAGGCAAGCGTTCTGCCTTGTTGAATACCGCGGCCTACAAGCTGGAAATTAGCATACAACTGTTCAGCCGGAGCCATTTGTTGCTTTCTGAGAGCGATTCGTCTTTTGAAAGACTTTTTTTTCCTAAATCAGATTTTGCCGGTTCTTTTCAGCTCAAACCTCATCTCCTTTAGATTGAAATGAGGGACGGAAGGACAAAAAAGTAGCGTATGGGCCCTAATAATGGCCTGTTTACCTCGGTGCATCTCCTCCAGCAGGTTTTTTTTTATCTGGGCAGATGATCAGGAGGTACAATGGCGGAGATTGAATGCACCATCATTGCATAAAAAATGATTAAATGAAATCGAAACTCAATGGAGCTTTTGTAACTGTACACCGCGGCGCTGGAAATGTTATCCCGTACGGACACATGGCTTTCCAACTGTGACTGATCGCGTTTGTGTGTGTTTAACTGGCTCCTGACAGGCCTGAACTTCGTGTGCCAACTGCTTGGAGGCAGTCAAGGTCGCCGTGACCTTGGCCAAGATGGGGCTTTCGGATATTTGGCCTTCTGTCTCCTGTGAGATTTCTTTTTGCGTATTGGGTTAATACGGGAACCTGTAAGCTCTATTTTTTACGGTCATGATGGGGGGCTTTGAAATGATATAAATAAATGAACAGTCTACATAAACTTAAACATTAAAATAGTAAAGCTCATGGTAGGAGAGATATATTTTTAAAAAATACAATAAAATTTGGGTTGCAAGGGTACAGGACAAGGGTTGGGTTAAGTAAGGCAGCAACTGGCCATGACCAAATGGGCAACCATAAAGGCCCCCATACATGTGTCGGATTCGCACCGGATTCCAGCACGATCGATTCCGGGCGCGTGCACGCGAAACGATCGTGCCGGAATCGCATGCAGCCCACCTTGTCCGATCGATCAGGTCCGATCGTTCAGGGGCCCAGAATCGGATCCGACGGAGAACCAACATGTTGGTCTTTCTCATCCGATTCTGCCCGGATCAGGGGGAGTTGCCAGTTGTGAGGTGGAATCGGAGGTGGAATCGCACACGGAATCGTGCCGGAATCCGCTCGGACAAGGTGGTATGCTGCGATGGATACTCTTAAATGGCCGATTGATCACACCTGCGATTCCCGGCAGAATCGCCGGAATCGATCGGATGATGAATCGACTGGACATGGAATCCGACACGTGTATGGCTAGCTTGAGGGTCTAGTGACTTTTTCCGAAATCATGATGGCAGGCTATGGGTGTTCAAGGCAGCACATGTACTGTGGAAGGGCCCTAAAAAATCACAGTGTAGACCCAGCCTAAGTCTATTGGACTAAAAACCATGGCAAAACTGCAGTGTAGGAAAGTCCTTTGGGGACAATGGAGCCTCAGCATGTGACGTACGCAAACAGCCCCCGATTCGTCTTCAGTCGTGGTTTGCTAATGGAGAGTATAAAATGCGTCACTGCCAACGTGGCTGAAAACCGCGGGCCCTTCGCTATAAATACGTCACACGTCGTGGTGTCCATAATGCCACCCGTGGTTTCTGGAGCTGCCTAGTATAGACCCAGCCGTAAGCTAGCCACACACGGTTCAATTTTAGTTCAATCGATGCTCGATTAGATCGAGGAATTCAATCGTCTAATCGAAAATCGATCTTAAACGCATCAACATACACCCCACATTGAGTTTGCGATTGTGGTGAGATTTCGATTCCAAAATATTACTAAAATCATGGATGTTGGTCTGGAAACGATTGAAGTTCAGATTGAAGTGGTCTATGTTATTATATCGAATCTAATTGATCCAGGAGAAACACCACAAACATCGACGATTATAAAACGATTTCGGCGCAATCGACGACGATTTTCCAACAGGTCCGATCAAAATTCGATAAATTTTTCTGCCTTCATCGAACAATTATCGTCGATCGTGCCATGTGGGCATTTCTCGATTTTCGTTCAATTTTCGATGAAAAACTCATCTAATCGAGCATCGATTGAACCAAAATCGAACCGTGTGTGGCTAGCTTTACACTATTAGATTGTAAGACCGACCAGGCAGGTTCCTCTATTCCTCCTGTGTCATTACCTGTACCTGTGTGTTATATTGTGTTGTATCTCTGCTCTAATGTATTGTACAGCGCTGCGTAATATGCTGGCGCTATATAAATAAATGTCAACAATAATAATAATATTGAGAATGCTGAAAGGGAACTTGGAACAGTCAGTGCGTCCCAGTCTGAGTCCCTGTCCAAGTGACTTGGTATATGAATTTTGGGTAATGGGGATGCTAGATGCTTGTGAATATTTGGCAGCAAGGTGACCTGTGGGGAGGTACCTGAGAGGCATTGGCCAGTGTTCTGTTGGGAACCTTGGCTCTGAACATGTATGTAGATGTTACACCATTGACATTGTTTGGACCACATACACATACATAACAAGTGTGTTCTTTGAGTGGATGATTTATATCCCACTGAAACAATGTTCAGCAATGGTTTTAGGAACATAGGAGGGTGTTCATGGAGTTGGTTTGGCCTTCCAGTTCCCCCAAAACCTTGCAACGTAGAGAACCTAAAGGATCTTCTGGTTAAGTCTTGATACCTTCATATAAACCTTGTGTAGTCCATGATTTGATGGGTCAGAGCACAAGGATAAACTAGTCAACAGTTATGATGGTGTTCTTAATATTTCAGTTAATATCTGTTTGTACTTACTAGAAGAACACCTTGAGAATGTCCACCGCACCGTGTTGTGCTCCGATATGGTTACAATCCCTTTAGAAGCTTCTATTTATAACTCGTTACAGTGCCATGACTTGTATTGGGCTGAGTTAATAATACTTCTAATCATGGAGAATTGTACACAAGTCTACTAGAAGTGAACTAATTCTCTTTCCAGATCTTGCGTCTGGCTCTAGATATTAAACAGATTTGACCCCAACAGAGAGTCTTAATGTGTTACTATAAAGCCCCCCATACACCTAAAGATCGATCAATACAATCTCCATTAGATCTACCAACAACTGTGTAGTGGTCCTCTCCTAATAGATACATAGGTGATTGGAAAGGTATATACACTGTATGCAGTGGCCGGGTCCTCCCTGATAGCAAACATAGTGATTGGAAGGTATATATCCTGCTATGTAGGCAGTGGCCCCCTGATAGAAAACAGGGATTGGGAAGGTATATATCACTGCTAGGCTAGTGTGCCCTGGCCGGGTCTCCCTGATAGAAAACATATTGATTGGAAAGTATATACACTGCTATGTAGTGCCGGGTCCTCCTGATAGAAGACATAGTGATTGGAAGGTATATATCACTGCTATGGCAGTGCCGGGTCCTCCCTGAAGAAAACATAGGGGATTGGAAGTATATATCACTGCTATGTCTTGCCGGGTCCCCCTGATAGAACACATAGTGAATTGAATTATAATATCACTGCATGTAAGTGCCAGTTTCCTCCCTGATAGAATACATAATGATTGGAAGTATATATCACTGCTATGCAGTCCGTTTCCTCCTGATAGGGCAAAAAATAGTGATTGGAAGTATAATCACTGCTATGTAGTGCGGGTCCCCATGATAGAAAAACATAGTGATTGGAAGGTATATATCACTGCTATGTAGTGCCGGGTCCTCCCTGATAAGAATACATAGTGATTGGAAGGTATATATCACTGCTAGTAGAGCGGGTCCTCCTGATAGAATACATGTGATTGGAAGGTTATATATCACTGCATGTAGTGCCGGGCCTCCCTGATAGTAAATACATAGTGGATGCGAAGGTATATATTCATGCTATGTAGTGCTGGTCCTCCTGATAGAATACATAGTGATGAAAGGTTTATTTCCATGCTATGTAGTGGCGGGTCCTCCATTATAGAATACATAGTACTTGGAAGTATATATCACGGCTATGTATTGTCGGGTCCTCCATGATATAATACATAGGGATTGTGAGGTAATATCACTGCTATGTATAGACTGAGGTCATCCCTGATCCGAATACATCGTGATGGGAAGGTTTATATGCACTGCTATGTAGTGCTGGGTCCTCCCTTATATCAACATAGTGATTGGAAGAATTAGAAAGGTCCTCATATTACTTGTTTTGGTAGAACAAAGGTTGATTGTACAGAAATTGTATGGAAAAATTGCAAGTTGTATGGGCGCCTTAACACAGTATATGGGTCTCTCCTGTTGGATGGTTGGACCTTTGCTGTCCTATAGAAGGGTCTAAGATGCCCCCCTGCAACACTGCTCCACATGCCCCTTGCACATTGCTCCAATCATTGCTCTAGCGTGGTGTTTATTGGTCATTGTGCCGGGAGGTGTTTGACCATTCTATAGGAGAGCCGTGGTCTTGGCTATCCAAGGTGCTGCCAAGGTCGTCTTGCCCATACTGTGGCACTTAGATGGTCTATTTATATATTGAAGTTCCTATCTCTCATTTTCCTTATCCTATATGCCAGGGCCAATGGGAGTAGACCAGGGCTGTTCATTTACACAAGAGGCAGAGGCACTGTGAAATCCCTGCCTGGTCTTACCAAGACCACAGATGAAGATACATAGCGGGGATAGGTTGAGGTTTGGTAGTGGCGATGTCTTTGCGCGTTCACTCGTTGCCTTTGATTGAACTGTAGTATAAATAGGGAGGAATGAAGTCATAATTTTACACCGCACGCAATAAACAGCTTGGCTGTGAATTTCACCACCCACGCACCGTACACACAACTCCTCTCTCTCTCCTGGAGGGACACGGGCCACGTGTGGCTTTTTTTTTTCCTCCTCTGGACTGTAAGGCTCGCTGGCATTTTGCATGCAGAATGTATGCCGGGGGCTGCTTTGCATTTTGCTTTTTGAACAGTTTTGCGGTTTTTCTCTGCAAAGAAAGCGCTAATCGGAAATGCAAAGAGGACTCTTGTGAGTGCATTGTGGTTACCGTGCCGCCTCTTAACTTGAATGTAAATACAGCAGAAGGTTATTAGAGTGAAAAGTTGTGTTTAGACAAGTCTGGACTAACCTGACGAGCTCACGTCAGTCATTCTGTATATTCATAGCGCCCATCTTCTCTGGGATCTGAGTTGTCTCATTTAAAGTGCACACTACTCAAATTAGGCCCAGCCCAATCACTAGAACAACACTGTCCACACTGGGATTTCTCCCACCACATGGAGGTCTATATTGAGATTTCCCCAACAAACTTGTGTCCACACTGAAGCTGGCCATACACCTTTAGATTTCTATGTCAGATTTCCTTCAGATCTTCTTTCGTTTTACCAAAACCATGATATATGAGGGACTTTCTAAACCAGCAAGTCTACCTGTGTTCAATCGCAGAGGACCCGGCACTACATAGTTGTTGGTAGATCTGAAGGATATCTGACAGAGAGATCTAAAGGTGTATGGGCAGCTTGAGATTTCCTCCACCCAACTGGTGTCCATATTGAGATTTCCCTGCATATCTGGTATCCACATTCAGATTTCTCCCACCCAACTGGGGTCCACATTCAGATTTCTTCCATCAATTGAGTGGGGGAATCTCAGTGTGAAGACCAGTTGGGTGGAAAAATCTCTGTGGGGATATCAGTTCGGTTGAGGAAATCTTAGTGTGTACATCAGTTGAGTGGGAGAAATCTGAATGTGGACCCCAGTTGTTTCCACCCAACTGGTATCCACGTTCAGATTTCTCCCACCCAACTGGTATCCACGTTCAGATTTCTCCCACCCAACTGGTGTCCACATTCAGATTTCTCCCACCCAACTGGTGTCCACACTAAGATTTCACCATTCAATTGGTGTCTAGGTACTATCTTAAGGTCGTCATACACAGGCAGATTCTCGGCCACGGGCACCCTTTGTGTGCCGGACATTACTTTGGATCGGGACTGCCGTGAGTGTCGCTCGGCCTGGAAAATTGGGCGGGAATGGGCCCATGTATGACTACCTTAAGATTTCCCCACTGAACTCTGCCACCCAACTGATGTACCCACTGAAAGCTATTGCTTCATCTTCTAATCGGGGCAATAATCATTGAGCTCATAAAACCCAACCTTTTTCTACTCTCTGAAATAAGGCTTTAAATTATCCTTAGACTTTTAGGGCTGACCTCTGTTTTTGGTTATTTTTGTTTCTTTATGAATTGTCTCTTCTGTTTCAAAGCTTTGGAATATACTGAATTCATTGACCTTTTAGAACCGCAAAGGAAATCCTTAACTTAAATTTTTTTTTTTTTGAATATTTCCATTGCCAGATAGAGCGGAGCTTCTGGAATGTCCTTGAGTATGGGGTTCACTGGTTTGGGATTAGGTGTTCAGAGAGTATGGAGCCCACAGTGAAGTACGGAGTGTTGCACAGCTTAGTATTACCAGGAGGATAAACACCGGCCCTGGGCGAGTAGGACATCTCACCCTGTGTGTTTTTCCAAAGTAAACTTTTACATTCAACAGGAACCTTTAAAGTCTTGTAGTTGTGATGGAGCCAAGTGAGGATTCGTTTTCCTCTTTCACTGTCCGTTTCCAGAGTTTATATGTTTGCTATAGGAAAAATAAAGAAACTCAAGTCTAGTTGGTTAGACTTCCAAGTCTCATAAAATTGTTTCCTAAACAGAAGGCCTCAGTTTACCATGTACACGTGTCAGCGTGGTGGGTCTCCAGCTCGAAACCCAGATTTGCTGCTTGGAACCGGATTTAGAGGCAGATGCATCATCCACAGGGTCTGCTATTTTGATGTCCGATCGCGAGTTTCTGGTCTACTCGACCTTTTAGTTTTCACAGATGTCCGTTTGGAGTTGGGAGTTTACACCCAACTGTTGGAAGGGCCATTACCTATCAAGAAGATTCATCTAACCTGATATACCCTTTCCTTTATATATGTAGTGTACCGTTTAAGTGGTTGGTCAAATGTAGGTGGGGCATCAATGTTAACCACTTGAGTTGGGTAAACTCAAGCCTGGTACATAAATATACCCCTAACTGTCCCCCACACCTCCTTACGGGTATATTTATGTACCAGGTTAGAGATGTAAGGAGGACAGGAGGTGTGGGGGTGATTATGGGTATATTTATGTACCAGGTTGGAGATGTAAGGAGGGCAGGAGGTGTGGGGGGCAGTTAGGGGTATATTTATGTACCAGGTTGGAGATGTAAGGAGGACAGGAGGTGTGGGGGACAGTTAGGGGTATATTTATGCACCAGGTTGGAGATGTAAGGAGGACAGGAGGTGTGCAGTGATATAAAAGCAAGGCACAGGACTTTGAATTTGATTCTCTAGACAATAGGAAGCCAGTGTAGAGATTTGCAGAGAGGAGCAGCAGATGAGGAGCGGTAAGAGGGGTAAATGAGTCTAGCAGCACCATCCATGATGGACTGAAGAGCTGACAGTCTAGATAGAGGAAGACCAGAGAAGATGATGATGCAGTAGTGATGAGAGCTTGTACAAGGACTTTGGTGTCTGGGGATAGGGAGGGCGCATCTTGGAGATGGAAGTGGCAGGATCTAGCAATGTTCTGTATGTGGGGAGTAAAAGAGAGTCAAACGTGACACCAAGGCAGCGAGCTTGTGGAAAAGGGGAGATGAGGGTGTTATTTACTATAAGCAGAACACAGAGGTCTGTAGATACATGGAGGAAGCACATTAGAAAACATTTGGCGGGTAAAGCAGTTGGCTTCTCCTGGTTGCCCTGTAACCCGTCAGCTATGCAGAACTGTTTACGTTTTCCGGTTCTCCGATACTTCTTCCTTGGCGTGGAAACTGGTTGGGTTAGTTTTTATGGTTGTTACACGTATCTCATCGCCTGGCCTTCAATGGAATGTGCTAAACCCTGACTAATTATGGAATCCTGAATGCAGTTTGTCCTATAGCTTCTAGGCCTCCTCACTGATGTGTATGTGGTCAGTGGGGGGGGGGTTAGTTAAATTTGTGGCTTTCTGCAAGAGTGCTGCAGGATATTGTTTTGTGTTTGTGTTGTCATGAAGGAGAACCTAAAGTTTTTTTTGAAGGGCAAAATGCAGTCAAGTATGAAGAGCTCTCTTTGCTGTTGCCCACAGAGGGTTCATTATTGTAATGATTTGGTAAACTGGATTGGTTGCAAAACAAACAAAATAAACTTGGTTACAGCCAAACTCCAACATAAAGCTGGCCATACACCTTTAGATCTCTCTGTCAGATATCCTTAAAGCCCCATATACACCTTACAATCCTTAGGGAGGACCCGGCACTACATAGCAGTGATATATACCTTCCAATCACTATGTATTCTATCAGGGAGGACCCAGCACTACACAGCAGTGATATATACCTCCAAATCACTATGCATTCTATCAGGGAGGACCCGGCATTACATAGCAGTGATATATACCTTCCAATCACTGTGTATTCTATCAGGGAGGACCCAGCACTACATAGCAGTGATATATACCTTCCAATCACTATGTATTCTATCGGGGAGGACCCGCCACTACATAGCAGTGATATATACCTTCCAATCACTATGTATTCTATCAGGGAGGACCCAGCACTACATAGCAGTGATATATACCTCCAAATCACTCTGTATTCTATCAGGGAGGACCCGGCATTACATAGCAGTGATATATACCTTCCAATCACTGTGTATTCTATCGGGGAGGACCCGCCACTACATAGCAGTGATATATACCTTCCAATCACTCTGTATTCTATCAGGGAGGCCCCTATACTATATAGTTGTTGGTAGATCTAATGGAAATTGTATGGAGCAATCTAAAGGTGTATGGGGGGCTTTAAACCACCAACTACTATGTAGTGCCGGGTCCTCTGTGATTAAACACAGGAAGACATTAAACTTGCTGGAGATGTAGAGAAGGGTTGGGGGTATACTACAAAAAAAAGTATGGCTCTAACACAAATAGTTTTTGCATAAATTATGTTCAAAGTCAAGTAAAAATTTCAAAAATCGGAATTTAATTAAACGACTTTAATTTTGAACTTAATTTTTGTAAAAACTCCATGCGCTAGAGCAAAACTTTGTTTTTCAAATGTTCCCCTAACCCTTTTCTACATCTCCAGCAATTTTGGTGATGATACTATGCTCAGGGGCTTTGCAATCAGCTCACAAAGTTTGCAAGTCGAAATATTCGACCATCTGCAGTAACTAGCTGCAAGACAGTAGGCAGAGGATGTGTCATGTGTGTCTGTGTATGTGTGTCTCTATGTGAATGATAAATGTTTGTGTGTGATTGGTGTTTGTGTATATATGATCCAGGTCTTTGCAAGTTTTGGAACCACGGCCCTAAATCATACTAAATATCAGAAAGTTGTTCCTGTCCTTTCCCAAACAAAAACAAGAAGAATCTTTTTGACTTTGATTGACGGACATGCGGACGTTCTGGAATCACATTTTTCTTGCTTGTCACACGTAACGGTTCTTTTCAGTCGCCTATCCTTCATTGTGCTACAGCTGCCATCGGTGTGACCTGTTTAAATCGGCTGTTGACAGCCCGTCACTCATCGGCAGTCACAACGTGGAGGTGGAATCGATGACGCATTCCACAGAAGCGTGATTCGTGTTTTTGGTAAAACATCCTTTGAGATTCCTTGGGTTTCGCTGCGACGCTCCTTGTGTATCCCGCCACCTGATGCTCCTATATGCAATCCTTTCGGTTGAGTGACTGGAGGGGTAGTGGGCGTCTCGGGGGCTTGTTTCCTGCTTTGGGCCGCTGTGCACAACTGCTTGGCAAACACCGAGGTCAGCGCTCCAGAACCGGTTAGGAAGGGGAGATGCCAATCACTGTCTGTCATTGGCGCTGGTCCCTGGCGTGTCAAGAGCTGCGAGTCTGACTGACGGCTCGGAGCTCAGTGAGGGATACGGTTGGGTGATCCCAGTACAGGCATGTTTGTGTAGTGCTATTCAATGTAACTTTTATATGTTTACAGTGTGTTGATTTTCTGTGTATTTTTTGTCCTATATTACAGCACTTTCTACTTTTTTACTTTTAAACAGTGGTAACCAAAGTGTGGGCTGGATGTGTACTGTAATCACAGAAAGAAGCAGTATTGCTGCCACTACCACCAATGGTGGAGCACCATTCCTTCCATTGACCTCAGTGGTGTTCTGCCCTGACACCAGTGGTGGGGCACTATTTCCTGTATTGACATCAGTGATGGTATCCCCTGACACCATTGGTGGAGCTCTATTCCTTCTATTGAAACCAGTAATGCTATGCCCTGACACCAGTGGTGGAGCATTATTTCTTACATTGACACCAGTAATGGTATGCCCTGAAACCAGTGGTGGAGCATTATTTCTTACATTGACACCAGTAACGGTATGCCTTTACACCAGTGGTGGAGCACTATTCTTTCCATTGACACCAGTTATGGTATGCCCTGACATCAGAGGTAGAGCTCCATTCCTTCTATTGAAGCCAATGTTGGTATGCCCTGACGCCAATGTTGGTATGCCCTAACGCCATTTGTGGAGCTCTATTTCCTGTATTGACACACGGAATGGTATGCCCTGACACCATTGGTGGAGCACTATTCCTTCCACTGACATAAATGATGGTATGCCCTGGCTCCATTGGTGGAGCACTATTCCTTCCATTGACACCAGTAATGGGAAATCCCTGACACCATTGGTGGAGCATTATTCCTTCCATTGACACCAGGAATTGTATGCCCTAACATCAGAGGTGGAGGGCCCATTCCTTCTATTGACACCAGTGATGGTATGCCCTGACACCAATAATGGAGCACTTTTCCTTCCATTGGCACCAGTCATGGTATGCCCTTACACCAGTAATGGAGCACTATTCCTTCCATTGACACCAGTAATGGTAAGCCCTGACACCATTGGTGGAGCACTATTCCTTTCACCGACATCAGTGATGGTATGCCCTGACACCATTGGTGAACCACTATTTCTTCCATTGACACCAGGAATGGTATGCCCTGACATCAGAGGTGGAGGGTCCATTCCTTCTATTGACACCAGTGATGGTATGCCCTGACACCAGTGGCGGAACACAATTCCTTCAATTGACACCAGTGATGGTATGCCCAGACACCAGTGGTGGAGCACTATTCCTTCCCTTGAAACCAGTGATGGTATGCCTTGACACTATTGGTAAAGCACTATTATTTCCATTGACACCAGTGATGGTATGCCCTGACACTATTGGTAAAGCACTATTATTTCCATTGACGCCAGTGTTGGTATGCCCTGACACTATTGGTAAAGCACTTTCCTTCCATTGACACCAGTGATGGTATGCCCAGACACCAGTAATCGAGAACTATTCTTTCCACTGACCCATCAATGGAATACACTATTCCACAACTGGAATATATTATAGATTTGGTGACCACTGGTGACACATGCTTTGATTTTGTGGAGGACTGAGTTCTTTTGTACCCCCCCCTAAGAGGGCCGAGTATAGACATAGGGACTGCCAAATGTATGTAGTTGACTAAACACTATATGGTGTTGGATCACAAATTGATTTATTTCATTATATAGCCATCCATACCCTTAGTGGGTTTGGGATTGGACCAGAGTGATCGTTGCCTGGATCCTCTGGGATGATTTCCCATTTGGCACCTGAGTTTTAGTGACCCATGTTCCATCCCCAAGGTGGACTTGCACCATTTATGTCACATGATCCCTGACTTCAAACCACCTGACAAATCCAAGTGTTCTGTAAATAGAACGTGAAAACAAGGACTGGTCTAAAAAAAAATAAAAAAAAAAGAAAAGCTTGAAAGATGGATAAACTTCAAAATAAATATCATGCCCTCCGCCACCCCCCCCAAGCCGGTCTGACCGTCCTGTATATTTAATAGGTGGTTTCTGTTGGGCATAAAACTGAACGTTGTCTTTGGATAAACTCCTTTTCTTTCCATTTAAACTCTCTTGAAATTCCTCGCCGTCCCTTCTCTTTCCGTGTTTACACAAAACTGGAGACACAGAAATAAAGAGGGATTGTGCGTCAAGCGAGGGCAGCGAGGAAAATCAAATATCGGTATGAAGCTTATTCTAAAAGGTTCCCCACACTCGTACCTATCTAAACACGAAGCCAACAGACTTGTGACAAAGTATAGTCGTCTATATTGGTTACCCGAGTTATTATGACGCAAGATGGAAAAATACTGTAAGGCAGAATATCAATGAAACTATTATTTTATATTCATTACCGGGGAAGATCATTCTATACAGAGAGAGGAACTTTACAGGGATTTGGCTTTGAAGCTGAAAGTCAATATTTGCGCAGTAAGCACGCTCATAGTTGCTTGGCTTGGTATAACTGAGCTCCTGAGGATGCTTCAGGCCTAGATCCACTAGATCTACCATCAACTATGTAGTGCCGGGTCCTCCCTGATAGAATACATAGTGATTGG
>CM070032.1:3435755-3449919 GCA_036250615.1 Ptychadena robeensis
CATCGATTGAACCAAAATCAAACCGTGTGTGGCTAGCTTAAAGGTGTATGGGGACCCTTAGGTCTGGTTTCCACTTGACCACGGCCAAGCACACTCACCCATGGAAAAACGCATGGGGGAGAATGCATCAGCAGTGCTTGATGTATTCTCAATGGACATGTTAAGATGTGCTGGAACTGTGCAGGCCACATTGAAAATAAAGCAACGCAAAGCTGTAGTTTCAGTATGTGTACAGCTCCGTCATAGCTGTCAATGGAAATATTGACACTTTAACAAAGTGGAGGCTTAAGCTGGGCAGAAACGGGTCGATACCTGTGCGATCTACACGCAGTTGAGACATAGCATTTTGCACAATCCATCCCTGGCCAATGCTTTGAATGGGGACCCTCAGTCACTTATACACGGTAATGCCGATCGAACAGGGATTTACCAATATGTTGGATTCCTGTTTGATTGATTTTTCTATGGAGAGGGATCAATCAATCCAGGTGGGCTGCGTTCGATTCCTGAATAATCACCATGAATGTGTATGGCGATCGATGGAAACGTTCACCCCGTGTACGGGTGCTTTAGTCTAACAACGGTTATAATTGAACATGGGGGGATGTCTTATTTTTCCATGAAGAAGTATACGGCACTGGGGTATCAGGTTGGGGGGGTCACTTGAAATGGCACAGGAGACTCAGAGGGGGGATTACCATTTTAGTAACCCCTTCTGATACTCCTGTGTCATTGTGATTGCCCCCTCTGGCTTCCCTGTCCAGAGTTACAGTACCATATCTTCAGGGGTGCCTTATTTTGGGGGCATGCCTTATATTTCAGCATGAAACAGGGTATATGTGTGTGTATATATATTATGTATACACACATATATATATATATATATATATATATATATATATATATATATATATATATATATATATATATATATATATAGCAACTATAATATACATTTGTGTGAACTGAGGGAATTGCATTTATTACTTTGTATCATGTTTACTATCTGAGGAGAAGAATAATACGAGGCAGGCTGTGTGTGTGTTGTAGGCCTCATGGTTGCTAGGCAGCACCACAGCTGGTTCCCAAGCGACTCCGGAGCTGCTGTGTTGGTACTAAGGCTCACTAGCGTTTGTTATCAATAAAGTTATTTTGGGTTCTTCACTTCCAGTGACACGTCAGCCTGTTCGGGCCCCGGGGGGATATGATCAGTGTTGCTGAAGCTGCGACTATCTGCTTATCTGTGGAGTCCCCGGCCTAAAATAGCTGCGGAGGAAACTGCCCAGGAAGGGAAATATAACGTGGCACGGTGTGTCACCGGCTTGTTTTTCTTGTGAACCGTTGTCGTGAAAAATTCTGTGATTAGTCAGAAAGAGCGCCGCTGATACACCGCGAGGCCTTGTGAACTCGGGGACCTCAGCCTGGCTGGAGTAGGCAGCGGCTCTGTAATCTGAAAATAACTGAATCAAAAAGTTTTTAATGTTTTTCTGTGAACGTCTTTCTATAGGATTTTATATATATATATTTTATTATCATTATTATATGTTTATTTAAGGTAATTTCTTTCCAAAAGTCTCTTTTTGCATACACCTCTAAAGTCCTGGAGACTGAGGCTTGATGTCCACAGACTCAGGGCTGACGTTTGGTCAATAGGTCCAATAGGTTATATACTCTATAATGCAAGGTGGGGGGGGGGGGGGGGAGCAGAGGAGATGGGCCAGCAGAGCATGGGCTATGATGCGGCAAGGGGGCCACGATTGGGTCCACACTTTTTAAAGCCCAACACTCCAATTAAAAGTGTAGTCCCTATGAAAGTGGGATGCCCCCACTGTCGGGGGGTGGGGGGGGGGGGGGGCGGGGATCAGAGGACATCAACTTACCGTTCATGCACAAATCCTTTCAAGAATTGGCTCCTCTTACAGACTTGGGGCAGTTGAGGTCTTCCCCACCACCATGCTTTGTCTTGCTTTGTAGGGACAGGATTGCTAGAGATCTACGTACCTGGATCACGATGTGATGGCGTCATCATGCTCCGTCTGAGTGTCGTCGATTTGGACTTGTAATCCGATACACACACACACATCAATTTACATTAATATTTGGATGGAGAACCCACGTACTAGATTCCCCACATTCCACTGGTTGGGGGGGGTGGGATGATGAGGCATCAACTTACATGATCATACACATATCTCTATACAGATTGGGGCAGTGAGTCTCCCCCCCCCCACACAATGCTTGGACCTGTAGGGACAAGATTGCTAGCAGACCTACGGACTACGGACCTTTGGTGTCATCATGCTCCGCTCCAGCGTCCTTCGATTGGACTGGTAATCGATGCACACCACTGCACATCAATTTACATTTAATATTTTGAATGGAGACCCTTGTCCCCATTCAAAATATTTACGATCAACCAGAGAAAAGACATGTCGTTTTTCTGTTCAATTTAAAAACATTTTAAGAGACGATCGCTCCATTTTGGTGTCCTCGATTCCCACAGGATCGATCACGTGAATGCGCACGGCTATCGTTCCTGCGAAAATTTATCTTCACATCAAGGTGTCTATGGATGGCCACCCATAGACACCTTGATTTGAAGGTAAATTTTCGCAGGAACGAAAGCCGTGCGCACCCATGTAAACTTACCTTCCTGATGGTCACCATTGGTCTTAACTAGGGTCTCATGGGACAGGGTGACAACACAGAAGCTCCATTATGAGACTGTAGTCTCCTTGTCATCTCCATGATAAAGAATTTGTATCTCAGTTGGGTTTTGCGCCACTTTGCGTTATTTTTTGCACACCATACTCCGCGTCCTTCTCCGAATCTCTGCTTATCCTCTTCTAATGAAGCCAAGAGGTGGGAGTCCACAGGCGCTATGACTGTGATTATATCCGCCTCCCGTGTTCTCTGTAAAACTCGGGGTAATTTAGCTCTGGCAGTATCCTGTTTACAGCTGTTTTATGCGCGCACTAATGTTTATGTTGGTTGGGTCGCGCTCACCTGCAGTGCCTGTGTTTATGGCGCTGCATCTCTGTCTGTGTCAGGTGTAGGCTTAGAAAGTTTGATTGGCGGTGCCGTGGCATTTCTAGTGTTCAGTGGGACGCAGTCACATGGCTGTGTATATATTTACCAATGATGACGCATTCTACATCATACTAAGAATGATGTGTAATGACCTTTCATACTACTGACCCGACATATCCTCTGGGGATGAACTAGGCCGGAACATAGCTAACATTTAATGGCCATTTCTAGAATTATTTTGCACTGTGGTGAATGTCTGTTAAATATGGTGTTGGCTAAGGCTTAACGTGTTGACATTGTATATTAGCGTAGTATGACTAGGTCAATCTCCAGTGTTGGCCTTCATCTGAGTTTTTTGCCATGTACACACATAGTAGAGTCAGCCTTGGGTTTCCCCTGAGCACAAAGAAAATCCTATAAAGAGATAAGTTGGTATGAAGGAAGAAGAAAGGTCTGCACCTAGATCGGACCTTGACCCTACTGAACACAACATCAATGCCTAACCTCACAAATTTTCAAGGAGCTCAATGTATATATGTTCCTACACACTATTTGATGGAAAGCCTTCCTAGGCTCTACGAGTAAGGTTGTTCCATATAATGCCCAAGTTTTTGGAATGGGAGATCCATCAGGCAATGTAGATGTGATGGTCAGGTTTTGAAATGGCAAGGTCCATCAAGTGATGAAGGTGTGATGGTCAGGTTTTGGAATGGGAAGGTCCATCAAGTGATGTAGGTGTGATGGTCAGGTTTTGGAATGGGAAGGTCCATCAAGTGATGTAGGTGTGATCGTCAGGTTTTGTAATGGGAAGGACCATCAAGCGATGCAGGTGTGGTGGTCAGGTTTTGGAACTGAAGGTCCATCAAGCGATGTAGGTGTGATGGTCAGGTTTTGGAATGGGAAGGTCCATCAAGCGATATAGATGCGATGATCAAGTTTTGGAATGGAAAGGTCCATCAAACGATGTAGGTGTGATGGTCAGGTTCTGTAATGGGAAGGTCCATCAAGCGATTTAGGTGTGATGTTCAGGTTTTGGAATGGGAAGGTCCATCAAGCGATGTAACTTTGATGGTCAGATTTTGGAATTGAAAGGACCATCAAGCAATGTAGGTGTGTTGGTCTGGTTCAATGGGAAGGTCCATCAAGCAATGCAGGTGTGATGCCCAATTTCTTGAATGGGAAGGTCCATTTAATGATATGGGTATGATGGTCAGTTTTTCGAATGGGAAGGTCCATCAAGCGATGTAGGTATCATGGTCAGGTTTTGGAATGGGAAAGTCCATCAAGCAATGTACGTGTGATGCCCAACTTCTTGAATGGAAAGGTCCATTAAGTGATCTGGGTATGATGCTCAGGTTTTGGAATGGGAAGTTCCATCAAAGCATGTAAGTTTGACAGTCACATTTTGGAACTGCAGATTCACCAAGGTAGGTGTCTATGGCCAGGTGTTGCTGATAACACTATGATTATAGCATACATGGGGTCAGACAGGAGGAGGTGCGTGGGCAGCGTGGCTCCTTCTGACATCTCTTCCATGTACGGTAATATATTAGTAGGTGGCAATGTTTGCTCCTAGTTTTTGGTGCGTATGTAACATTATATATTCCTCCAGCCGGAGGATGCTGAGCAGATTTTCTGGGCTGGCATGCTAATCCCCACATTGCAGCGCCGGCTATATATAAATACATGGCATCTCTCATCCGGCATGCCAGCTATGCATAAGGATCTGAAAATAATTCATCAGCAGGCTATTCCAGGTGGAGTCATTTCAGCTTTTATTTTGCTTTAGGGGCCTTGGAGCAAAATACAGCGACGGAAGACGGATGTCACAGCCAGTTCGGTAAGTAGTTGAGCATGGTAGGTACATTTCTTAAGTAGGCTTTATTTGTATCTTTGTTTATATGTATAATTGTGATGAGAGCAGAGTGATGTGTGTGTGTGGTTGGGTGGGGGGGGGGGTGGTGAGGGTTATTCACTCACTTCCTGTCCCGGTGACACCCATACTGTTGTCACTGGCACAGAAAAAGCATAGTCAGCAATAAAAACTTTGTCAGGCGTTCTCACATTGCCTACACTTAACATGTTGTACTCATCCCAACTGGCATAAGGACTAATCACGAACCGCTCTGCCTGCCAAAAGATTTTCTGTTCTGCTGGGTCGGCTCTGTGCTTACTGGCATAGCAAGGCCAAAGTCATTAAGTGATGCTGGTGGACAACGACCCCCATCCTCCTGTTTGGACTATCAGCACTTTGAGCTCATCAGTCTCAGTGCTGCAGGTTTTCGGCCCAGATTGCTTAAGGCTTATAAAAACATACAAGGATTCCTAGAAAGCCATAAATCACCGGTTTGTATATTTGTATGAATCCCAGAGCGGCACCAGAAACAGCAATTAATCAGCTCGCAGTGAATGTTTGTCATGGAAGCCGGACTTGACACGGGTTGGATAGAGCAGAGATGAGTTGTGAATTCCAGCTGGTTCCCCTGGACCAGTATAAGATGTAGGTCACATGGCAGTTGTAGGTCACATGGCAGTTGTCGGTCACATGGCAGTTGTCGGTCACATGGCAGTTGTCGGTCACATGGCAGTTGTCGGTCACATGGCAGTTGTCGGTCACATGGCAGTTGTCGGTCACATGGCAGTTGTAGTGTACATGGCAGTGTACATGGCAGTTGTAGGTCGCGTGGCAGTTGTAGGTCGCGTGGCAGTTGTAGTGTACATGGCAGTTGTAGGTGGCAGTTGTAGGTAACGTGGCAGTTGTAGGTAACGTGGCAGTTGTAGGTCACGTGGCAGTTGTAGGTCACGTGGCAGTTGTAGTGTACATGGCAGTTGTAGGTTACGTGGCAGTTGTAGGTTACATGGCAGTTGTAGTGTACATGGCAGTGTACATGGTTGTAGTGTACATGGCAGTGCACATGGCAGTTGTAGGTCGCGTGGCAGTTGTAGGTCGTGTGGCAGTTGTAGGTCGCGTGGCAGTTGTAGGTCACGTGGCAGTTGTAGGTCGCGTGGCAGTTGTAGGTTACATGGCAGTTGTAGGTTACATGGCAGTTGTAGTGTACATGGCAGTTGTAGTGTACATGGCAGTTGTAGTGTACGTGGCAGTTGTAGGTCACGTGGCAGTTGTAGGTTACGTGGCAGTTGTAGGTTACGTGGCAGTTGTAGGTTACGTGGCAGTTGTAGGTAACGTGGCAGTTGTAGGTCACATGGTTTGTTGACGCCATTCTCCTTTGCACTGAATGCCTACGCAGCGTTGTCAGCCCTGCATGGTGCACCGTACACTCTTGCCTATCCACCCCCTCCTATCCTCTACACACGCATGCATTGATATGTTTTTCAGCTGTGCATTCGGCTGGAGATGCCCTTTAACCCCCGGCCCCAGGGCTCCTCCTGCCGCGGTCAGAACTGTTGTTTTCCCACTTGTTGTTCGCCTCCGTATAGACTTTCACTGGATAACTGAAGCAGTTGAGGTTGTCAGTGAAATGCGATCGGCCCCATCAGCTGCCATGCTGACATATTCCTATCAGTGGCCGTCCACGGCTCGGGTTGCAGATCCTTCCTCAGATTAGCTCAGTGCCAAGACATCAAATGAAAATCCACTTTGGCACGGAGACAGGAATTAATAGCAACGAGGAGAGCTTCGCTTACAGGCTTCAAAGCCAGGCCCATGAGTCCGAGCAAAGGATGATGGGCAAAGGGGGTTTCTAGGTTGGAGACGTCTCCAATTAAGGTGAGGGTTTTCATGCTATGGCTCACTGTGTAGGCCGCGCCATTCCAGTGTTGAAGTTTAGGTAAACTCCAGAACAAAATGGAGGACAGGAAGTTTGTTGGGCTACATACCACCTCTTCCACTCATCTCTATAAAGCTGGCCATACACCTTTTAGATTTCTGTCAGATATCCTTAAGATCTACCAACAACTATGTAGTGCCGGGTCCTCTGCGATTGCACACAGGTAGACTCGATTGTATAGAAAGTCCCTCATATTACAATGAGATCTAAAGGAAATCTGACTGTGAAATCTAAAGGTGTATGGGGACCCTAACACAGGGAGAGAGCATGGTGTCATTTGGAGAGATCTCACTGAGCTTTGCCAAGCCCGCTCTATTTGAAGGGGATGTTCTGTTGACCAACTGGATTCAATACACGACCGAGCGTGGTCACCCAAGTACAGGAAGTGTATAAGGGTAAGGGTCACCGACAAAAGGTTATTGCAGCCATGCTTCAAACAGGTACCCTTTAAAATGGGACCACTTTATTTGTGTTTTCTCCAGTTTGTGGTTGAAGAGCAAGGCCGGCCATACACGGTTTGATTTTTCGTTCATTTTCTGAACATTCGCAGAGTCCACCTAGAGCGATCGTTCCCGTTCCAAGGGAACATAGATCGAACAGGGTTATTTCCTATTCGATGGCCATTACTAAGTATCAGCCAGGGATCGATTCCCCCTGGTGCTGCGCATCAATACCCAGAATGATTGTTGTGCGATCCTTGCGTAACCATGCTGCGATAGATCGCAGGGAAATCGAGACGTGTATGGCTGACTTACAGGTCCTGAAGGAAACATGTGGTCCCATAGTGATCATTTAAGACGTTAACCCCCCTAGCGCACTGCTGAGGTCCAGATTTCTGTACCAAAACTGCACCATAGACTTCAATGGTAAATTTTTCTTAATGTTGTAGGCCTGTAACTTCCCAAAATATGTCCGTACAAGGGTCTAATAGACATCCTGACGATAATAATGTTTGAAACAAACAATTATGTAAAATAAAAAATAAATTTTTTAAATAAAAATAATGAAAAAACCCACAAAAATTAGGACACAAAACAATGCTGCTATGTACTAAATATCGCCAAAGTAAAAAGTCTCTGGTGCCCCAGATGTTCCCATTTGCACTTAACCCTCTCTAACCTGGTGTGATAAAATCACACCAGGGAAGAAGGGGTTACTGCAAATGGGCACATCTGGGGCATCAGGGACTTTATTCTGGCGATATTTAGTACATAGGGGGAGTTTGAAAGCAGTTTTCTACATAGAAAACTGCTTTCATGCTGTTTACTGTTCAAATCTCCCGCCGCCTCCCCGTGTGACGTCATCACGTCACTCGGAGCGGGGGGGGGGGGGGGGAAGACACGAGCAGCATGTCGCCAGCATGTCACAGGGACAGCGTGAGTATGCTCTCCCACAGCCGTGATTTGTACTGGACGGCAGCACCTCGTCCAGTGCGATAGTACCAGTTGGAGTGCTGGACGAGGTGCTGCCGTCCATAACGCTAGGGCAGTTAAGGCTAGGGTCTACACTATGTTTTTTTCCCACGGTTGCTGAGTGGCGAATACCACGCCCTTAACTCTCCGAAACAACGCCTGTACAGTTGGCAAAGCGCAGGTGGGCGCTATGGAAACAATGTTGGTGTGTCCATAACGCCACCTGAGGTTTCTGGGGCTGCCTAGTGTAGACCCAGCCTAAGGGTTCCCATACACGGGTCGATTTTGGGTGCGTTTCCCAAGCGATTATTCACCTTGCACGCTTGTTCCGATTGTTTGGCGATCAAACTGGGAATCAACATGGAACCAACATTCAAACGGGAATCCATTGCGCAAAGTGGTGCACATCGATTCGCCGAATGATCGTTCGGTAAAATGTGACACCAATAACAAAATGTGGCGCCTGACACGTGATCGACCTGTGTAGTCTACAGTCTACTTGTAGACTGCTATCAGGGGCGTTTCTAGCATTTGGGGTGTCGTATGCAAAGTTGTTACCTGGGGCCTCCTATTGACCAGGGTGGGTCAAATAGAAGTATGTGCAATTGTGTGCTCAGCGACCACAGGACACTATGTGCCCACATACTTCACATAGCGGGATAAACTGCCATGACGGCTATGAACTTCGTCTGTGCATTGAGCGGGGGATGCGAGATCTCGGCCTAGTCCTCAGCCTCCTCTCTTGTCCCCACCCATCCTCCGCTCTGTTATGTATACCTGGTTTGGCCTGGGATCACAGTCGCAGCCCTGCGCTCTCATTTGTGTCTAATTAGATTGCGGTTTTAGGCCTCCAGCCAGCGCAGTCTGCACACCTCCCGGTATCATCTGACAGCAGAGAACACCTCGACTTCAGGGGGATTATGGGGATTATCCTGACGTTTTAGTTAAATGAGTTAGATTCTTGTACGAAAGGTTTATGTTAAGTGCGTTGATCATAACCGGTAACTTTAAGGAAAAGTCGAGAAGGACCGGTGTGATGAAAGGTCAACCTCATCGTCCGGTAAGATCTTTGCAGGGATATGGGATATTTGTGTACTTGGGTAAGCTTCTACCTTGTTCCGGAACGTGGTACACTGTGACCTACATTATCCCCCATCTTTTCCTGTAAAGACATTAGCTGTTCACCGTTTGGCTCTATTAAAAATTCTTCTTTGGCTCTGTATGTCATCTCCAATTGTTACCTGCGGTCCCTGCCGCAGCGCCGTGTCCTCGAGGACTTCCAGGATTCAATATTTCTCCAATTACCATCTTTATTTATCCCCAAACCAGCCAGGTTTGCGCTCCCTCCCCTGGGCCCGTCTCTCCCCCCCTGGTGACACTAATTGATTCTGTGACATGGCAGCTGATGGCTCACCTGAAATCCGATGCCGCTATGCTAACGACCGCGTCTAAGTGACTGCACATCGCTCCCGCGTACGGAGAGCGCGCCCATTGCTGAAGGCTTTGACGTGGACCTGTCACAGGTGAAGCGACGTAATGGTTTTCCTGAGCAGACTGAAGCAACAACGAGATCTCTGTTGAAATTTATGCCGACGGTGTCTAGTAAGTTATGGAAAATCAGCGGTTTTCGATATCTTCTATTTAAATCTCGGGTCTATTTTCACCATTAGGTGTGCATTCCAAGCAAAGACACGTATATGTAAACTTTCTGCAACCGCAGAAGCTTCGTAGTTCCAGGAATTACTGCTAGGGCATTTGACTCTGACCTCCGTTAAAGTGACAGTTGGTCCAGGACATACCCCCTACCTTGTTACATGATCCCCCTCCTGTACAACTTCTAGTGCGTGTACCAGAACCCTGACCTCTGACAACAAGGTGGAGTGTGGTCCAGGATGTACACCCTACCTTGTTACATGATGCCCCTCTTTGCTGGGCTTGTATCGGAACCCTGACCTCTGACAACAAGGTGGAGTGTGGTCCAGGACATACCCCCTACCTTGTTACATGAGGCCCCTTCTGGAGAACTTCTAGTGTGTGTACCGAAATCCTGACCTTTGACCGCAAGGTGGAGTGTGGTCCAGGACATACCCCCTACCTTGTTACATGATGCCCCTCCTGGACAACTTCTAGTGTGTGTACCGGAACCCTAACCTCCGACAACAAGGTGGAGTGTGGTCCAGGACGTACCTCCTACCTTGTTACATTATGCCCCTCCTAGACAACTTCTAGTGCGCGTACCGGAACCCTGACCTCGTCTGACAGCAAGGTAGAGCATGGTCCAGGACACCTCTGCTTAGTAACCTCCTAGATAACTTCTAGAGCGTATAGTGTAGTCCCTGACCTCCTCTGGTGATAAGTAGCCGAGTGTGTTCGAGAACACACCCTCTGCTTGGTACTCTCCCCTCCTAGATGACTTCTAGAGCATATAGGGGGAGCCCTCACCTCCTCTGGTGATAAGTAGTGGGGCCCAGGACACACAGTTTTCTTAGTACTCTCCCTTCCTAGATGACTTCTAGGGTGTATAGCAGAATCCCTGGCCTCGAACACAGCCCACTAGGAGCGATCAATACCGCTCCAAGGGAAAATGTATCAAACAGGGATCTGTATTTGCCCATTTAATCACCATTACCAAGTGGCGGGCAGAGATTGATTTCCCCCTGGTAGTGTGCATCAGTTCCCGAAACGATCGTATTGTGATCACTTGGCCATGAATCAGGCTTGCGTAACCATGCTGCGATTGAACGCCGGGAAATCCAGCGGTGTATGCTTAAATGTCTTCTTTGGTTGTCACCCTAGTGATCACCATAGTCAGGTTGGTTTCTGTAAGCCATTAAGGCTGGGACCACACTGTCGTCCCCCCCCCCCCCCCCCCCCCCCCCCCCCCCCCCCCCCCCCCAGACTTCCCGAAAAAGCTCTTGAACAGTGGGCAAACAGGTGGGCGCTATGGAAACATCATGCCGGAGTGTCCATATTGCCACCTGAGGTTTCTGGGGCTGTCCGTAGACCCGTAGAGACCCAGCCTAAGGCCCCTATACATGGGTGGATTTTTTTTGTCCGAGTCCTGAGCAATCAATTGCCACGCGGCCAAAGAATTGACAAATATCGTTCCTCTGCCTTAAATGTTTTGTGGTGGCACTGGTGATGTGCCTCCTGGCAGGTTTTAATCAATCTCCATGCCAAGAGTGTTCTCCTGGATTACGGATCTCCTCTGCTTGGAGGCAAGGTGCCACCAGAAGCTATAAAACCTGCGGCTAGAGTAAGTAGTCTTGGTTAGCACATGGGTGCCTAGTCACTTGTGTTGGTGGGCAGTGGTCTGCCCTTCGTAATTAAAGCTTCTCAAACGCCTGTTAGCTGACTCTCCTCTATTGATGTGAGACCATCCACCCTGCACCAGAGGATGCCAGCACGGTAGTTTTGGCACTAGGACCTACAGATTTATTAAATACTTGTTTACAGGCCCCCATAGTCATGTTGGTGCCATTCGCCCAGATTTCGATTCCTTCTGCCACACATATTGACAACAAAAGGTCTGAATACGCACAAGCCACGCGCCCGCAGCTGAACATTCTCTCTGATTGCCTTTCTCTCCCACGCTGTTATAATTAGAACATGTGGACTGAACTTTGATGTCGCCAGTTAGGTCACGGCAGAAAAACCACCTGGCTGTCAGCAGGGACCGCATTAAATGAGCAACCGGCACAGAGGACGACATCTGCAGCCTCCGCCACCAAGATAAAACAGACCCTATGTAGGTCAGGTACAGAAATAGAAGGCCGGGTACGAAGACAGCAGAAGACACTTCACTTGAGCTGTAAATACAATTGACCCCCCGCCGTCACATTTCACACCGGGGTTTGTGAAGGAGAATGTGTTTGAGGTGGACACACAACCTCATTATTATTATAGAAGGTCCACAGCGGTGGGGAAAAAAACCTGTGACCAATGAGATTATTTTAAGATATAACATGTGAAACCGGCCACACGGCTTAGGATCTGATTGTACAGTTGTTTGACCTTCGGAAAGTGTCAAGGCAAATAGTGGGAAGTCTGTTGGTTCTTTGGCATGGTGAAATGAGAAAAAAATTGGTATCGGACATTACATATATTTACATATCAAAAAGGAAGCTGTTGACTTTTGAGAAAAGGTCAACATTTGCATATTGGTAACAAGTGTTTCTGAAACAGCTGATAGGAGTAAGATATGGAGATCCCCTATATGTTTATATGATGCTCAATATCTACCTATGGCTCCATTCTAAAGCAGGGTACAGACGGCTCGATATTGGAGCCGCCCAATGTTCCCTGCAGCAGCGAGATGATGTCATCACACTGCTGTCAGATATCGGCAGGGCCGGGGAGACAGCTCTGCTCTTTCCCCAGCTCAGCCAATGTTTTACATGGAGACCCGCGGTCTCTAGGCAAAGTAATGGACATCGGCTGTATTTACAGCCATGTCCAATATGGCTCTTTTGGAGAGGGATTGATTGGCCCCGCTCGAAAACAGCAATGGCCACATATTATTATATGGACCAGATAGATGGCCGTGAGCGCGCACGGCACTCGAATCGGCCATCGATCTGGCACATATCTGCAGGTCTGTACCATGCTTTTAGGGTACCCATACCTGGGTCAATTTTTCGCAAGCGATCGACCGCCGTACACGCTTGTGATCAATCTAACAACACATGTATGGGTACTTGTAGGCTGGGTCTACCCTCGAATTTTTGGGGGGTCCATGCTACATAGTACAGCCGCCCCTTCTATTCCCCTATGGAAAATGATGTGGCAGTCTAGGGGGCGTTAGGGGGCAGCACAACATACGTGTTGGTCATCACGGTAAATGAGCGCAGTGTGTGAAGTGCGCAAACGAAGCCCTACGCTTTATTAAGCGCGGTTTGCTATTGGAAGGTATAGGGCGCGGTATTGCCAACACGATGGATACCTTCCCATGGTTGGCCGTGGACATGGTTCCGCCCGCCATCTGAAATGAGGCTTACTGCTTTTAGATCGCGGACCGCGCTCTACCGATTACCTTTGAGCGCAGCCATAGAGATAAATGGACACGGTTAAAAATGGCATCTCCATCCATGGATTCTTAACCGCCCCCATTCACTCAGCCAGAAGGGGGGGGGCAGGGCATCCAGGTCCATCCCTGGATGGTAGCGATCTCCTGCGGGAACCATGCCGCAATGTAAACCGCTGCAAAACGCAAAATTGTAAACCTGGCCTACGCAAATAAGATGAGAAAATGATCGGATAACACGAGTTATATCACAAAGCTGCAGAATTCCATAACGATTTCCTTTTTTCTTTATCCCAGAACGCGGATGAACCGCGCGCCTTTAATTTAAAAGAATACCCGGCTTTGTTTTTCTTTTTTTTTTTTTCTCGGCTAGATTCCTGCCGCGCGGCGCGACCCTTGAGCCGCCGGCGCCACCCATTACTGGTGAACTATTTGCCATCCGAGCAATATTTGCTAGTTAAATTTGCTCAGAGGGTTGGTGTTATCACAAAGCTACAATTGTCTGTCACAATGGGCCGCTGCCAAATCAGCAGTCTCGATAGGTGAGAAATAAAAAAAAAAAAAAAAAAGGCTACGAATGAACTTACGCAGCTAGTGAACTGTAAAATCTCACGCCGCATTGTATCGCGCTTTTCCTCGCTGCATCAGAAATATCATAATGGCCTATTGTGTGATTTCCTCCCGAGCGTCCTGGGTGTACGGCACCTCGTTATGTGTTGGTGCTATAGAAAGATTTCCATTCTATAGTCTCTGTAGAATCGCTGGGTTTTTTATTCATCTGGTCATGTGACAGTATTATAATGAATGGTGCCTTAAGGCAAACTGTATGAATATTCTTTTATAGTGTATAGAGTCATATCACTGACTGTCCTCAGAGGAGCTGACACTCTAATGTCCTCACCATAGTCTTA
>CM070032.1:3461606-3480014 GCA_036250615.1 Ptychadena robeensis
CTGTGTAATCACTGCTAAAGGTTGTGCGCAACTACCCATTATCTTTCTTAGCTTGTTAACGTCACCATGCTGTGATTGATTGCGGGTCAGTCGAACGGGAATCTATGTGCACCACATGGGCACATCAATTCAGTTAGATATGGACCCTGCACACTGTCTGGGAGCTGCAGCCAGCAGAGCCTACAGAGAGACACAACTCCCCTCGCCTCCTCTCGCAGGACACAGACCGGGAGCTGATCCCAGCTTGTAGGCTGTGTCCTGTGAGAGAAGCAGTCAGCCGCAACACTTCTGGGTAGTGGGTACATTCCGCACCATGCTGAATGGAGGTAAAAGCAGGGAGATGCTTCCCTGTCCACGTACATGTTTGAGATTGGACAAGACCCTTTAAATTGCGTCAAAAATCAGCTCTCATCACCTTTCATCTTTGTGGATAAACTCAGTCAGAGACAGTTCAGTATTCCAATGATATGTTAAGCATCTAAGCAATGCAATATATGGATTTAGTTAAAATAGTTTGTTGCATTACCCAGAAATGTTCCCCCCCACAGACGTAATTTTTTCCTTTTTAGCGGGGGAAAAAAATCGGAGGGTTCCAATTATTTCTCCAGCTTTTGTCTCTCCGTAAGTGGACAAAGGGAGAGAAACATTCCCTTTTAAGCAGCAGCTGGAAAATGAAATCGACAGAAGAGGTGGAGTTGAATGAGATGTAACTATTCATTTTGTTTGTTTGCTTTGGACCTGTTGGGTCTCTCCTAATCAAGGGCCTTTCATGTATCCCCCCCCCCCCCCCCCCCCCCCCCCCCCCCCCCCCCCTCCCTCCCCTCCATTCCCCGCCTTTTCTTGAATGAAAAGAACACAGAGGGCTCCTTTAGCTCAGCGTTCGGTTGAGTTCGTTTCCCACAGGGTCTGGGAAGTTTCCTCAAAGATTGAGCGAGGACGGACTTTATGTGCCGTTCAATGTTGAAGGAGAAAGGAGGAGGATGAAGAGGGGTCGCACAATACGGAGGCGGCGAAAGAACACTGGAGTGTTTCACGGCGTTCAAAGGTGACATCTTCTCTGGATTGTTGCCCGGGTTCATGCGAGGCTTAAGAAATTGGTTTAAAAAAACAAAAAAAATTCATGCAAGGTTGGACCTGAGAGCAATCTGGGCTTTTCTACTGGAAAACTTTATTTAAAGTAAGCGCAGGGTGCACTTATATTTGTCTTTTCAGTCATCTCCCAACTGGAGGCCAAACTCTGTGGTTCTTGATGTCTATATTGTCTCAGAATCCAAAGCCAAGAGTTCTGGGTCCATCTTAAAACTGGCGGCTGTATAGTAAAGGTGGCCATACATGGGTCCGCCGTGATGGATTGTTCAGGAATCGAACATGACCACCCTTCCGATTCTCTCGTTCGAACAGGGAACCAACATGTATTCATGGTTTGGTGTGGTTTAAGTCACCAAGTATCTCATATAAAGTCTTAATGTCAACCCTACTGAGCACTTTAGGGATTATTAGCTTAAAGGTTTATAGCTCGCCCTTAAACATAGTTGTCCTTATAGGCTTAGGCCCCTTTATGTGGACCACCTTCCAAACGGCGATGTTTATGGTAAAGAGTTTCAATAACAATGGTGTTTATGGTGAAGGGTTCCAATAATAGTCGAGTATACAATGACCTTGGGGACCCATAATATTTTGGCAATAGTTTGGGTAAGGCTGAATTTTTTGTCCCGGCATGACTTTGCCCTTCTGCAGAACCCTAGCCTCATATTTGTGGTTTGGTGTGGTTGAAGTTACCAAGAAGTTGTCCTTATATGCTTAGGACCCCTACATTGCGACCACCTTCCAAATAGCTGAGTTACGATGTTTATGGTGAAGGGTTCCATTAATGGTTGAGTTTACAATGACCTTGGGGACCCATTATATTTTAGCAATAGTTTGGGTAAGGCTGTATTTTTTGTCCCGGCATGACTTTGCCCTTCTGCAGAACCCTAGCCCCATACTTGTGGTTTAAGTGACCAAGTATCTTATATAAAGTCTGAATGTTAACCCTACTGAGCACTTTTGGGATTACTTGCAAGTGAAAAGGTTTATAACTCTCCCTTAAACACAGTTGTCTTTATATGCTTAGGGCCTATGTATGCGGACCACCTTTCAAATAGTTGAGCTACAGTGTTTATGGTGAAGGGTTACATTAATGGTTGAGTATACAAAAACATTGTGGACCCAGAATGTTTTGAAAACAGTTTGGGTAAGGCATGTCCCAGCATGGCTTTGCCCTTGTGCATAACTCTAGCTTCATATTCATGGTTTACACCAAACCATGAATATGAAGCTAGAGTTAAGGGATCAAGTATGTCCTAATGTCAACCTTACTGAGCACTTTTGGGATAACTTGGACGTTAAAAGGTTTATAACTCGCCCTTAGAAGTAGTTGTCCTTCTATTCTTAGGACCCATGTATGTGGACCACCTTCCAAATAGCGATGTTTATGGTAAAGGGTTTCAATAACAATGGTGTTTATGGTGAAGGGTTCCAATAATAATTGAGTACACAATGACCTTGGGGGCCCCTGATGTTTTGGCAACAGTTTGGGTAAGGCTGTATGTTTTGTCCCAGCATGACTTTGCCCTTGTGCATAGCCCTAACTTTGTGGTTTGGTGTGGTTTAAGGGATCAAAAGTCCTAATGGTTAACCCTTCTGAGCACTTACTGGGAAGCTAAAAGGATTATAGCCCGTCCTTAAATGCAGTTGTCCCTATATGCTGAGGACCCGTATATGTGGACCACCTTCTAAATAAGTTGAGTTACGATGTTTATGGTAAAGGGGTTCCATTAATGGTTGAGTATACAAAAACTTTTGGGACCCAAAATGTTTTGGCAATAGTTTTGGTAAGGCCATATCTTTTGTCACAGCCTGGCTTTGCCCTTGTGCTTGAACCTAGCATAGGGTTCATGGTTTGGTTTAAGGGATCAAGTATCTTTTATGAAGTCCGAATGCTAACTCTACTGAGCACATACTTGGAAGCTAAAGGGTATACAGCTCGCCCTTAAATGCAGTTGTCTTTATAAGCTCAGGACCCATGTATGTGGACCACCTTGCAAATAGTTGAGTTACGACGTTTATGGTAAAGGTTTCCATAAACAAAAACATTGAGGACCAGCAGGGCCTTATTTTTTTTGTCCCTGCATGACGTTGCCCTTCTGCAGAACCCTAGCTTAATATTTGTGGTTTAAGGCATGAAGTATCTAATATAAAGTCCTAATGTTAACCCTACTGAGCACATTTGGAATTACTTGGAGGCTAAAAGCTTTATAGCTCGCCCTTAGCTCCGTTGTTGTGTTTCCTGGACAGCAATGGCCACACAATGATTGGTGTTTCCTGTCTGTGGGAGTTGCCCCTCAAGCCTTCCAAACGTACCGGGGAAAGATTAAGTTCTATGGCGCGGCGTTGTGAAGTCGGGGTCACTCTATAGCGTTTTCTGGCAAAGCCACGTCTTGGATGTTGGTTTTGGATGCACTAGGCCTGAGCAGATTTTTTTGAAATAGAAGACATGTGTCTGATTCCTGCTCTGTGTTTAGACTAGTTAGAGAAATGTTAGATATTATTGAAGCCAGGCCTTGGTATCCCGTTTCTCTTTCCACCGCATATTATATTTTGTGATTAATCTCCTCAGACGTCTACTGGAGGGGCTCCAGTGCGTTCCCTTCTAATTTTGTCTGCGTCTGTGAAACACAAACATTAAAGGAGAGGGTCAAGAAAATATGTTTTGAAAATGTCACCTTCTACATATCTATGGATTTTTTTTTTTGCCAGTGGCCTCTGGAATGTGGTCCTGACGATTGGCAGACGTTGCCCAACGAAAATAGTCAAGTCAGATGGTTAGTGAATGCAAGTTCCTTGGCACAGTCTTCTCTCTTCTTGTAAGTTGTAGGCCTGGTCTCTCCTGGGAGTGTGGAATCACTATTTATTGACATAGGTCGATGGTGGCATCTAAGGAGAAGAAGCTATCTAAGTATTTCATTGGCCATATAACACCCATCGGTCCATTTTTTTGGTTTTACACTGCGTTAGGGCTGGTAAAAGGTTGGGTTCCTTTATCATTAGCTAGGGCTTAACTAGATGTGCCTGTGTGTTCAACTGAACATTTGGGAACCAAGCTGACTTTAATCTAGATATTTTTGGGCCATGGTAGATATCTCAGATAGATCTTCTCCACAGGCCCTCTACCTGCTATACTCATTGAGCTTCTCTATTTCCAGAGTAGTGAGGTATGAATCCCAGTTGCTCAGTAGTGCCCTCTAGTGACATTATATTGAGCACCCACTGCCCAATGCATGCTGGGATTCATATTTTTCTACACTGGGAGTCGAGAAGCTCAGTGAGTGTAGCAGGCAGAGAGGCTGTGGAGGAGGCAGATCTACCTGCCACAGCTATCAAGGGAGGAGCACAGAGTACAGTTTGATCCCTGTGTGTAAGCATAGGGATGGGGTACACTTAGATAACACACAGTATGCCCTGTAGTCCATGTAGACCTCCATCTTTTTGCTTCTGCATTTTTGCAGGTTGAGAATAACAATTAGTCCTATGGATCAAAATATCCAAATGTTCAAAAAGCAATGGGTGGATTTTTTGACGCATCCAACGCATATTCAATGGGCACATTAACATGGACCACTGTTTATCAACTGTGTTGACACAGTTAAATAAACACTGATGCGTCTATGTGAACGCATCCATTGCATAGCTTTGGCTTTGTCCAATTTTCGGCAATTTTGGCCCACTGTGTATTTGAGTTTGACACCCTAGACTACGGACGTTCCTAGGGACATTGGCACCCTGTGCTAGGACTCCCTCTGTCGCTCTGGGGTTGCTTGCTTGGGAGTCTACTCTACTTTCTCTCACCTGGGCAGATGATGCCCAGATGCTGTCCAATGCCTGGATGGAGATGTTCTTCAGGGCACCAACCCCCTTGCACCACGACTGAGCTGCAGTCGGGTGTTGGCGGCGCATGGGGGAGATGGGCAGTTTACATGTGTACCGCCCATACAGCCCATATGCAAAACCACCACTGCCTAGAACATTTGTTCTAGTGTTCTAACATATGGCCCAACAACCTAACCTCATAGTGACCTTTGTATGATATCTATGGGTAAGATGACCTTATTTTTTTTTTTTTTGGGGGGGGGGGGGGTTTCCATCCTCTTGTCTTTCCATAGACCAGTGGTTTCTGGCGAGGTATTCAAGTGGTCTGACCCTCATTTCTGACCTCGTCTTTGCATATGCAGTGGGGGGGGGGCCCGTAATATTTGTAGATAGACAAAGGGGCTCTGGAAGGAAAGTTTGGAAACCACTGCCATAGACCCATATGTGCTATGTCTTCATGGTACCTAAACGAATCAGATTTGTAGATAATGACCACGTAATGTCCGCTAATAAAGCATGTTTGATTTCTGTGCGGAGAAGGTGCGAACGTGAGTCCTTGTACTCCTAGACTTTGATGCGTTTATCTGTTGTCGGGGAGCCCTGCTGTTGGTTGGCCGTGACAATCCATTTTTATGCTGATTTGAACGCACTTCTAATACGATCACTGCCGGGAACGAGTCCACCCCATCCTCATCTCATCCATTAATGTCCTGTGAAGGATCAGGTTACCTTGCCGGTGGTAATAAATGCTCCGGTTAGGCGATATACCACAATTTCGACAGATGATCATATAATTTTCCCCGAGGGCTTGTTGCTGACTGAGCCGAGTCATTTGTATTTATGACAGTTGCTCCGTGATTTAATGTGACCTTACTTTTGATAAAAGCTATTTAAGGATCATAAATGCGCGTGGAGCTTGGAGACGGAAGGGAGCGTAGGGAATCGCCCACGGGTCTCTAGTTGAGAGAAAACATTGGAAGGTTTCCCATTGAGAAGGTATGGTGGTTGCCGATACTGACTTGTTATCGGAATTTCAACATGGCGGGTCACTTCCTGGAGTGATGTTGGACACCCTTATGCTTCACTGTACTAAGCACTGTATTCAACTAAAGGCCGCGATCGGGCACAGACACGATTGGACCCATGATCAGAATGTGGTTCCTCGCGTTCTGATCACTGGTCATGGCAGCCGTTTTCAGCCTTGATCACACCAATAGGCATGAATGGATGCTCAAAAATCCTTTCATTCTCTATGGGCGCAGTCACTTGGTCAATCACGCCTGATCATGTAAGCAATAGCTTGCGATTGGCTGCCTGTCCGCGCTGCAACTGATCACCTAAGTGGGAACATATGTCCAAGGTAATGCAACCCTTTAATGCAGAACCTTGTGGGAGTTTTATATTATTGAACTTCAGAATAATTCCAGTAGAGCTGTTTAGGTACAACATTAGCCCCCAAACCCCTTCATTTAGCTGCCAAATACCCTTAAATCAAAGCCATTCCCTTAAGTACTGGATATAGTATGGTCTGCTGTGTTTTTATGTTCCCATTATCCTATATTTGTGCCTGGTACCCATTGCCACCAAGACCAAAAGTGATGGACATGCCAATGAGTTATTATTGGAGGCCTCCTGCCCAGTTACTGTCAGATTAGACCCTGCGAGAAGACGCCATTTGGAATCTTGACTAACACTTGGCAAGAAAGCATTGCGATGTCAACTCATGCCCATCAGAAGCTACTGCCACCTCATTTCCTGACCGGAGGATGTCCACAATCGTCCAAACTCTTCCCTCCTTAACTTGGCCCATCCTTGGCCTCCATTTATTGGATTCTCATTTATTGGATTTCAGTCATGGAGGCTCAGCATCACATGATGGTGTTATGGGGGATCTCCATGCAGATATGGAACACCTAGTCCTCCAGACATCCACCCATTAAGCCATTTTGATATTTGCATGGAAGCCCACTCCAAAGCAGGTTTTGGTTAATGACTTGTTGGCATGTTGATGATGGTAAAGTCAACATATAAGCAGATCAGACATCATCTTTAATGTATAGAGATAATCAATCCTTGAAATTGATTTTCTATTTGCCCCAAGTGGTCCAGTGATTGGGACTCCGATGCATCCCCCCCCCTCTCGTAGGTTCAGTGGTAGTTGAAGGTAATCGGTGGGATTGTTTGAGTCCACGGCCCTGAGAGTTCTCTGTGAACAGATGAGCCTGGGCTCGTGTTTCACCAGGAATCCGATCAAAGGTCGCGCTGCTAGTTGGACAGCTGTAGACACGCATTTCGACATATTCTTCCCTCACTGTGTTACCAACAGTGTAACTGAGAGGCGTGTAGTCAATTAGCTCTCCCTGGTGTTGTGTTACAAATTACAGCGGTGCTGCGAGGCCCGAAACACGCCATACACTTCCGCCATGACAGGCTGTCGATGGCGGAGAGGTCCCCACGTCAAGGAACGGACCTGCTGCTTTTAGTAGAGGTTGGCTTCCACTCACCATATGCTGACATATTTCTTTTTCTTATGTTTGGAAAGTTATTTGGACTCAAATAAAAATGTACTCACTCACTGTTGAGTGAGTACATGGCAACCTACCTGCTGTGCCCATTAGCTCTTACCTTCTCTACTTTGAGTTCCAGGGTCTGCATGCCTGCTGTGTGCCTTATGAAGGTCTCCCACTATCTCTGAGTTATGTCCCTGGATCTGCCCATTTGTTCTGCCCATTATTAAGGGCTCCTGCCATCTCTGCCCAAAAGCCCTGGATCTGCCCGTTTGCTGTGTCCATTATGAAGGTTTTCCATCATCTCTATGTGGTGGCCCTGTATCTGCCCACTTGCTATCCATATTATGAAGAGCTCCTGCCTTCTCTACACTACTTCCCTGGTTCTGCTCACTTGTTGTACCCATTATCATGGGCTCCTGCCATCTCTGCCTGGACGCCCTAGATCTGCCCGTTTGCTGTGTCCATTATGAAGGGTTTCCATCATCTCTACACTGAGGTCCATGATCTGCCCACATGTTGTGCCCATTATAAAAGGCTTCCATCATCTCTACACTGAGTCCCACTTGCTGTGCCCATTATGACGAGCTCTCGCCATATCTGCATGATTTCATGGATCTGCCCACTTGCTGTGCTCATTATGAAGCGCTCTTGCCATATCTGCCTTGAGTCCATGGATCTGCCCTTTTGCTCTGCTCATTATGAAGGGTTTCCACCACATCTACATGCAGTCCCTGGATCTGCCCACTTGCTGTGCCCATTATAAAAGGCTTCCACCATCTCTACACCCAGTCCATGGATTTGCCCACTTGTGCCCATTATGAATGGTTTCCACTATGTCTACTTGTAGTCCCTGGATCTGCCCACTTGTGCCCATTAAAAAGGGCTCCCACCATCTCTACACTGGGTTCATAGATCTGCCCACTTGCTGTGTTGTATATGTTGATGTATTCATTTACTTTTTCCAGGGTTCAACTCCTTTTTTTATTTTTGTACACAACCGTCCACCCTAAACCTCGTTGGGTAATTTTGGATGGAGCCAGCTCTTTATACTTCTGTTTAGATATTTCACATTGAAAACAGAGGAAATTCTGCAATTTGAAGGGAAATTTTGTTCTTGAATATCTGGCAGTTTAACAGGAAAAAGAAAACCAATGCAGCCATTACATCTTCGAGCCAATCATGTACAGACGCCTTCATTCTCTTATAACTTCAGTGTTATTAGAAAGTAGGAACCTGTACTTTTCCCCATGGTGGGGGGTGGTGGTAAATTTATTAGGTTGTCGTCTCCCTCCCCAGTGAAACTTTCACCAGGGCCGCCCGACTCCGGGACGGAAAAGTTAATCGGTTTACGGATTCCTCAGCCAGGAGAACAGCTGCGTGGAGGCTTTTGTTTCATGGTTGGCACGCCAGCCTGACACATGTGCCCTGCAGACCCGGGGATGGCAGATGATAGTAACCGGCGACAGCACAAGCAACACTCTGCTCCGGCGGTAATTTATGGCCCGTGCTGCCGAGGTTGTCACCTACGACTTGCGAAGCTCGACGGAATACATTATGGCGCCGTACGTATTTATAATTTCCAGGGAAAGAGACGCTTTAATAGAAGTTTTGCGTCCAAGCATTACAATTTAGATTTACCGGAAGATGCGTAATTCCAGGGCTGGGATGGGTGGGCTTGACTGTAGGGGTAAGCTTTAGGGGTTCAAGGTTAGGGGGGGTTACACCTTAACTAACCTTACCAATAACCCCCCAACCCTAACCTTAACCCCCCACCCCTAACCTTAACCTCCCTACCCTAACCTTAACCTCCCAACCCTAGCCTTAACCTCCCCCCAACCCCTAACCTTAAACACCCAAAACCCATAATATGAACCATGTAACTCCGGAAAAGTAGGGCTATGTTATCTGTTTAACATTTCCACCAGGATCAATACTTTTGTATAAAGAAAGTGGTGGTGGGAGGGGCTGACAGGGTGCTATACATAGCTTCCTTTAAATCTCTTGCCTCTGTACTTCTGATTCAAACAGTGGGAGGGGTTATGCAAATGTCATGGCCTTGCTGGGAGGAGTGGGAGTTCCTTTATGGATTTTATTTGCACACAATATTGAGGAAACCAATGAGTGGAAGGGGGACGGCCAGGCTGAGGAGTGACGCAGTGTCTTTATGATTGAGGAAAGGGTCATCCAATGAGAGGAGAGAGGGCGGGCCGGAAACATCCAGACTGAGGATTGACGCATTGTCTTAATAAATGTGGAAATTGTCATCCAATAAGGGACGGCCAGGCTGAGGAGTGACGCAGTGTCTGTATGATTGAGGAATCGGTCATCCAATGAGTGGAAGGGGGCGGATCAGGGATGGCCAGGTTGTGGAGTGACGCAGTGTCTGTATGATTGAGGAAAGGGATCATCCAATGAGTGAAAGAGGGCGGATCAGCGACGGCCAGGCCGAGGAGTGACGCAGTCTGTATGATTGAGGAAACAGTCCAATGAGTGGAAGGGGGCGGGCCAGGGACGGCCAGGCTGAGGAGGAAATGACTAGATGACACTGGCCGCCGTCCAGGAAGGAAATGAGGCGGCTGTACGTTGCTGTGGTTTCCAGCGCACACTGAGAGACCCTCACAGTGTGCAGTCAGTACATAAGAGAAACGTCCGGGTTTCATTTTCCGGTCGGCATATGTAGCGGCGTCACCTGCCTGTCATGTTCAGGAAATAATACGACACAACTTGGTTACTGTACGCGCTGACCCCGAGCGCGGGTTACACAAACCACAGAGCGTTCTCTCACTCCCACTCGCCCCTCGTCTTCCAGTAAAGGGCACAGCTGGGCTCAAGCTGCTACATGTGAAAGCGAAAGACGCTGGAAATTCCGGGTCGTATCCTGAGAAAGCCTCGCCGGTAACGGCAACAACCAATGAATCGAGCTACGTACGCCTTGGTAGGAGATGCTAAAATGTCACTAAACCCCAATGTTCTAATGTTCAACTTCCTGTCCTACTTCCTGTTTGTGGGGCCCCTGCACACGTATCGAGTGGGGACCGTCAGATGAGCTGTGGAGAGCAACGTGATGACCTTTTGTGTGCCAGCCGTTAGTTTGGACGGGGACGCTGGTCCCCATGCAACCTAATGGCATCGGCCAGAGATTTTACAGACATATCTGTTCTCTGGCCGACCGAGCTTTGGGGTGAAAGGGATCTGTCCCTTTGTGGCACATGCGTTGGGGTCTGCACTTGTGTTTGGGGGGTCAGGAGATTCTCCCGCCTCTGCCGGTGGGGTCAGGTAAGAGCGGCAGGTCGTCTCCTGGTAAAGAGGAGCTGAAACCTACCCGGGAGAGTATCCGACTTTGTATCAGTTGCCTGGATAAACACCGGCACGCCTGATTACCTCTGCACACAACAACATTTTCATATCTGTCCACAGGTTACGCTCTGCGTGGCGCAGCGTTTATTTAAAGCGAATCCACTACGCCAAATGAAGCGCCATTTGCAGGTGACGGCAGACACCGTAAGCCTCCCCTATCGCTGGGTTTTGTTAAACAAAGTGGCAGCGGGCGGCTTTCTTGTACATAGAGGATTACAATGCATGCAGTAACAGGTGAGGGTTAATCGTTCTTCCACTTCCGTCATTGGAGGAGATTTTCCTTAACTTCCTGCCTGTAAGCGCAACAGGAAATGAGAATAAATCTCTCCAGTGTGAAGGGAAAATCCCTACTTGGTAACAGATTATGGGCTTTCTCCTCCAATCCTGTATGATCACCAGGGTTTATTAAGGATCTTCCGCCTTAAAGAAGGATCGCCTAGAATGGCCTCAAGGAAAGACCTGCCAGAGAAACTTTAGAATACGAGTACGAGGAAGTTTGACCGTTCTATTGGCCTTTTGCTGTGGTCTGATGGCCCCCTTTGCTGTGCTTAGTATCCTCATTTTGCTGTGGTCGGTAGTCCCCCTCTGCTGCGGTCGGTAGCCCCCCTTTGCTGTGCTCGGTACCCCTACTTTGCTGCGGTCAGTAGCCCCCTTTCCTGTGCTCAATACCACTATTTTGCTGCGGTCGGTAGCCCCCTTTGCTGCGCTCGGTAGCCCCCTTTGCTGCGGTCAGTACCACTATTTTGCTGAGGTCGGTAGACCCCTTTGCTGCGGTCAGTAGTCCCCTTTGCTGCAGTAGGTAGCCCCCCTCTGCTGCAGTTGGTAGCCCCCCTTTGCTGAGGTCAGTAGCCCCCTTTCCTGCACTCGATACCACTATTTTGCTGCGGTCGGTAGCCCCCTTTCCTGCACTCGATACCACTATTTTGCTGCGCTCGGAACCCCTACTTTGCTGCGGTCGGCAGCCCCCTTTCCTGCACTCCATACCCCTACTTTGCTGCGCTCGGTAGCCCCCTGTGCTGTGGCCAGTAACCCCCTATTGCTTCCTGGGTGGTAGATATCATGGCACTATACAATAAAAGATTTGTATGTCATTACTGTTGCGGGGAAACAATGGAACTTGTGTGGGGTTTATTGCTTGTTGTCGTCCCTTTGAAGCGGACTTCCCGTTCTCTCTCCTCCTTCCCTTCTCTTTTCATGTAATCCATAAAAGATGAAGTTTGATCCTCTATTCCGCTTCCTCTGGCTCCCCTCATCATCATACAAATCACATCTGAATTCCTCAGATCTGTACACCCGGGGAAGGCCGGAGTTCTGCTTTAAGGGTCCATCCCCACCACTGTGATGGAGTTATAGATACTGATGACACATTGATACGAAAGATGGATGGATCCATAGATATGACAAGTAGGTAGAAAGATTGAGAGTGATTGGTTGATCACCAACGTAAGGTAGGTAGATGAGATGATGGTTGGATGGTAGATAGATGGATATGATGGATGAGGGGTGCAGTACTCTAGAAATGTACCAGTCATACTATACATATGATAAGTAATGTACATGCAGTAGGATAGATACATGTGACATATGATGGAGGTGAGGAGTAATGGATATGATATATAGATGTGACGGACACACAGATTATAGGATGGATACATGTGACAGATACATTGGATGTGACGGATACGTTGAATAGATATGATCGCGCATGTGACGCATACTATACATGTGATGGACGTAAAGATAAATATTGAAACAGACGAATGTGATGGGCAGGATGGATAGATGTGACAGATACGATATATAGATGCCATGATGGATGTGACCGATACGTTGAATAGATATGATCGTGCATGTGACGCATACTATACATGTGATGGACGTACAGATAAATATTGAAACAGACGAATGTGATGGGCAGGATGGATAGATGTGACGGATACGATATATAGATGCCATGATGGATGTGACAGATACGATATATAGATGTCATGATGGATGTGACAGATACGATATATAGATGTCATGATGGATGTGACAGATACGATATATAGATGTCATGATAGATGTGACGGATACATGGGATATATATGATGGATACATGTTATGAATATATACAATGTATGCATGTTATGAATATATATGTTGGATACATGGTATGGATATATATGATGGATACATGGTATGGATATATATGATGGATACATGGTATGGATATATATGATGGATACATGGTATGGATATATATGATGGATACATGGTATGGATATATATGATGGATACATGGTATGGATATATATGATGGATACATGGTATGGATATATATGATGGATACATGTTATGAATATATATGATAGATACATGGTATGGATAGATATGATGTATACATGGTATGGATAGATATGATGGATACATGGTATGGATAGATATATGATGGATACATGGTATGGATATAGATAGATATATGATGGATACATGGTATGGATATAGATAGATATATGATGGATACATGGTATGGATAGATATGATGGAAACATGGTATGGATATAGATATATATATGATGGGTACATGGTATGGGTACATGGTATGGATAGATATATGATGGATACATGGTATGGATAGATAACGTGTGGTGGATGGGATGGATACGATGGATCAGTGTGAAGGATCGTGTGATGGATGTGACGGATAGAAGGGATTGGTGTGACAGTAACGATGGATCGGTGTGATGGATGTGACATATATGATGGGGTCGTTGTGACGGATACAATAGATTGGTGTGACGGATTCTATGGTTGGAGGTGACCGATATTTTGGATCGGTGTGATGGATGTGACAGATGCAATGGATGGAGATGACACATGTGATTGGAGGTGTGACGGATACTATGGATGGAGATGATGAATATGATTGTCATGTGCCAGATACTATGGATGGATTTGACAGATCTGATCATGTGACGGATACTATGGATGGAGATGACCGATCTGATCGTGTGATGCATACTATGGATGGAGATGACAGATACAATTGGGGGTGTGACAGATACTGTGGATGGAGATGATGGACATGATTGGTCGTGTGACGTGTACTATGGATGCAGATGATGGATATGATTGTCATGTGACAGATACTATGGATGGAGAGGACAGATATGATCGTGTGACGGATACTATGGATGGAGATGACAGATCTGATTGTGTGCCGGATACTATGGATGGAGATGACAGGTATAACTGGTTGTGTGACGGATACTATGGATGGAGATGACAGATCTGATCATGTGACGGATACTCTGGATGGAGATGACAGATATAATTGGTGGTATGATGGATATGATTGGTCATGTGCCGGATACTATGGATGGAGATGACAGATATAACTGGTTGTGTGACGGATACTATGGATGGAGATGATGGATATGATTGGTCGTGTGACGGATACTATGGATGGAGATGACAGATCTGATCATGTGACGGATACTATGGATGGAGATGACAGATATAACTGATTGTGTGATGGATACTATGGATGGAAATGACAGATATTATTGGTGGTATGATGGATATGATTGGTCATGTGATGGATACTATGGATGGAGATGACGCATACGATGGATCGGTGAGATAATGTGACGCATACGATGCATCGGTGACGGATACGATGGATGGAGATGACGGATACGATGGATGGAGATGACACATACGATGAATTGGTGAGATAATGTGACGGATACGATGAATCGGTGAGATAATGTGACTGATACGATGGATGGAGATGATGGATGGAGATGACGCATACGATGGATTGGTGAGGTAATGTGACGGATACGATGAATCGGTGAGATAATGTGACGGATACGATGGATGGAGATGATGGATGGAGATGACGCATACGATGGATTGGTGAGATAATGTGACGGATACGATGAATCGGTGAGATAATGTGACAGATACGATGGATGGAGATGACGCATACGATGGATGGAGATGACGCATACGATGGATTGGTGAGATAATGTGACGGATACGATGAATCGGTGAGATAATGTGACTGATATGACGGATACGATGGATGGAGATGACGGATACGATGGATGGAGATGACGCATATGATGGATTGGTGAGATAATGTGACGGATACGATGGAACGGTGAGATAATGTGACGGATACGATGGCTCCTGGACAGACGCACTTCCTGTTGCTATGACTCTGGCACCGCGAGGCTCATATCGTGTTTCTTTATGTATCTCAAGCGCAGCAAAGATTAAAAAAAAATCTGATCCTCTGCCAAGTCTAAGCTGCAGCGACTTGATAATGGAATCCTGAGCCGTTCTGGCGTTTGGCAGGAGAGTGAAACGTGCGCAGATTGTAAGCGGTTATGGACGCCGCCTGCTCCTGTGTTCGCGGTTGTGTTCGGGGTTCCCCCTCGGCCCTCTGGCTCCGCACCTTCCAGAAGGAGGATGTTGTACTTTGTGTGGCCCATCTGTCCCCGCTCGTCTTCCCTCACAGCCGGGTGTCGTCTGTAGAGACCGATGTGTACGGTATTTATTTACAGAACAGTAAACGCGTAGAGACGCGGTCACCCCTTTCCGGGGAAGTATTTGAAATGCTCATTTGTAATATTTTAGAAAATGTGCGTCCCCTGTTGTACATCATAAACCCCTTCTAATCTACGAGTGGCTAATGACTGTCTGTGCTGGCCCAGCTCCTCTCTTTTTTACCTTTATATAACACTTTAATGAAATCCAAAATGGCGGCCCCCATGGATGCTCTTCACAAGGGAGATTTGTATAAGGGTTCCCATACACCTTTAGATTTCTCTGTCAGATTTCCTTTAGATCTCCTTTAGTTTTACCAAAACCATGTAATATGAGGGACTTTCTAAACCATCAAGTCTACCTGTGTTCAATCGCAGAGGACCCAGCACTACATAGTTGTTGGTAGATCTAAAGGATATCTGACAGAGAGATCTAAAGGTGTATGGCCAGCTTAAAAAAGTTATATGCACCCCTGAGTATAGTATTTTGTATCCCTTATATCAAGCATATCTTTGCAAAATGTATCTTAAGCTGGCCATACACCTTGAGATCTCTCTGTCAGATAACAACTATGTAGTGCCGGGTCCTCTGCCATTGAACACAGGTAGACTTGATGGTTTAGAAAGTCCCTCATATTACATGGTTTTGGTAAAACAAAAGGAGATCTAAAGGAAATCTGACAAAAAAATCTAAAGGTGTATGGGGGCTCTAAGATATATTTCCCATTCAATGGAAGATGTTATTAATATCATCATTTATTTATATAGCGCCAGGGTCGATCATAGAGCGCCAGGAGCGGGCAGGCATGGGTGGCCAATCGGGGGGCACACCTAAAGGCTGCCATACACAGCCCGAGTAGGTCAGACAGACCTACTCCGATATGCATCGCAGTGCAGACGTAATGACGTCATCACGTTTGCACCCCGGTGCATTATGGGGCCCCTTCAGTCGGCCGGCACCCTTTGTGTGCCGGCCATAAGCTTCAATGTGGACGCCGGTCTTCATTGAAGCTTATGGCATCGACTTCCATCGGCCAGAGAAGATCAGACATGTCCGTTCTCTGGCCGGCCGAGCTGTGGGGCGACAGGGATCTGTCGCCCCATGTGGACACATGCCGAAAAGCGGACGATTTTTAACCTGAGCACGCCCGTCGGTCAGGTTAAAAATCGGCTGCTTATCGGCATGTGTATGGCAGCCTTAAGTCTCATGGGTCAGGTGGGTGCAGGTAGGGGGCCCAATCGAGCGGGCACACAGACCTAACTTGATGGGCCTGGCCCACCCATAGCGCTGTACAATAAATTAGAGAGCAGTGACCCAGTAGCAGGCCCCAGCAAATCGATTTCCATTTGGAATGGCGCCAATTTGGTAACCGCAATCTCGCACGCATATACCTGTTAAACCGCGCGACCTTCATATCCACAGGGGTGCGGTATCAATACACAAAGACCCCCACCTACCAGTCCCGATTTTCCGTGCAGAGACGGTTTAAGCCTAATATCTTTTTTTTTCCTCCTTGGTTGTGAAAATTGATGTCTTTGACTTTGACCTTTCCCTTGTAAAGATCATGAAGGGCGCTTTGTTATGATCTGTCTGTTCCGGAGTTAATTTGCAAGAGCCGAGCCTTTGTAGCCCACGGTCCACTAGGCCGCGTTAATCTGATACCCTCTCGGGGAGGGATGGCTGGGCTGTGGCTGAATCTCATTAAGGCGCCGGCTGGCGGGCATTGTGCGCCGCGTCCTTTACTGTTCAGGTGCAGCCCCGGGGCTACGGAATCTATACCGGGCGGACAGCGACGCCGGATACTCTAATAGCAGGTCGATGAAGACTCGTCTCCATAGCCTGAGCTTAAAAATGGAGGAGCTTCATTAGCTTCTGCTTTGCAGGAGGCGACATACCACAAAGTGGAGGCCGCGGCCTCCAACCAACACGGAGATTATTAAAAAGAAATCTTAATATTTTATATTTTAACTTCGATACCAAAGGGCAGTTTCTGAACCCAAAGCCTGTGCGGTAACTACATGGTCTGCTACTAGGAGCACTGTGGGCATTTCACATCATTAAGCACTGCAGAAATCCTATTATTTTCAGATCTAATAGACTTGTAGAGAAATAAGAGGCTCAGCAGGGCGCAGCCATTGTACAGGGCCAATTGTGGTACCTTCAACCTGTCTGTTATGGATGAAAGGAGCCTCTATGTACTTGTTTATCATCTACCTAGATCCTAGGCGCCCAACCTGAGGCCCGGGGGCTGCATGCGGCCCTTTGGGCGTTGTTTGGCGGCCCCCCTTGGTCCTCCACATGCGGCCCCCCTTGGTCCTCCACATGCGGCCCCTAAAACGTAACTGTTAATACATAGGACATAGCAACTAGCATATGAAGTGGTCACACACTTACCCAGCTTTGCTAAATAACTTTGGTGGTCCCACATCAGTTAAATTGTCAATGTGGATTGCAGATCGCAGGTCTACATATGAGCGCTGCACCCAGGGGCAGGGGGGGGGGGGTGGGCTGGTTCTGTCAGGTTTTGACTGCCTGTCAGGATCTGGTCCACCACCTGCAGAGATATGTTGATGAGGGTCTGGATCGATGTTATGTGCGGCCCTTTAGTGATGCCGAGGGCCGCACTTGTGGCCCTCCATATCAACTCAGTTGCCCACCACTGACCTAGATGATGCTATTTGCTTGATGCTGTGCAATGTCACAAGTGGCCACTGGGGGCGCCATATAATGGTTTTCAATATTGAATGTGTCTGTGTGTGCGTGATCAGGTATTTTCCCAGCTGGCATGATGGAGGCACATTCCTAAATTAAAATCTTACGAATCTTAAGACGTTCCATATTCATCTGCCAGGATTCTGCTGATTAATTCAGTGCGATATCACAAGTGGCCACTGAGGGCGCCATATAATGGTTTTATATAGGAAAAATGTCTGTGTGTGATCAGGTATTTTCCCTGCTGGCACAATGGTGGCACAATCCTAAAATAAAGTATGATTACCTACTGTTCCCTGGAATCTTAAGAAATTCCATATTAATCTGTCAGGATTCTGGTGGGGTGATTCAGTGCGATATCACAAGTGGCCACTGGGGGCGT
>CM070032.1:3486660-3512791 GCA_036250615.1 Ptychadena robeensis
CCCTGAGCAGCGCCCAGAGGCTGGAGCCTCTTCAGCCTCTGTGTCGGCCCGGCCCTGCTGATACCCCAGTGCTGTATTCTTCTTCATGGAAGAATAAGACATCCACTGAAAATTAGACGTAGAGCATCTTTGGGAGCAAAGATTTATATAAGACAATGCCCTATTTTCGAAAAAACAGGGTATTGGTCAACTGTGGTGACTTGGCTTTATATTGTGTCTATTGATTTGCTCGTTCATAGGAAACATAACCACAAATTAAAGTCGCCTCCCCCAAATATAATAAAGAGTTCTGTGCACACGTGCTACCTCCTGTGTTTCCCATATCAAAGTCTAATACAGAGCAGGCCCGGCTCCCCCATAATCTGTAATTATAAGTTTCGTTGAGTTGTCAAAACAAAGCGCTAATGTCGTAAAGACAGATAAATACTGTAAACGTGTCCCGGCAAAGCTGGCTTAACAAAGCCATTATTCAAGTACAGTACATTGTGTAAGAGGGGATTTTCCAAACCGCACCGGTAAAGGGCATTTCTACCCCTGTGCCAGGAAACCATCTTTCTATTGCGGCGTGTTATCTCGGAGATAAGAAGCTGACACGGAAGGCAATGGGCTTTCAGCAGCCAATGGTGACCTTAGTGAATGACACAGAAGGGATTTTCACACGTCCGGTTATATTTAGAAAAAGTTAGTTTTGGTATTAGTTAGAAAATGGTGTTACAGACTCGATGAGCTTTCGGTTTAAGTCTGAATCATTGCAGTTCATAGACAAACAGAACGAAAAATATGGCCAAACCTGAATATGAAGCCTGTCCTTCATAGAAAGACCCTTCACACTCATTGATCATCACAGTGGAAGCTCATTGATCATCACAGTGGAAGCAGTAGTCTCTCTACACCCTAGGTGCCCAACCTAAGGCCCGGGGGGCCGCATGCGGCCCTTTGGTTGTTGTTCGGCGGCCCCCCTTGGTCCTCCCCATGCGGCCTCCAAAACCTAACCTGTGAAGTGGTCACACACTGACCCAGCTTTCCTTATCCACTTTGGTGGTCCTACATCAGTAAAATTGTCAATGTTGACCACAGAAACCAGGTCTACATATTAGCGCTGCACCCAGGGGCTGGAGGGGGTGGTTTTGACTGCCTGTCGAGATCTGGTCCACCACCTGCTGAGATATGTTGATGAGGGTCTGGAGTGATGTAATGTGCTCCCCTTTAGTGATGCCGAGGGCCGCACTTGTGGCCCTCCATATCAACTGTGCCTGCAAAGCTAGACCTATGTTCTGCAAGTACTTAGAACCTTTTACCTCAAACTATGCATGCTATATGTCAAACATGTGTTGAGAGACATTTTCCTTATACTTGTTAGGCAGAAATCAGGCTGCAAGCGGGTGGATCTGCATGATGGTCAGCCAATCAGGCACTAGTGCAGTCAAATGTGTTTTCTGGTACTGGTGTTTGGAGTGGTAGGTGCTCGGGAGCAGGGTTGATGATGGCAGCTTGGCAGGAGATTCTAGGGATGGTGGCTAGAGATGGTCAATCAGATGGTGAGTTTTTGACATGAGCATTTACATTGCAACAAGACAAACTTAAGCAGAGGGCACACGTATAGATATGGGCCAGATCGATGGCCGATTCGAGCTCCGTGCATGCTCATGGACATCTATCTGGCCCTTCTCATATGCGGCCATCCCTGACCAATCAATCCCGCTCGAAAACAGGGATATTTGACATGACCGTCAACCAGTCGATGTTCATTGCTTTGCATGGGGACCGCGGATCTCCATGTAAAGCATCGTTAGAGCTGGAGACACAGCAGTGCTGCGCCTTCAGCTTCTTCGGTGACGGGCAGCATCGCCCTGCTACAGGGAACCTCGAACGGCTCCTATATTGAGCCGTGTGTTCCCAGCTTGCCTGGGTGCCCACACACAGGCAGCATGGCGGCTCAGGTGGGTACTCCAGTTATCTACCACACTCCAAAGACATGCTGGTAGGTTAATTGGCTTCCCCCAAAAAATATTGTAAAGCCTGCCATACACATGACGATAAGCGGCCGATATTTCACCTGACCGACGGGCGCGCGCGTCGTCGGAGAGCGGAAAAATCGGCTGCTAATCGGCCTGTGCCCACATGGGGCGACAGATCCCTGTCGCCCCACAGCTCGGCCGACCAGAGAACGGACATGACCGATATTCTCTGGCCGATGGAAGCCAATGCCATTAGCTTCAATGAAGACCGGCGTCTTCATTGAAGCTAATTGCCGGCACACAAAGTGTGCCGGCCGACTGAAGGGGCCCCATAATGCACCAGGGTGCAAACGTGATGACGTCATCACGTTTGCATCCCGGTGCATATCGGGACTGGTCTGCCTGCACCCGTCGGGGTGTGTATGGCAGCCATTAGTTACACATGACATATGACTGTTCGTTACATATACATGAATACAGTGGGGACATTAGATTGTGAGCTCCTCTGAGAGAAAGTTATGGTAGCTATAGACGCCTCAATTTCTCTACGTTCGATTCTCGATTTGATAATTCCCCGTGATTGAGGAATCGGCGATTGATTCACCAACATGTTGGTTCCCTGTCGATCAAGCTTTCTTTGGTTGGGATTGATCCCGCTCAAAGCAAGGGTGACCGTGTTATACTCCCAACTGCAGTGATTGTTGAATCGACCCCTGTATGGTCACCTAAAAGCCGTTAAAAGCACAAGCTTGTACTTGATTGGCTGAGCTTCAGTCTGCACACACGTGCATGCTAATTTCAGTTACCGCAATGGCTGGGTTGGTGTTGGTAGCGGTTCCATCCATTTACCTTAAGCCTGATGCCAAGCAAGATCTGAAGTTGCGTAGACCACCGTAACAAGCAAATAAGCAGAAGTGCCCATAAAGAACATAGAGCTGACCTTTCCGTCAACATTTTGAGAAGATCTCCAAATATTTTCACATTGATTTCACCTCGCAGCCCTGTCATCACGACGTCAACAAACACAACCAGATTGGTTTATCTATGAACTGTTATGAACTGTGAGCGGCGGAGATAAGGGGCCAGCAGCTTTGATGCGATATCAACACTTACAAACCCACAAAACAAACAGACGTCCCGGGCCGCGAACGCGCGTGGCTTCATCCGTGTGCTCGGCCAAGATAGACGATTACTCGGAGTGTCATGAAATCCTCATTCAGCTTGGGTTATCTCTCTTCCTCCATTCACTCCTATGCTGAGCTCCACTGGCTCCTGAAATGGAATATGTAAATGTTTGGCTGCGTTCTGGAGCTCCCGGCAGATGGAGATTTCCTCTGTGAAGTCTCTCTTGTGTGTCCACATCAGTGGTTCCCACTGGGGGGCGCAAAGGTATTCCAGGGGGTGATTGAATAGGGAGGGGGGGGGGCTCAATAATGTTCCTAAAGCCTCCCATATACCTTAAGCTCAATCCATACAATTTCCATTAGATCTACCAACAACCATGTAGTATAGCGGCCTCTCTGATAGAATACATAGTGATTGGAAGGGTTAGAAAGGTTCTCATATTACATGGTTTTGGTAGAAGAAAATTTGATTGTACAGAAATTGTATGGTAAGATTGTAAGGTGTATGGGGGCCTTTAAGAGCAAAGGAGGGCCCTGCGAAGAAAGTTTGGGAACCACTGGGTCTACATGGTGTATATATACACTACAGGTAGGACTGTAGGTACCTCCTCTGCCCTTTTGTTGGATGAATAGCTAGTACGATAAAGCCCCCCATACACGTCTAGATTTTCTGTTCAACTTAAAAAGAAAAAATTTTGGTGGTCAGGGAAATTGGTGATTGATTGTAATGTTTGCCAACTGTAGTAACAGATATTTGAGGGCGCGTCGATACAAAAAAATCTGGAATTGCTAGTTGGTGTCTGGTCTGATGGCATCTATGGCGGCCTGGAACTAATACCAATGCGAAGCTCCAAATTTCACTTGTTCCTGGTTAGCGAATCATAAAATGTCTAAGCCCAAGTCGGGGCTCCCGCCCATATTTTATTTGTAAATCACAAACCGTTGAGATATTTAGGCCAAGAAATCTTTATGAACATTCAGAACTACCTAAGCTGGTCCCGCACGTGCCACCACATTGTATGTCTGCAGAACAATGCTGGGTAATCTGTCGTAGAGGGACCGGCTTCTGTTGTTGGCTGACCGCATGCCATGGTGTCAGACCTGCCCAGTCTTCTGTTGCTAAACTACTCTCTTCTCCCTCATGCATTGTATTGTCTACAGCCTAGAAACCTTCATCCCCTAGTTCCAGAATAACACCAGTTAGGGTTAAAAAGCGCTTAGCGAAAGGGGTCCTGACCGATGTGGAACACCCTCCCCCCACCCCAAGGGCCCCCATACACCTTTATATTTCTCTATTAGATCTCCTTTAGTTTTACCAAAACCATGTAATATGAGGGACTTTCTAAACCATCAAGTCTATCTGTGTTCAATCGCAGAGGACCCGGCACTACATAGTTGTTGGTAGATCTAAAGGATAGTGAGAACAAATGGTGCCTGAGACAGATAATGTGGATCAGGTCCCTGCCAAGGAATGCGCTTAGCGCAAGGGGACCTGGCAGAGCCGATAACGTCGTGGGGACATACCCTTAGGGTCCCCATACACCTTTAGATTTCTCTGTTAGATCTCCTTTTGTTTTACCAAAACCATGTAATATGAGGGACTTTCTAAACCATCAAGTCTACCTGTGTTCAATGGCAGAGGACCCGGCACTACATAGTTGTTGGTAGATCTAAAGGAAATCTGACAGAGATCTAAAGGTGTGTGTGGGGTGTATTACTCTTCAAGGACAAGGAATATTGATATCAGGGGAGCCGACAAACGCCTCTACCTGCCTTCTCTACCACCGGCTTCATTACTTCTATGTATTTTTATTTTTTTAACCAACCTGCTGATTGAGTTTCTGCCCGTCTTTTTAAATTGCCTCTCCTGGTAGACGCGCGCAGTAATTAACCCCCAGAAGCCATCAATGATGCTCCATTCCTCAACTTTTACCATGATTGGAATATGAAAATGAAGGGCCTCAATGGTGCAGATGTTTCAGGATCGCAGCAGACAGCAATTAGTGACATGAGAAGCAGCTGCTTATCTCTGCAGATAAAGCCTCTTAATAGGGAATTACTCTTGCGGAGCCATTACACAGATGGATCTGCGAATGATTTCAAGAGGGGAGGTGCCGCGTGCATGGCTTTTTTTTTTCTCTCTATTAACATGTTTTCTCTGAAACTTTTTTCTTAAAGATATAGTTGATCTGTCTCATCTTCTTATGCGTCAATTATAGCGCAGATAAAGGCCAATAATATAGATAGACATTTGATATATATAGTACACCCCCCCCACACACACACACACACACACACACCACCACCACCACCACCACCACCTATCTGATCATTATTATTAGCCTGTATTTAGATAGCACAGACATATTACAGAGCATATATACTTGCATGTGCACATAACTTTTTTAGTGAGCTCCTCAGATGAGTACCAGGAGATAGTGTGTGGTGCTCACCCCATATGTAGGGTGGTCTTCCTCACTGTCTCCCTCACTGTCCTCCTTAGTCGCCTCCTGCATGTCAGGTTCTCCTGCTGCATGGACCTCCCTGTTCCTGATTGATCTCCGATTAGCTGTCTCCATCCACAGTCCCAGCTAGGCTTTGGGTCACCTGTAACTCTCACAAGTACAACCCGGTGACCGCCACCCGCAGATCTCATACCTCGTATGTGACCCCCCCCCCCCCCCCCCCCCAGATATCTCATACCTCATAGTTAGACCCCCCCCCCCCCTTCTCATACCTCATTATTGTGACCCCCCCCCCCAAGATCTCATCCCTCATTGGACCCCCCCCAGCATGTCCCATACCTCATAGTGTGGCCCCCCCCCCCAGATCTCATCCTCAGTAGTGTGCCTCCAGAGCTCATACCTCAGTAGTGTGACCTCCATATCTATCCTCAGTATGTGACCTGACCCGCCCCCCATATCTCAGACCTCAGTATTGTGACCCCCAGATCCATACCTCAGTAGTGTGACCCCCAATCGGCATACCTCAAGTAGTGTGACCCACGATCTCATACCTCATTAGTGTGCCCCCCAGATCTCATACATCGTAGTGGGGACCCCCCAGATTATTATTAGTATTATTATTATTATATTTATTTTCTATAGCGCCAACATATTATCGTAGCGTTTACCAATACATTAGAGTGGAATACAACACACAATAAACACGAAGGTACAGTCATGAACTCATGAAGGAAATAGAAGGACCCTGCACCGGTCTGGGCTTACTCTAATAGGTTGGGTGCACAGATATAAATATGTGGAGGATTGGACTGGGCATGGGGGTGAATTTAGGAAGAAGATGATGGCCCGACTGAAGAGCGTAGTTTTTAGGCTTTTTAAAAGTTCAAAGTAGGAGTCAGTCTAATTGACGAGGATGGAGTTCCAGAGAGTAGGAGCGGCCACTGGAGAGTCCTGAAAGCCTTGCGTGTGAATGAGTTATGAGTGGGATGTCTTAGTAGGTCGCTGAGGAGCGAGAGGGGGCGGTTAGGGGTGTATTGTGTACCACTTGGAGATGTAGGAGGCCCGAGGTGTGGAGTGATTTCAAAGTCAAGAGCCACAGGACTTTGAATTTGATTCTCTGGACATGGGAAGCAGGTTGAGATTTGCCGAGAGGAGCAGCAGATGAGGAGCGGTTAGAGAGTAGATAGTCTGGCAGCGCCATTCATGATGGACTGAAGATGTGAAGTCTAGTGAGAAGGGAGACACGAGAGGATATGTTCTAAGTAGTCCAGCCAGGATTATGAGAGCGATGTACCATGACGTTGGTGGTCTCTGGGGAGAGAAAGGGGCGGACATTTGGAGATGTGCTGAGATGGAATGCATGAATCTAGCGATGTTCTGTATTTGGGGAGTCAAGGAGAGCGCAAGAGGTCGAAGGTGACACCAAGGCAGCGTGCTTGTTGGAATGGGGGAGATATGTGTTTAAGGTTCTGTGGTGAGATTTTGGGTAGGTTGGAAGGTTGATGGGGTGAAAGCATGATGATTTCTGTTTTTGCTAAGGTTATGAGTTTTATGAATCGGCGCCCATCCATTAAGAATGTCCGTAGGCACTGAGAGATGGTTGTCACGGACAGAGGGATAGGCCGGGGTGGAATAGGTGATTTTGGTGTCATCACATCATAGCATTGTTTGCAGACCAGAGGAGAATGAGTTGCCAGGAGGAGGTCATAGAGGTAGAAAAACTGGGCCAAGGCTGAACCTTGAGGGGAAACGCCAACTAGAAGGGGGGTGTGATAAGAAGAGAGCCAATTGAGGAGTTGGGAAGAGCTTCATTCAGTAGTAGGAGAACCCTGACAGATCAGAGTCACGAATACGCGATAAGCTCAAGGTCTGTAAAGAAAGGGTGGTAACAGTGTCGAAAGCAGAGGAGAGATCCACAGACGAGATGGAATATTTTGCCTTGGGCCTTGGCAGTAACAGTCAGTTGAGCAACTTTTGGTAGGGCTTTTTCAGTGGAAGAGAAGGTCGGAAGCCGGATTGGAGGGGGTCAAGGAGGTGGGATTTCGTCAATAGTCCGTGGAGTCCTTTTGTACACTAGGCGCTCGCTATTTTGGAAGAGCAAAAGGAAGAAGAGAGATCGGTCGGTAGTTGGAGGGAGAAAGGGATCAAGCGATGTTTCTTTAGTATAGGGAGAGGACTATGCATGTTGAAGGATGATGGGAGATACCATAGGAAAGGGAGATGTTGAATAGTTCAGTCGTGCCTGGGGCGATGTGGTAGAGTGGATCTTAGAGGATCAGCGGCTAGGGTCAAGTGGCAGTTGGTCGGTAGGAGAAGACGAAGCAGAGAGGTGACTTCCTCCCACGGACCGGGGTAGTGAGGTGAGGGAATAGTTACAGGAGGATGGAATTGGAGGAATAGAGGGTGAGGGAGGAGTTCATGAGGATGGATTGGGGAGTGGAGGTGAGAGGAGAGTTGGCAGGGAGTGGGATTGGAGGAGGGGGGGTATTGTGGTTGGCATAATATCATTCGATGGCTTCATTTTCTTGAAAGTATGTGGCCAGTCTGTGGGCATAGTAAGGTGGCAGTGTGAGGAGAAGGTGTAGCGTGAGCGAGATTTGAACGTGGAGCAGAGGCGTAGGGTTGGACTGCTTGGAGTAGTAAGGGATGAGAAGTAATTGGTTCTGGCAGCAGTAGCGCAGCATCTGGAATTCGCTGGAGTTTGGTCTTGTCAGAGGGAAAGTCAGTGCTCTGGACCAGACTTCTCATTTACACGCTCTTACCTTGCGAACACCTCGTTGGAGGAGCGCGTGGCCTTACCCGTGCCAGGGACGGGGTGGTGGGGCGGGGAGAAGTGGAGGGTGGGCAGGGGCCAAGTTTATTTTAGGATCCTGATTAAGGGGTGATATGATAGGAGCGTGCAGCTTGGTCAGGGGAGTGAGATTAGACAGCTAGTGGGAAGCAAGTGAAGATAAGGAGTCGAGAAATTCAGAGTGTCCCTGTTGTGGAGGTCTCTGTGACCACGTCAGGTTCGGGGAGGTGCTGGGGTGGACAGGAGTGCAGGAATGTTTATGTTGAAGGTCTAGGAGAGGTGTCGAGAGGGGAACGCAGCGTTGTCAAGGGTTGAGGGTGCAAAGTTTGGAGATGACCAGGTCCCAGATCTCATACCTCAGTAGTGTGACCACCCCAGATCGTCATACCTCAGTAGTGTGACCCCCAGATGTCTACCTCGTATGTGACCCCAGATGTCATACCTCAGTAGTGTGCCCCCAAGATCTCATACCTCAGTAGTGTGACCCCCAATCTCATACCTCAGTAGTGTGACCCCCAGATCTCATACCTCAGTAGTGTGACCCCCGCCGATCTCATACCCCTCAGTAGTTGTTCACCCCCCAGATCTCTACCTCAGTAGTGTGACCCCCGATCCATCCCTCGTCATGTGACCCCCAGATCTCATACCTCAGTAGTGTGACCCCCCAGATCTCATCCTCTATTGTACCCCCAGATCTCAGACCCAGTCAGTGGTGACCCCCGATCTCATACCTCAGTAGTGTGACCCCCCCAGATCTCATACTCAGTAGTGTGACCCCCAGATGTCATACCTCATAGTGTGACCCCCCAGATCTTCATCCTCAGTATGTGACCCCCGATTCATACCTCAGATAGTGGTGAACCCCCAGATCTCATACCCATTAGTGTGACCCCCCAGTCTCAGACCTCAGTAGTGTGGACCCCCCAGATCTCTACCTCAGTAGTGTGACCCCCCCAGATCTCATACCTCAGTACTGTGACCCCAGATCTATAACCTCAGTATGCAACCCTGATGTTCTGGGTTGAGTAACTAAACCCTGAGACTACCTGCGTCCCAAATGTCCAACCTTTCATAGTCAGCCATATTCCTCTGCACACATATGCTTTCTCTTGTCAAATTTTACTCTTACTTGCCTACTCTGACTTTCAGTTCATCCCCCCAGATCTCCACACCCTTAGAAGTCCAATCTTTTTTTTTGGATTACTAATTTACTTCCCGATGTTCACCCCCCCCCACCCCTAACTGCAACCTTCATAGGTATTCGGTTTCCCTGCAGTTATCCAAAGGGACATAATTGTATCATGTAACTTTAGCTGCGGCCAGCCCAGACACGGAGCGCCTCAGTGTTAGATACGAGCTGAGCTGGTACAATATGCCCGTACGCGAGCTGGGTTTCGCCCCTTTTTGAGTATCAGAGTACCACTTATCGGGCACCCTTGTATATAGTCCACATCGTTACTGTCTCTATGGTCTCATAATTTCCGAGCGATCGGCTGTGGATGGAAACGCTATGGTCGCTTAGTCTGTCTTTGGGATTTTTCAACATAGCGTAATGGCATGTTGGCGCGATTCATCCAATTCCGCCAACAGCGTGATTGCCCTTCCTGTCTCTGCCCCCAATTTTAAGGCACATTACCATACCAAACTAACCGCCCCATTCCCTACGTAATTGAATTATAAAAACAACTGACAAAAATCCTCTGCAACCTGAATCCTTGAATGCATCGCTCTCATTGATGTGTAGTGGTAGTGTGCCACAAATGGTGACGCTGCTTTTGTTGTCATGCCAGTGTATCATAATCGTCTAGATATCTTTTTGCCGCGCGGTCAGTAATTTTTATTACCATTAACCCCCAGTTGCTAGGTTTTTCAGTACTTTAACACCCCTTCCCCAAGTTTATTGATAGTCATGGGAAAGAGCCTTCCTACATTGGATGGTCAGTAGAAGGAATGCGCTTGGTCTTGCCTGATGAATGCCACCCATACGGATAGTCAAAGATCTGGACTTATCCAGCACACATCAATGCGACGTTAATTGTCCACAGCTCAAAGGACCCCCTAACATACTTTGGAGTAAGGAGGCGCTTTTTCAGGGTTCCATCCTGGTTGGTGTCTTATCTAGCAGACTGGTCCACACTGGAAGGCAAGACTTCAACCCTGTTTGGGCAGTGATTACTATTGTGGGGGAGTATCCATTACAGCAGTTGGGAGCGGAATTGCTCCAAAGCAAGCAAGCAATAAGTCCTCCTGTTCGCTGAACAACATCCATTCTCGTCCAGATGACATCTCAAAATGACCCACCTCTAGCAAATGGAGGAAAAACTGATATACTTTTTATGACTCTTTATTACCAACCCCCAAATTTTTTTTGGGGCCCTCCTCTAAAGCCCCAATTACACCTACAATCTCCCATACCATTCTGTACAATTAACTTTTGCTTACTCCAAACCAATGTAATATGAAGACCTTTCGAACCTTCCAATCCTATGTATTCTATCAGGGAGCGCCTGCACCTACATAGCGTGAGAATACCCTTCCACACTATGTATTTCTATCAGGGAGGACCCGTCACTACATCAACATCGATTATACCTTCCAATCACTATGTATTTCTATACAGGGAGGACCGCACAACATAGCAGTGATGATAATATTCCTTCCAATCTAGTATTCCTCTCAGGAGGACCCGCACTACATAGCAGTGTATATACCTTCCGACACTATCGTATTCTATCAGGATGGACCTTGCACTACATAGCATGATTATAACCTTCCAATCACTACAGTATTCTATCAGGGGCCATCACTCATAGCATGATAATACCTTCCACTCACTTATGCATTCTAATCAGGGAGGACCCGAGCACTACAATATCAGTATATATACCATTCCAATCCCTATGTAATTCTATCAGGAGGACCCGCACTACATAGGCAGGAATAATATAGCCAATCCCCACTATGTATTTCTATCAGGAGGACCCGGCACACATACAGTAGATATATAACTCCTCCCAATCACTATGTTTTTCTATTAGGGAGACCCCTGCGCTACGTAGCAGTGATATATACTTCCCCACTATGTATTCTATCCGGGAGACCCACACTACTACATGATTATACCTTCCAATCATTATGTATCTCATCAGGCGGATCCCGTCACTTACATAGGCCGCCATGATGTAGACCTTCCAATCACCCATGTATGCTTCAGGGTGCCCCGGCACTACATGCAGTGATTTAGACCAACCTTCCAATCACATGTAATTCTAAGGTCAGGTTATGACCCAGGCACCTGCATGCGTGATATATACCATCCCAATCACTAATGTAATTCTATCAGGGAGGGACCCGCACTACATAGCAGTGATATGACCCTTTCCCATCCTATTAAATTCTATCCAGGGAGGACCCACCTACATAGCCAGTGATATATACCTTCCAATCACTACGTAGTCTATTCAGGGGAGGACCCAGCACGTGCTAGCAGTTGATAGATCCGTGCCAATTCCTTGTCTTCTACTCAGGGGGGAACACACTACATTTGGTTGTTAGATCTAATGTAAATTTATGGAGTCGATCTAAAGGATGTCTGGGGGTTGGGGCTTCCGAATTCTGCTGTTCTCAGCTTTAAGCTAGTCACCTCAGACGTACAAGAGACGGAACAGTTGCTCCTTTTATTAAGTCGATCTATCCAGTTTTGCATCCCGCTGCATTCAATAATTCCTTAACCTCGGTGCGCTTCCCATGCTTCATTAACCGGAGCAAATTCCTGAATCCTTCAACGCCTTGTACGTTTTAATGAGCGCAAATATAGAATCTTATTAAAAATTCTGCGTTCGAGTCCTCCCTTTACGATTAATGGCAGCAGCATAGAAAGGTTAAAGTCGGCGGATTAATCTCGTCCTCCTTATTAGACCCGACCATAATTACTTTTCAAGAGCCCAAAAATCTCTAATAGCGTTTGAACTGGGAGGGAACCTGGATGTCTCGAGTGACATGTAAACGTGTGCATGCAACCCACGTCCTGCGAGGGGTTTTATTTTCTCCAGGAATGCGCTTGCGCGGACCTGGCGACTCGATAAAGGCTGGGGCTACCCTTAGGGTCCCCCATACCCTCACATTCCCCTTTCTCTATTCCTCTTTTTCGTCTCTCCTTTTGTTTTACCAAAACCATGTTATATGAGGGACTTTCTAAACCATCAAGTCTACCTTGTTCATCGCAAGGACCCCGGCACTACATAGTTCAGTGTTCTCCCACGATTTTTTTTCAGCCGGGCGGCGCGATTACTCATGACGCGATGACGTTTTTCTCGCGCCTCCTGCACCGTCCAGCGCGGCCTCTCAGGGCTGATAGGCTGCCGCCATCGGCATCACACAAGTCCTCTGCGGCGCGCCCTCCGCCATTCTTCACGGACGCGCCGCAGCAGCGAATACTCCGGCCCGCTGCTCCGTATTGGCCGCGGGCCGGAGTCTTCGTGGCTGTGGCGTCGCCTCCTGCAGACTGGGAGGCCGCCGCCTTCCGGCTGCTCGCCGCGGAGGACGTGTTGTGCCGGCGGGGGACCAAAGTCTCCGCGGCGGGGCCGCCCGGCCACTCTGCTTGGGGAGACACTGTAGTTTATTTTGGTAGATCTAAAGGAGTATCTTGACAGAGAGATCTAAAGGTGTATGAGCCAGCTTAGACTCTCAAAAGAAATCCTCCTTATATATCGTGTGTGTGTGTGGTGTGTGTGTGTTTACTTTTGGTTCTTGGTTTCTTCTGTAGACCTCATGTCACATTTTTCTTTTTGGGTGACAGGTCCTCAAAACTCAATGATATCCTATTTATTATATGGCTGGGTGCATACAGGGTAAGGACCACCTATTGAACTGAAACAATAACCAAAGATCCGACTATCTCTCCCACCCCCCCCCCCAATTTCTTTCTTCTTTCCCTCCTTGTCTATAATTGCCCAAACCTAACTTGATTTATGTTCCTGGTTAGATTGACCTTTTCCAATTGGTGGTCTGGTACTTAACCTATTTGCTCCTTTTTCTAGAGCTTATGCAACTTCTTGCTTTTAGATTCCCCTATTATCACAGACTGGTGTGGACCTCAGGTAAACTGCTTCGGTCAACCCCTCCCTGCTTGCCCTAAGAGAATATTGTGCCGGTCCTACCCTGGCACATCATGACTGCTTAGTGGCATGCGGCATAAGTTTAAAGGCTTTGTGGAGTCGGTGGTGTCCCCGTGGAAGTGCACGGCCATTATATATAATAGGCCCAATTACGTGACTGCTGTTTTGCTAATGGAAAGTGTAGGACGACTTTCTTGACAACATGGCGAGTACCCCCGTTCCTAACTCTCTGAACCCACACCTGAACCCGGCGGGCAAACCCGGGCGGCTGCTATCACATTCACATCAACCGGGGTCCATAACACCACGGTCTGTGGGGGCTGTCTAGTGTAGACCCGAGCCTAGAACAGTCTGGGTGGAAAGACCTCTACCTGTTACAGTTTAGTAACTGGGCCACTCTCATTTCGCTATATCAGTGATTCTCAACCTTTTAAATCCACGACCTGGAAGGTGTCACTCCCCTGTATTTAAGCAGAATTTACATCCCCCACGTCCTCTTCCCTTTTATTTTCCACCCTCTCATGCAAATGATATGGGAGGTGGGAAGTTAGGAGGGAGCTCAACACCACCTCATCGCTCCTGAATTAGGAAGGAGGGGGCATACACTGCCTCCCTAACTTCCGACCCGCTTGTGGCATCGTGCGCTGCTTGTTAAAAACAGCTGTGATGCTTCCAAGAACTCTGCAACCCCTGTGATGGTCGTTTTGAACTCCCCCACAACGGGGGCCCCGACCACAGGTGTCGAGAGCCACTGCTTTAATATGATAATCAGAACCATTCAGATATGGCTGGTCCTTCCATCCTGCATAAAGGTAAGTATAGGATTGACCATGTCTCCAGATTTTCGAATGATATAGTGCTTTTGGATTCTACAGTCAGTTGTCTAACTAAGATTTGTTTTTAACTTAATTTATGTATTACTAGATGATGCTGGTTCTATTTTTTTTTTTTTTTTTTTTTATAAGATTTGAATTTGGTGATTCAGGTAATGCTTCTCCTTTTTGTTTCCTCTTTGCTTTTAGTGCATGAAAAGCTTCAGAAGCTTCTGGACTGCATCACGACCCTGGAGTTCCTCCATATCACCAGTGACCCCTTAAAACCAAAGCAACCAGCGAAAAGTAACCGCATCCTCTTGACTGTTTACCCAACTCAAAGACCCTGGAGCCTCGGGGCAGAACCGCTTTCCTGGATGGCCCGAAACGGCAAGGAGGCACGAGCCAGCCAGAGCCCCCAGCCAGAGATGGCATCACTTTCTCCTTCTCATTCGAAGAAAACAAACTGGAAGTCCTTGGAGCCAGATTTCAACGCGAAGATGAAGTTCAGCATTCCAGCAGTGCTGTTCATCACCACCCGTAAGCTATCTTTCTAGCCGAGTAATGGTCTGTCAGAGGACGGCCAGAAAAGGTGGGGAGTCCCAGGAGCAGCCTTCGTGTAACTTCCAACAGAAAACCTGGCAAAGGAGACGATCCGCTTGCAAGTTTGGAGAACACTACAGAGGGAAAACATAATCCAAAAGTAGCTAACCATAAGTCCATAAACTGGTGGAAGTATCAAGGACACCCGAAGGTTCAGCCAACCCGCTCAGAAACAGCAATATACAACTCCTAGCCCAATGGTTGTGAGACACATTCCAAGCATGGGAGGAATCTCTCTTCCATGAATCACACCAGTGGATCCACCCCTGAATAGAAGGAAAAAACATCCCTGAAACCGGCCTTGGACAAGAATTGCCGAAGGAGACCGCCATCATTCGCCGGGAGGCCGTCGTGTAATCAGTGAGCAACCAAATTCGGTTTCCTCCTCAGCCCCAACCTCCAGACGATACAGATTGTTAAACGGGTCAAGTCATGACGTAACGAGTTGCCCTCAAAGTTGCCAGAGCATGAGTGGGAAACTGGTGAAACGTTCTTGATGCATGACCCTCTGCAGAATCTGTACGTTCCTCTGTCTCAACACAGCCTTCCGAGAGCGTCTAGATCGAAAGTGCCCGATTTGCATCACCCCAAGTTATTCGCGGCGAAGAAAGATGGGCGTGTGGCAGCCCAGATAATTCTTTCCCTCCGCATGAAAGTTCGGTTTCCCCTCATTCTGGAAAGAATTATGGTGGCTCCTCCCGCGCTTACCCTTCACTCCCTCGAGCCCGCTTCTATACAAATCGGATATCCTTACCGTCATTACACCAGTGAGAACAACGGGGTAGACCAAAGACCACCTCTGCTCACCGTCGAGCGATCCACAAGGAACGTCTACCATCCATACGTCCCATCAATACGAGAGTTCCTGGGAATCAGGAAGAGAAAAGGAGGCATTCCCTCTCCTCGAGCTGGTCCCCATGCCCGTCCTGTATCGAAAGAACATCAACGAGTTAGAGATTTTTCACCGGAAGTCGGAAACTTGGAATGTTGGATCAGAACCATCAAACAATCAACAGATGAAAACGCTCAAGGAAAAATCCTCACCAAATCCGTCCTGCCGATCCAGCCTTGCTTTAGTCAAAATCTCACCGCAGTGCAACGCATAGCAACGTAACCACGCTTCTTGCCGCGCGGGTTAGCAGCAGATTACGTGAGCAGAGGGAACCATCTACATAGGGAAGAAAAGGGGGGAGAAAGCCAGGCGTAACAGGTCCCCCCACAAACGAACACAGACAGCCATTAAACCAACCAGGCCTGTTCCAGCACCCTAATCCACAACAGTTGCCTTTCTCATCTGGAGTCATTTTGTGGCATCTTCACCAGCAGCTCTTCATAGTTTTATCAACCCCAGCTAGTAGGGTTCCTAACGGCCGCCTATACCCTGCATCAATGACACCATGTTTTTCGGATTTTACAACCACTGCCAAATCTTCTTCAGCATCATGCTCTTTCTTCTTCCAACAAAAAACCCGAAATGAATCCCCGGCGCTTCTGGGAAGTTGTCTCCACCAAGGTTGATGGCTCCTCCTCCTTCTCACCTATTGAGCTAGGCTCCCTCAAGAAGTCACGGCTGTCCCCCCGTGAGCGAGTCCGCACACGAGTGACCATCCCAAGCGACAGCGGCATCGCACGACAACACAGCACTTCTGACCAAGCCGAGACAGAGCTCAAATCCCGTAGAAGGGCTCCTTCGATTTCTTACCTGGACAACCCCGAGTCACACAGTCTGAACCATCACAAGAGTAGCATGGGCCAACACCGGCAAACATCTCATCGTCGACATTTTCTCGTCCATACGTAAAAACGTTAAAGCCACAGCCACAATAGAATCGGAGGTTTGCAGAACCGGACAATTTTGCAGTTTTTCTTGCGACCTCGGACCTCTTACAGTTTTTCAAGTGTTTCGAATCTAATCTCCACCGAAGTTACAAAAAACCTTTTACCATGAACAATTCTTATCCCATTATCTCTTCGGATTAACTTCGATCCCTATACCCCGTGCATATATCAAGTACGACCCCTGCTCATACTTCCGCTGACTTCTGAAAACCCCCATTGAAGTCAAGAAAAACGCGTAAACTGCCAAACCTGACACCAATTACAAAGGTGCCTTTTTGCAAGGGTTTGATACCCTATATCCCAGTGGAGTACTACATCCACATATTGGAAATGCCTTACACATCAATGCCTATGATGACTAAAAAAAACTTGGGTTATATGGTCAGTATCCAGCTCCTTTGTAGCTGTCTCATACGCTCGGGGCAACCTCTGGTCATACCTCTCCTTTCATGAAGACCCGTCTGTGCCACCTCGCAATTCACCCATCTTCTCGACATGAGATGTCTAACCGTCGCCCAAGCATCCGACCAGCATGGCGTACCCTCCAGCCATCAGTAGGCTTGGGCTTAGGTCGATGGCTCCTAAAACGGAACATCGGCTATCAAGACCGTCTCCACAAAAGGAAACACAAGCATAAGCACAAGCATACCGGATAGACCGCGCTCCTTGAGGACACAGTGACTTTGGTGTCTCTTTCTTTCTCGCTGCCAAGTCTACAGCTTTTCAGGTCTCCCGCGAATGACAAGCTCAGACCTTCCCAATAAGGATCTCTCCTCCTTAAACGAGAACAGCAAACACAAATAACGACAGAAGCAACCACCTTGTGAACGGAAAAGAGGGCCCCAAGTCATACTTTTCGAGGTGGACCGCTTTCGTCCTTATCGCTTTCGATGGTCGCACTGAACTCAGTCCACAGGACAAAAATGACAATAGTCTGTGACTTGTCGATACTGCTTGAAAAGGTACTCTGGAAATGACTGTCAGTGGCCAGCGTTACCCTTCTGACCTGTTCGGCAGACATTGGTTCAGTAGAAGAGATTGTGAACTTGAGGGGAAATAAAATACGGACTTTTGAAGGGTCGGTTTCCTACGAGAAAAGACCTTCAGTCGTTTCAAATGAACAGGAAGGACAGATGGCCTTTGATCTTCTGGATCAGTAAGAACCCAAACCCCCCCCCCTTTTTTTATAGCTTTGAATGTTTTCTTTTTATATTTTGTTATAGTGCTCTCGGAGAAACCTAGTTGTAATTGACGGAGACACCATCGCTACCAACCCCGATTTCCTGTATCAGGCTTTATTGGGTAATCCGAAACAGCCCAGGGTCATACACAAATGTCTGTCCCAATAAAGCCACTGCGATCCTAGGCTAGCAATCACATGGTCGATACTTTTAGGTGGGACGCCTCGGTCACATTCGAAGTAATGGCATTTTCAGCAGATCAACAGGTATTGGGTAAATCCAGAAATTATCTCAAGGGTCCATCAGAAAGGTCCGTCCAATATAGTACAGCAACGTGATAATGCCGAGAGGGTCCTTCGATCATCCCATTCGTCGCAGAGCACTATGTGATTTCATCGTTCGAAGAGCAGGGCGCTTCGATCAGTGGGTTTTGACCCATGTGGGGTCAGGGCATCCGATGCTCAGGGCAGGCAGATGTTCAACAAGCAATGTCAGAATCCGGGCCGGTTCCACTGTCGCAACAACACAACCACAGAGCGCACACAGGCACCACTGCTATAGCAGAGACGTATAAAAAGTCAACCCTACCAACAAAAAAAAAACCAAAAAAAAAAAAAAAAAAAAAAAAAGATATTAAAAAAAACAATACAAAACACAATAAGACCATCAAAAAAAAAAAAAACAAACAAAAAAAATACAAAAAACAAAAACAATATAAACAAAAAAGTAAATAAAACTCCCACCAATAACAAAAAAAAAAAAAAAAAAAAAGAATAGTCAAACAACCAAAAGAGAAAACAAAAAAATAAAACAACAATAATAGAAAATAAAAAAACAAAATAAATGAACCCACCCAAACACAAAAAACACAACCCCCAACACCTCCACCGCCTCAAAACCCCTTACCTCCATACCCACAACCCACACCAACACTCACCACAAAACGACAACCCTCCAACACAACACACAAACAATAACCATAATAAACAACCTTCTCCTCTTGCCCAAAAAAAAAAACAAATAAAACAAGAAAACCCTATAAAAAATAAAACCCGAAACCCGCAAAAAAAAAGAAAATAATCAAAAATAACCAATAAAAACAACCCTGGAAAAAAATATAAAAAAAAAAAAAAAAAAAAATACAAAACACTATAAATAAACCCACTAAAAAAAAAAATCAAAAAGGCAAAAAGAAAAAATAAAAAAAAATAAAAAAAAGTAAATAAAAAAAAAAAAAAACTAAATAATAAGAAATACAAAAAATCAAAAAATGAGGATAAGTAAAAAAAAAAAAGAATAATAAACAAAAATAAAAACTTTATAAGTATAGAAATAAAAGAAAGAAAATACAGAAGAAATAAAATAAAAATAGAATAACCGATTAGAATAAAACACTTAGAATATATAAAAAAGAAGAAAAGAAAGAAACAATAATAAGAACAAACAAGAAACATAAAAAATAAAAATCAAAAAAAACAGAAAAAATTAAAATTAATAAAATGAAAAAATAAAATAAGCGCCTGAACACACCATATGCTGTGGTTATTCATGGTAGTTCGTTGGAAGGGGGTGGATGCAAAGAACAGAGTCGATCTGAAGTTAGGAGGACGAAGTGAACGAGGAATAGTCCACGATGCGTGTCAGACTAGGTGGGGGGCCTCTAAACATTTAGAGTAAGGAAGGAGTGGCGGTGTAGTTAATGGAGAGAGGGAGAAACGAATGTTGGTTAGTAGAGCATAGCTCGACAGAGTGTGGAGGAAAGGTTCGGTTTTGATATTAGACATGGTTGTGAGTGGCGGATTAGGCAAGGAATGGTGCATGGCTCAAGAGACCTATTTAATCATGGGTCAGTGTGCTGAGTGATGAGGGGAGGGGGGTGGATCAATAATGGGATAGGAGTTTAGGAGTGGGGGGCGAGGTTGGAGGCGGTGACACCACCCAGCACTCAATCACTCCCTCCACAATCCAATCCACCACACAACCCCCCACCCTCCCATACCCAGTCAAACTTGTTTGTTGCATTCACATTCCTCATTAATGTCACGATGTTCCTCCTCATGTTCCACCTTCATTTTATTATTGTGTAAACCGCTTTTAATCTTAATGCATTTTGGTTTAAAAGCCGTATTAACCAGAATGGACTCCCTCCAACCAGAGCCAATGAGTCTGTCTTGTTCTGTGGTGGAGCCCCATCCACGATGGCTGCGTGATGCCTTTTTGTGGTTTGAACAGTTCATCAATGATCCCCCCAAGCAGGTGGTATTTCCTGTATTTGGTGAGCAGCATCCATGGCCACTTTGGGCTGCTATGTGGTTTAACTGCGTTTGACCAGACTGGTTCCCTATCCGCCGTTCAGATGTAATGTTCTGTACTTGGTTGACACATCAAGTAGCCACTGGGGATAGCCTTTTTTTTGAACTGCTGACCAGAATGGATCCCTCATTCTCCCGTCAGGGAGACTCGTCCCGTACATTATGAGCACATTCCACATGACTGCTGGGGTGCATTTGGGCTGACAGTAGTGCCTCGGGCCATCTTCTTGGCCTGCTGTGCAGGCTCCTCTGGACTGCCTCAATTCCCTGGGTTCCAGAGTACGAAGATGACGATCACCACTGGGGTAGTACCTTACACCCTGTCATCTTTACACTGTTCCCTCTGCCATTTTGGTAGTAGTAGCCTCGGTTGCTGTCACCTATGTTATATGGTCTCCATAACATGGGTCAATCACGCTTAATGAGACCCGTTCATGTGCAGCAATGTGACGCCAAGATGGTGGCACCAACGTTGCCCTTGAGCGTTAAATTCTGGGCGGTAATCCAATGGGATCCACTTTGCGCATTGGCTCTTGTTAGATATACGTTGGTATAGGGATCCCTAGATCCCCTTTCCCAAGTAATGGCTATTGAACAGGGTTACCAACTTGTTGATTCCGTGTTCGATCAGCTTTCTCTGAGCGTAACCATGGATCCCACTCCAAGACAGGTGGCCGCGCATGTGTCGAGCAGGGTGTGTACGGTCTCCGTTTCGCGCATAGCCTTCCTTCAACCAGATGGGCCGACCCATGTATGGGACCTTAGAGCTGCGGATTCTAGGTCCCCATTACACCTTTAGATTTCATGTCAGATTTGCTAAGATCTCCTTTGTCTTACCAAACAGGTAAATTGCGGGACTTTCTACCCATCATGTTACTGCTGTTCTATCCGTCAGAGGGCGGAGGGGGGGGGGGGGGGGGGGGGGACCCGGCACTCTACTGTCTGTTGGTAGATTCTAAAGGACATATCTGACAGAGAGATTCTAAAGGTGTATTGCCAAGCTTTAAGGCTGCCCATAAACCCCAAAACGACGGGTTGCATACAGACCATCCCATATGCATCGGGATGCAAACCGTGATGACAGACCCTGGTGGCATATGGGGGCCCTTCAGTTTGCCGGCACACAGTTGGCCGGCACCCCTTGTGTGCCGCCATTAGCTTCAATGAAGGCCCGGTCTTTCATTGGAGCTAATGCCATCCATTCCCTATCGGCCAGAGAATATCGGACATGTCCGTTCATCTGGCGGCGAGGCTGTGGACACAGGATTTGCCTTCCAATGTGGGGCACACTACAATAGCGGCCCGATTTTTCTGCTGACCGACGGCGCGAAGCGCCCGCACGCCCGTCGGTCAGGTGAAAATAATCGTGCCGCTTACGGCATGTGTATGCGCGGCTATGCTAGCCATACACATCCGATAACGGCCTTTTTTCACCTGACCACGACTGGCGCTCGCGCCGTCGTCACGCGTAAAAATCCGCTAATCGCCTGTGCCCACATGGGCGACAGATCCCTTCGCCCCACTCCTCTCGTTCCGCCCAAGAACGGACAGCCGACTCTTCTCCGGCCGGGACCGCCATTTCCATTCTTTCAATAAGACCGCTCTCTTCATTGAAGCTAAGTTGCCGGCACCAAGTGTGCCGCGCCACTGAACGGCCCCATAAGACAAAAAGATATCGGGACTATTCATTCTACCACTCGCGTGTGTATGGCAGGCTTAAGTTAGTAATAAACATCAAGAAGATCGAATGTATTCCTGTGGAAGGACCATAAGTTCTGTGCCCATAGTGCGGCCACTTCCTGCAGGAGTAGGAATGCCTCACTGTATTTCCACAATCTTTTTTTCATTTTGTGAAAGGATTGAACTCTGGGAAGGTTCATGTACTGCGGAGATCTGCTGATTCACGTGTTACTCCCGCAGCCACACACATTCTTGACGATCGATTCAATCTCCGGATCAAAGCGTTAATAAATCATACTATAATGTATCGCTCATCAGGATTCCGCGTTCCCCCCTGGAAACGGTTACTGTAGGAATTGTTTACATGTCTGTTTCTGCACGGGGCATATTATTCTCACATGTAATTAGACAAATTGGACTGTTACATTTTATCGTTTTAATGTTTTCAGGGAAAAAAAAAGCAGTCGCTGGCTCCATTAAATGTTCATGGCTTTCTGATTTGCGAGTCTGCGTGTTGTCTCGCCCGCGGAGCTACTTAACCGAGCTTCTAAGCGGGGAAAAGAAAAAAAAAATTGTTTCGCTTCTTAAAACTACGCGAAATGCAGCGGTAATTCAAATTGAACTTCATATTCATCGCGAGCTGGTGGGAGTGGAATCCTCGTCTGTGCCCGGCGTCTCCAACTCCTCGTTCCCTAAATAACGAGTTATCTATTTCAAGGCTTTTCAAGGCGGTTCACCCCCAGCGCTTCGGCTTTTGTTTCCTGAATGTTATTAGATGAATCGAAGTATTTCTTGAAAGCGCGCGTATTGATTGTCGGAAAAACGTTTTTGCTTGTTTAAATAAGTGGGCACTGGAGGGCGCGTTCTAATGTCTGCTGTTCTGACTTCTCATACACTTTTTCATAGACCAACAGTGGTTCCTAAACTGGGGGGCGGGCAACAGGCAGCCTCAGAAATCATGGCGAGTACACTTGTACCCGTGCAAAAATGTCCGAGTGCCCCCATGCGAACGCGACTATCGTTGATCTGAGCGGGGGAGAGGTGGGGGGTGGGTGTTTGGTAGCAATAAAATCCCCTTAACCCCGGTGGTGCTGACTGATAGTACAGCATCCTCTGCCACTGTACCTCTGCCTCTTCACAGCCCGGACTGCCGGCAGCCGCATCGGACCCAGTGTGCAGGTCCGTGCTGTTGGCAGAGCAGAGGTACATGAGCCGAGGCTGCCATGTACCTATAATCAGCACACCGGGGCCCCCAACGTGGCTGAACTGTTTGACCCCCCTACTGCTTGGGCCGCTGGAGGGAGTCCCCCCTTTCCCCCCCTGATGTAGCCCTGGGCGGGCACAAATTTATTCCGGGGTGCGCTGGCCCCCATTCTTACCTGTGTTGAATAGGGAGGTGGGGGTGGTGGCTCGGTAATGTTCCTAAATATAAAAGGGGGCCCTGTCAAAGGAAAGTTTTGGGAACCACTGCCATGACCATCTTATATGTGGCTTTATTTAGTTTGTTCACCAATCACATACCGGGTTGCTATCTTGCCTTGGCTTTGTTTCCACACTAACGCGCACAGAGCCTTCGAGAGTCGATAGCACCCCAGAGTGATTTCAGGCAGGAGTGGGGGGGGGGGTCATGACATCTTGCCCCTCCATGCCTGATCGACTGCCATAGACAGTGGAATGGGCGCGGTTGAATGGACGATCGATTTTGACCGTCCTAATTAGGTCTACGCCACGATACAGGGGGCCCACGTGCCCACTACTTAGAACTGGTGACCCTGCCGCCGATAGCAGCCCTTATTTGAATCGGCACAAGCTGACCACCCAGGAGTTGGGTTACACCTAGTAGACTCGACTGACCACCCAGTGAGATTAGGTTTACACCCCTAGCTGACATTCAGACTGCATCACCCTAGGAGGTTAAGTTCACCCCTAGCTGGACTCGGACTGACCACGCCAGAGGTTAAGGTTTACCCCTCCTGAGACTCACTTTCACCCAGAAGTTAGGTTATATCCTAGCTTGAAATCACTGACCACCCCCATTGAGGTTTAAAGGTTCTACCTAGCTTGGGACTCACTGACCCCACACCCGGAAGTTTAAGGTTTACCCCTAACTGGACAAGACTGACCACCCATGAGGTTAAGGTTTACCCTTAGCTGGACAACGCCTGACCCCCAGGAGGTTAAGGTTTACCCTAACCTGACCCAGACTGAGCTCACCCATGAGGTTAAGGTTTACCCTAGCTTGGACCCGAACAAAAAAAACTGACCACCCCGGAGTTTAAGGTTTACCCCAACTGGCGACTAAGATTTTGACTACTAATCATAGTTCCGCTCACTCATAATATGTCAGAAGACTTCCCCTCAAGACCATTTACCTAATGGAGGCTACTAGGAGATTAGACCCAAGTGTAACGTTCCTAATTTTTTCCGTTCCAGTGCAATTGGTTGGATCAGGACTGACTCCACATTGGTTGGCTGAACATATTTAAATGCCTTTAAGTCTTCACATTGAGTCACCACGGTGGTTAAACGTTTCAGTGCTACCTGAAAGTGTAGGTTGCTCCTCTTCTCTAGTGGTCACTTCACAAGTCTTATTGAAGATTTTTATTTTCCGTTACAAGGTGGCTAAAGACGCTTGGCAGCGGAACTACGTCCGCCTCCTCCGCGCTCAGTCTGCTCCCACTTCCTGTATTTTTCAACGTTGAACAACACCTCGGAACATCAGTGTTCTCATTCGCTGACCACAACAACTTTCACACACAAAGGGAGATGTCTATGTGTAACTTTCATGGACAACCTTCATTTCGACTCCTTTCTCATGTTCCACTCAATTTCACGCTAATTAGGACAGTGTAGGAACTTGCCAGGCACATGGTCATCCATACTTTGTAGCGCCCCTGCCGCCTTTAAGAGATGGTCGAATTGTTGCCTAAGCTGACTCTTTGTGAGCCTCTGAAATGATATCACCACAATTTGCTGTTAAATGTAGAGAAGGTTTGTGGGGCATTGGAAAAATTTTATTTTGCTATAGCCACATGTAGTTTTGCATAAATTAAGTTAAACAATCAAGTCGAAATTTTAAAATGGTGGTCTTTGACTTTGAACTTTATATTTGCGAACTATTGTGTTAGAGCAGTGGGGCAACTGAGTCTATATTGAGGTCCACAAGTGCTGCCCTTGGCATCACTAAAGGGCCGACAAAAACACAGAACCAGCCCTCCCTCGCCCCCACATACAGATCTTAGCAGTGGTAGAAACCCGATAATCACGTCAGCGCAGTCAAAACCCAACAGCCAGACCCCCCCCCCCCCCGGTGCAAGCGGTGCCATATGTAGGCGATGAACCTGGTTTTTTTTCCCGATCAACATTGAACAATTTACTGATGTCGGCCGCGCCAAAGTTGATTACTGAAACTGGGTTCCAAAAAAACAACTCGTGTTTCCACTAACACCAGGTAATATATGGAATGCCCAAAATCACAAAGGATTATGTGCCTCATAAGATATTAAAGTCGTCTAGGGGAGCCTTAGCTCTCAGCGCGCTGTCTGGGTCATATTAGCTTCAAGTATTCCAATTAGCGTGCTCAGCTGGAGCCTGAGCGTGTCCATTCGCTCTCCTCTCTTACGTTCTAATTTTCCAGACGAGGCGCGTCGGTGAGGCGAGTGACAGGTGGTTCCTATGCATTGACAGGTGTTGGGGGGCAAGTGGAGGACAAAACACCCCACAGGCCGCATGGTTATTAGGCACCTGGGTGTTAGAGAGCCATACTTTTTTTTGTAGTATATACCCGAAACCCTTCTCTACCTCTCTAGTTGCTTATGTTGAAGTATTTTTTTTTATTGAAGCCCTTGGATTTTAACTAGTGCGCCTGGATCTCGATGGAGTGTAAATTGCAGTCCATGTAATTTTTATGTTATGTGAGCCATAGACGGTCCACTTTTGCACGATCGCTCATCGATCATACTCGTGCGGAGATAAATAGTGCGATCGTTACACCCCCCCAGCCAGCCGTCAGCCACGTACGTTTTTAAAGGCGTGGTGAGGGCGATCAAAGCAGAGTACACTGCTCTGCTTTGTGATCCGCCCTCCCTCCTCCCCTCCATATCCCCCACTTTCGAAGCCCAGACTGTTGGGCCTTATACATTCTACAATGTTTTTTAAGGTATGAGACCCCAAATTCGACCATATTTTAGCCACATCCCCACAGTCCTACCATTGTGGGTCCTCTAGCCCCTCTGGATTCGACTAAAAA
>CM070032.1:3548113-3560918 GCA_036250615.1 Ptychadena robeensis
ACGCATATGAGCTGTGTAACAATAATGCCGGTACGCAGAGCTAGGTTTTGGCTCCTTTTGGGTACCAGAGTACCATTTATGTGCACCCCTGGGTGTAATATTAAAAGTGTAAAAGGTGGTGGAGCAGCTTTGGCTTGCAAGGCATGTACTCCAAATGCACATGGAATAACGGAATATCTGCCATCCAGATGTTGTGATAATTCCGAGGGATATGCACAAAAAAAACTGTTAATGGCAAAATTGGTCTGCACCAAGACTTTCCTGTAATTAACGAGGACCTCTGAAAAACGTCTTCTCTGGGAAGATGAGGACCCAGATGTTTTCTTTAAAAAAATAAAAATAAATCACCTTCTAATCGCCCCAAGGCAAAACGAAACCGATAACTGCATAATGAGTTTAAAGTAATTAAGACAAAGCTTTTATATTTAAGCATTGCGCACGTCGGTTTGATTTGTTGTATAAACATAGGTTAGCCACGGCAGGGGCCCACATGTGGGAAGTATAAGTCCCGTGTTACGTGGAGAGGATCTGCGAGTGTGTTTACATAGGATGGTTCTCCATTGTTATGATGCACTTTGTATAATGTCCTCTTTGGAGAAGAATGAACGTGCCCGGAGGCATGAGATGGCATTTGGAGAAGCTGCCAAGCTATAGTGTCTTCTATCATCTGGTGGTATTCAGGTTCTTGTTGTGATAGATCCCCAAAAAAAAACCCATTAATGTGAACCTTAAGGCGACTAAAGGTAGCCATACAAGAAATTTTCTGGCGATATTTTCTGTCGAGAACATTTTTTACCTGCAAATCGATGGTCCTGACCAACTCTTTCTTAAATAAAGACCTTTTAAATGAATAAATTATCTCGAATGCTTCTGCCTGCAAGTGCCAACCTTTAGTAACCCCGCGTTCCAGGGTCCAGGGGCGATCTTTTTCACCCCACCGTTAGGGTCTTTTTTCTCTTTTCCTGAATTATTTTGCTAGGGCATACTATAACTGGGCTGACTATACGGACACACCCTACCCCTTAGCTATTTTTTTCACTTCGGTAGCCATACATGGGCAGATTCCTGCCTGACTAATCGACTGCCGAAAAACTGCGCCCATCTGGCAAGATCAACCAGGAATCTCCCACACGTTGGATCGCTCGGTGTTGGTAGATTCCTGGCAGATCCCATTACCCCCTCTGCCCCCCTCTTCCATGATGTGAAAGAAGGAAGCCAGCGATGTAATCTGTAAATTGATGGCAAGTGTTCACTGGTGGAATCTTGTGGTTTAAGTTGGTATTGCAGGTGGATTTTCTCTCCAATGGATTTGAACAATTACATTTTTTTTCTGTTTTTCCTACTCTAAAAACTGGGTGTGTCTTATGGTCAGAAATATGCGGTACATTGTTGACCCCCATTATTGTGGACCTTGTAGTGACTAAAGGTAGCCATACACGTGCACATTCTTGCCCGATTTTTCAACTAATCGACAACCGTGCGCATTCCCACCCACATGTTGGTTGATTCCTGGCTGATCCCATTAACCCCCATCCCCTTCTGCCTCCCTCTTCTATTATGTATAAGAAAGAAGCCGACAATGTATTCTGTAAATTGATGGCAAGTGTTCACTTGGGGAATCTTGTGGTTGAAATTGGTATTGCAGAGAATTTTCTCTCCAATGGATTTGAAAAATTCTAATTTTTTTTCTGTTTTTCCTACTCTAAAATCTGGGTGCGTCTTAGGGTCAGAAAAATGCAGTACATTGTTGACCTCCATTAATGTGGACCTTGTAGTGACTAAAGGTAGCCATACATGGGCATATTCTTGCCCGATTTTTCAGCTAATCGACAGCTGTGCGCATTCCCGCCGGCATTTAGGTAGATTCCCGGCTGATCCCTTTTTCCCAGCCCCCTTCCGCCCCCCTCTTTCATGATGTGTAAGAAAGAAGCCAGCGATGTAATCTGAAAATTGATGGCAAGTGTTCACTGGGGGAATCTTGTGGTTGAAGTTGGTATTGCAGAGAATTTTCTCTCCAGTAGATGTGAGCAATAAAAAGATTTTCTTTCTTGTTTTCCTACTCTAAAATCTGGGTGCTTTTAAGGGTATGTTTCCACTGCATTTTGTGATCCATCTGGACCCCTATGTTAAGCGCAGTGCTTGGCGGGAGTCCAGACGGATCACATACACTGTATCTGCTACACTACACCCCTACATTGGCAGAATGGCTCAGCGCCATGAGAACAGAGCATGCGTCAGGCAGGTAAAGTGTATGTGATCTGTCGGAACCCCCGCCAAGCACTGTGCTTGAATGTAGGGTGTCCCGATGGATCAAACAACGCTGTGGAGACATAGCCCTATGGTCCGAAACGTGTGGTACATAGTTGACTGGTTCTTAACACTTTTTTAGTCTCTTTGCCGTTTTGCGGATGGCCGTTATGACCTGGGTTTTTCGGATGGGCGTTATGACCTGGGTGCAACTAGCCTAGTCTTTTGAATGATTTCAATTGGGTCTGTTGCTATTTCACACATATTCAGAGGTAGAAGGTTTATTGTATGTGTCTAGCTGGCTTATTCACAGATCTTTTCCGTTTATCTTTTGCAGCCAATGCCTCACTCCGCAACCGCTTCAAACGCTGCGAGATCGAAGCCATCCAGTCCGAGGTGAGGAAAATGTGCAACTACAATAAAATCCTGTCCACCAAAAAGAACATGGATCACGTGAACAAAATCCTGAAGGCCAAGAGGTTACAGAGACAATCCAAGACCGGCAATAACTTTGTGAAGAAGAAGCGTGGCCGCCCCAGGAAACAGGTCTTGTTCGACGAAGACTCGCAAGACCAAATGCCCATCCTGGAAAAATGCGTCGACCTCCCCAACAAGCGAGGTCAAAAGTTCCACTCCCAGGAACTGGAGAGGAACTGTAGGGATTCGGTAATGGACACCATCGAAGCCGTCATACATATGGCCAGAGAAACTCAGAACCCTCGAGTCCAGAGAAACGGGAAGCGGAGACTCATGGAAGAAGAAGAAGTAAAGGCTAAGCGGCATCGAAAGAGACGAGGGGAACCTGACTTTTCTCCGTAATAAGCGTCATCTTAGAGATGCCAGGCGGATCTTATACTTTATCAGGGGTGGAAGAACCTCTAGTTGAGGTTGCATCACCCCATCTTCTCATTCTTTTCCTTTTTACGTTACAAAATGACAGCTTTTTACAGTGGGTTTTGTACGCTCTAGACTTCAAACCTGTATTTTCATGCTATGTCTTACGTTATGTTGTCGGTAGAAGAAATTTGGATGTGGCGTCTCCTTCCAGGATATGGAAGTCTGCTTCAGCGGTAAATCGGCAATCTCTTCATTTTCACTCATAGATCAAAGGGTATCTAATGGCCAGTGACAACGGGGGAGGGGATGTGTAGACAGAGGACCTCATTTCTAGTAGTATAGAAAGGGTTCACTTTAAACTGGCAATACATATTCGAACACGCCTTCTTTGTAACTCCTCCCCCTTATTTTTTTAGATTGACTCATTTACATGTATCTCAAACTACATGTAGACATCGATGCATATGAAATTTGTTTGTTGGTTATTACACCTTCTGTGTATGTTTTTGAATAATTTGCATGGGATATCGGACACGAAGCGGTCTCAACGCAAACGCGCCGAACCGCGTGTCCCATCACAAACCATAGATAGGCCTTTTATTTTTTAGTTTCTTTGATATAAAATGGCGAATGAGCTCAAATCTAGGAGATGCCTTCATTCATGTATAGAATTCATTCGAATGTTTATCCGGTGTGTAACCGCCACGGTTATTTTCTACGTGCTGTGCTCAGACTTTTATTCCATACTTTTGATGCCTTCTCTTGATGTTTGGATATTTTTGTACGATGGTAGCAAATTCGCTCAAAGATCTCGGCTGGGTTGAAGATTTTTGCACCACTTCGTATGGTCTCTGTTTGTAGGTCGACCATGAGGTCCCACAAACAGAATGATATCATGTGACCTTACCAAGTTAACTATCCAGTTGACCATGAGGTCCTACAAACAGAATATCATGTGACCTTACCAAGTCAATCCTCCAGTCGACCATGAGGTCCCACAAACAGAATGATATCATGTGACCTTACCAAGTCAATCCTCCAGTCGACCATGAGGTCCCACAAACAGAATGATATGATGTGACCTTACCAAGTCAGCCCTCCATTTGTCACTAAGACTTTAGCGTTTGTGTTGGCGTTTACGTTTTTTTTTTTTTACATCAAACCCAGCTTTGAGCCTCAAGACTTCCAGTGCATAGAAACCCCTCAGAAACCTAAGCTAGACTAGGTGTGGGCAAACTACGGCCCGGGGGCCATATCCAGCCAATTTTAATCCGGCCCTTTGTCACCTTGGTGTCAAGACACTCTGCCTCCCCTTTGCTCATTCCCTTCAATAAGTGGAGATAATGCTAGACCAGTGATGGCTAACCTTTAAGAGACCGAGTGCCCAAACTGAAACCCAAACCCCACTTATTTATCTCAGTGTCGGCATGGCAATATAACCTGAATTACACACACACAGCTCATATACACACACTCTACTTTCTTATGAGATAGAATAGGAGAGAGTATGGGGAGCTGTGCAATCAGAAGAGAGGGAAAGAGAACTGAGCATTGAAAACCAATAGGTTGCAGTTCTTTCCTATGTGCTGGCTGACAGCTTGCATGCCCACAGAGATGGCTCAGAGTTCTGCCTCTGGCACGCGTGGCATAGGTTCGCCATCAGTGGCCTAGAGGATGATGAAAAGGCCTACTGCTAGAGGCTGTAGTTTGCTTAGATTTACTATCCAAAGTCACCTTTTTTATCTTTTTCAATCAATGTTCACATTATGCAAGCTGGGAGGACTTTGTGGCCCTTAGGGTCCCCACACACCTTCAGATTTCTCTGTCAGATTTCCTTCAGATCTCCTTTTGTTTCACCAAAACCATGTAACATGAGGGACTTTCTAAACCATCAAGTCTACCTGTGTTCAATCGCAGAGGACCCGGCACTACATAGTTGTTGGTGGATCTAAAGGATATCTGACAGAGAGATCTAAAGGTGTATGGCAAGCTTTACAGGTTTATTGTCCAGCCCTTCTGTCAAATTGAATTACCCATTGCGGCCCACAAGTCAAAAAGTTTGCCCAGCCCTGAACTAGACCTTTACCCCACACTGGAAAACCAAGAATAGACCAAGCGGTCCACCACAGTTGTCAGGTTTCCATGCATATTAAGTATTATTACCCACACTTGAAAACCAAGAATCAACCAAGCAATCCACCACAGTTGCCAGGGTTCCAGACATAAGTATTCAGAGCACCAATCCAAAGACATATCTTGGGAAAGTTTAAAATCTCTTATTTGTTGGAAGTATCTAGTCATGATGAACCCAACTATAGTTTAAGACAACACATGTTCTTAACGTACGTAGGGTTTCCCTAGCTGAAGTGTCACTTTAAGAAAACAAAACACTTTATTGACCCTCACCTTGTTTCAATGTCATGTGGGTAAATTTCCCTGGAGGGAGGACATTTTGGCTCCCCAAAGACTTTGCTTATCCATAAGTCTTGTGTATGAAGTAAGCCAACGACATTTGGGGGTTCCTTAAAGCGTCAGAGTCACTGGAACCAGATTTAATGAGCTGGTTTAAGAATTTGATGTGCTTGATTACAATAACGAGTGCAAGTTTTTCGTCCATCCCCCACATCCATTATGGTTACAGATCTTTTTATTTAGAACTACCCAATCTTCAATGGCTGAATATTTCAAATCTTGCACAATCCCAAATGGGACTTGCCTAGAAAGTCTTGTTGGGAATGGAAGTCTCGGACAACGATTGCCTTAATTTATTTGTGTTTTCTTTGTGTACATAATGTAACTATGACATAATCAGTCGGCATGAATGCAAAAGGTTTGTGACTAGTTGGTTGGACATCAGTTTTTGTTTTTTTTCCAAGAAAAGAAAGCACCTATGACTGAATTAAATTGGTAAAGCCAAACTAAAGTTGGCCATATGTGGGTCAATTCTACGGAGATTGTTCAGGGAATCGAGGCGCACCACCTGGGGGAATCAATCCCAGGTACCCTCTGTACCTATCCAAAGTCATGGCAATCAACCAGGAAAATTCCGACATGTCTGATCCCTGTTCAATCTACATTTTCTGGGAGAAGGATCCATCGCTCCAGGTGGGTTGCGTTCGATTTCTAATGATCGATCACCACAAACACGCATGACGATCGATCTTTCAGGAATCAGAACACAAGATCGGGCCATGTGTGGCTGGCTTGAGTATTGAAGATTACTTACTCCTCGTACCTTCTTATATCTTCTTGGACAATCGGTTTAGAACCAACGACCCTCCAAAGTTAGCCCTGTAGCCCCTTCCTCCATATACATATACCTGAAAATGAGTATATAGAGGAATCTTTGGTCTCATTAGTTTTTATTAGATTTAGTATAAGAATTTTTACGAAGTTAATCTATATCAACTCTTATTTTATATATTTATCACTTCCATCCAGGAGGCGGCAACGCCTAGATCTCTCTGTAAGATCTTTATGCCAAAGTTCTGCATAAAACCGACCCAGAGGAAGGAAGCATCACCCTGCTTAGACTGTCCCGCTCAGTTTTCAAAGGATGTCTATAGCAGGGTACACACATGTAGATATGGGCCAAATCGATGGCCACTTCGAGCGTCGTGCACGCTCACGTCCATCTATCTGGCCCATATAATATGCGGCCATCGCTGTTTTTAAGTGAGACCAATCAATCCCACTCGAAAACAGGGATATCGGACATGAGTGTTAATCACAAGCGATGTCCATTGCTTTGCATGGAAACCACGGGTCTCCATGCAAAGCATCGGCTGAGCTGGAGAGAGAGCAGTATGTCTGCAGGGAACATCGGACGACTCGATATGGAGCAGTCTGTTCCCTGCTTATGTGTGTTTAGGCAGTGCTGGGCTTTCTTATTTCAAAGCCAAGCATGAGAAGCCAACCTTCATGGGTGTACTTACATGTATCATATGATGTATCTATATACTTGTAAACCCCGTTTATGACTTCAGCTCTCTTTCTACCATATCAGTTTCTACTCTCCGGTGTCTCTGCCGTTATAAATGATAAGAGCGCGGTTGGTAGAAGCAAGGTTTCAATAAAAAATTACAAAATAGGTTTTAAGACAACGTAAGGTTCAACTAAAGTCATATTGACCAAAGAGCATGCACTTTTAAGCCCCCTTCTAAGTATTTATATAGCACGCGCTATCTGTCCCTCGGGTTAATGTCCCTATTGGAGTCCTGATCTTATTTCACCAACGTATTTGAAGGCCATTGGCCATGCTATTGGGGGGAAGCCAATTAAGCTCAGATGGAGGCCTCGTATGGTAGATGTACAGCTCGGTGCTTTCTTTTCTATTCTTGGGTCGGCTTTGTTGCCTTGAAACTAATTTGCCAATCAATCTACATAATCTACAAAAGAGTATGAATTTGGAATTAAATGGAAAGCTAGCCATAGACGTGTCGATTCCTGAGCGATCGATGGGCGATCTGATCGATTCCGTTGAAGTCACAGGCGTCGATCGATCGACCATACAAGTCTGTGCCTACCACCTTAGGCCACCGATTCCTGGACGATTCTGTTACCAGTCGATCCATTCACAAATGTCAGTCGATCTGAAATGATCCTGATGATCAATCCGTGGGCCTCCACAAACGTCCCTTGATGTGGGCCCGATCGACCAGAAAACGCCGACAGGTTGGTTCTCTGGCCGATCCAATTTGGGGGCCATGTCGATCGAGCGAGGTCGATCTGTCAAGGTGGGCTGCACTAGATTCCTCGCCGATCGATCGGCGTGTGCGCGTCTGGTGATCGATCGGCCAGGAATCGAGTGTGAAATCGACCTGTGTATGGCCACCTGAAGAAACATTGAAGGTCAGATTCTTAGATCTATACCCAACAAACCTGGGGCATTGATATCTGTTGTGTACATCGCTACTTTCTAGGTCGTAACGTGGCTTTTGACCAATTACTTCAGCCGTACTTCAAGATTTAATCATGAAATTGTGTACAATTAGCACCATATAAACGCACTTAATAATTATTTTTATTTGTCCAGATCAAGAGAGCATTTAAATATTACCTGTATATACATATAAAGCTGTAAGCTCTTTTAAAGTCTTCTATAGAGGTCCGAGGCCTATTGTTTGAATTCGAATTTTGTATTTCGTTAGGAGACGGTGAGGCTGATATATTGTAGAAGTTGAGAAGGTTCATTGGAGGGAAATTCACTCCGATTATCACTCCGATTATCAAGTGCACAATATATAATTCACTTGGGATTGGCTTTTCAGTTGAGTGGATCTCATCTCATTGGGTGATAGAACTCTACTTGAGGGCCAGATCCACACTTTTTGAGTAAGGAATGGATTACAAAGCCAAAAATGCATTTGTCTTCTACATGTGGCCCTCAAGGCCAGAGTTGGACAACCCTGGTATAGGTATAGTCACAAAATGAATTGGTGGCTTTAATAGGCTACAAAAATATCTTCAGCATTACTAAACAAGTCCATCTGACTGTGGACAACTCCTACTGCCTATACCAGACTTGGGCAAACTACGGCCCATTTGTTTTTTTGTCACCTTGTGGTCAAGACATTCTGGCTCCCCTCTGCTCATTCACTGCAATGGAAGGAGATCATGCCTAGAGGCTTAGAACATCACCATGGGGTTAATGCAGTGATCATGACAGACATATGAGGATTTGGGACACCTATGCTGGGTGGCCATTACATACTCTGGGTCTGGCCCCTCTGTCAAATTTAAGAACCCATTGTGGCCCGCAAGTCAAAAAGTTTGCCCACCCTTAGGCTATACCAGTGGTTCCCAAACTTTCCTTGCAGGGCTCCCCTTTTCTATTTAGGAACATTATCGAGCCCCCTCCCTATTCAAATACAGGTTAAGAATGAGAACCCGCGCCCCCCAGGAATACCTTCGCGCTCCCCAGGAATACCTTCGCGCCCCCCAGTTTGGGAACCACTGGGCTATACGATGACCTGGACCTTCTCAGCTCCTTAGGTAAATCAGTCTTACAACCTCAACCATATCAAGTGCTTGAGATCTTTGAGCTTTTTAATACAAAAATAGATCATAATGGAAACATGGCATTAAAATGTAGCGGTTGTGTTTGAACTTTTTGTCTGTTTTTACATTCAGGGCAGTATAAAGACATTGTGCTATCAGTCAGAAATGATTGGCTCCTTTATTTGAAGGCCTTGAGATATCTAAGTATGGAAATACGCCATCCACCTCCTAATGGTTTGTATCCACTTCAACCTTCCTAGTGGTAATCCCGTGTGTGCCTCGGGGGAGATTTTAATGACCCAAATAGGTAACCCTGAGCCACACACACACATGGGATGGCTTACTTGCCTTAGCCGTAACCATGCCGTTCTACAGCCTCAGCGCCCTGCGGGGTTCTTACTGGTTCCACCTCTGCGATGTCTATGTCTGTTGTATTGCAGGCATAGGCGTCCCGTGTCCTCACATGCCTAGCGCCAATGATGATCCCGTTGAAGTGCTGGGAAGCTCAGAACGGTAAGTTGTATTTTTCCATACTGCCTTTGGTTTTCCACATTAATTGGAGCACCAGAGGGGTTAAATAATTTATTCTCCACCTACAATATAAACTTGTTTGGTATATCATTACTCAGTTTCTCTAAGAGGGGAACTGATGGAGTCAAATAAATATTAGGACAATCTCTAATGCCCTTGCACACCATAATCAGGTGGACAACTTAAAATAGCTGGAAGAATTATAAAAGGGCACTTGGTTGGTTAAGGGTCCCCCCACATGTATCCAGTGGGGACCGACTGATGAGCTGTTGAGAGCAACGTGATGATGTTGTGTGCCGGCTGTTAGCTTGAACAGTTCCCATTAAAACGAATGGCATCGGCCAGAGATTTACGGACATGTCTGTTCTCTAGCCGAGCATGCAAGCACATTGGTCAGCGGCAAAATCGCCGGCCTCTGGTTATGTGTGTGGGGACCCCAACAGTTTCATTAATAGAGTATTTTTTTTTTTTCTGATGCATCAACAATAGCTCGTAGAAGGCTCTCCTAAGCATGTGGGGCAGAGATAGATTCTCTCGGGCCATTGTGAAAGCCATAGTTGAACTTGAGTAGGTCAGATAAGCTGGTATTTAATAATTCATGTCTAACGTTAAGGGACTCTGTAGGCCCAAATGGAGGACCACATGACCTTCATGGAGATCTATGGCCATTTGGATGCCACTCACAGGCTCCCGGTGATTTTCTGAACCGATACGGTTATTATTCGCACACTAACAGGTCTTCACTTTCTCAAATGAAATCTGGTTAGGGTTATTTTGTTTTCTCTTGAATTAAGCATGTAAATTCTCTTTATTCTTTTATTCTGAGTACAAGCTACACTCTCCCCCCACGATGGGCAGGAAAGGACTTTTTTTCATTGTAAATAAGCATGCTGATGGTTTAAAACTAGGATCAAACAGTGTTACTGTTTCTGAAGTGTTCCAAAAGTACAATCAACTGAAAGACTGTATACCCGCTGTGTTCAGATAAAAGTGAGCGGCAGATCCCATACGCGTCACTTGCTTTTGCGTTCTGTTGTAACGGTATGCACATGTATTCAGTCCAGTTTATGTTGCATGTCTTTTTTTGTTGAAGTACGATTCAAAAAAAAATGAGTACTCATCGGACGATCAACGTCCCTTTCACCAGTTCGATCAGAAGCACACCTCACCCCCCAAAAATGACCTACACTACAAGGAAAGGAAGACGCTCTATGGACACGCGTACGAGCTGCCAATCCAACGACATGGAGGGAGGGGGTTATCATAGCCCCGCCCTCGCGTCGCTTCGTGTTTTTTTTTTTTTTTCTAAGCTATTTCTTAAGTAATGCACATGAAATGTTATATATGTATATATTTAAGAAAAAAAAAAAGAAGAATGGGGCACAAAATTTGTTTTTCAAGTCGTGCTGGCTAATTTTTAGTTTGTATTCATAAGTGGTTTTTAAAAACCTTTTTCTAAAAAAATAAAAAATGTAATAAAAAAAAAAAGTGTACTTGCATGTCCTACTTTGATTGTATGTAAACATATTTTAGAGCAAAAAAAAAAAATGTATTTGTATTTTATTGAATATAGAGGCAAGAAAAAAAAATTGTACATTGTTTGAAATGTTCTTTTTGTAACAGTTTTTATTCATGGAGCATTTTTGTACATTGAAAAAAAAAAATAATGGAATTATGGAATTGCTGTTATATGATGCATAGGTACATCCGGCATGCTTTACCGTCATGCTACTGTCATGATTCTAGATGTTGGTTTTTAAACTTTTTTTTTTTTTTTTTAAAGAGAAAGCTCAGTTTTTTTTTCCCGCTACCCAATCAGGTTAGCAGCATAGAGCACTTAACTAAAAAAAAATTAAAAAAAAAAACGAAATAAAAAAAATTAAAAAAAATTGAAGAAAAAAAATGTCCTATTCATATGTTATTCATTGTGTGAAATTAAATGAATTCAATTCAGAATAATTGGAGTTGTGTGTTCTTTTGAATCCTCTACTTTTTGGGGGCGGGGGGTTTAGAAGTTAAAGTGGTTTAAACTTAAAGCGGTTTTACACTCAAAATAAAAAAACAGACATACATTAAACAGACACAATACTCACCTGTCAGCAGTTCAGATGCTGGGAAACTGCTACACAAAAAAAAACCCACACTAAACTGTCGTCGCTTGCTTGCAGATGTCATGCTAGGATCTTGGCTCCTGGCATCTGCACATTTCCGCACACACTGACCCTCCTCTTCACCTCCTATGTCTTCTGATCGGTGCTGCAGGGACTCGGAGGGGGGGTGGTTTGTGAAGAGGGGGAATCGTCTGCTGACGATTTCCTGCCTGGCAGAGATCTCCCAGACACCACTTCAGCTGCCTAGGCACGACATAATGCAGTGGGAGGGGGAACACTCCTGACCAGCTCCTCTCCAGCTGTCAGAAGATTTGTTTACTACAATCAAGGATCTCAGCATTATCAGCTTAGCTGCAGCTGATAATGCTGAGTGGCCTCCCAGGTGGTAGGTCCGCCTTAAAAAAAAAAACAACATATCGTAATTTCCGGCGTATAAAGCGACCCCCAACTTTCCCAGGTAAAATATAGAGTTTGGGATATACTCATCGTATAAAGCTGGCCATACACCTTTAGATCTCTCCGTCAGATATCCTTTAGATCTACCAACAACTATGTAGTCCCGGGTCCTTTGCGATTGAACACAGGTAGACTTGATGGGTTAGAAAGTCCCTCATATTACATGGATTTGGTAAAACAAAAGGAGATCTAAAGGAAATCTGACAGAGAAATCTAAAGGTGTATGGGGACCCTAAGACTACCTCTCTTCCTAAGCATGCCAAAGAAAAATTGAAAGAGCGTCAGATTTGATTTATATATTATAATTTTAATTCAAAAGCTTATGACATGGGCAATACGGGAAATCCTCCGGCAAATGTGTCAGTGCTCGTCCTTTTTTCGGCCAGCGCAGGGAAACAGAAGTGGCCTTACATATGTCTACTCTGACTTTCAACCCCCACATCTCCCAACAACCTTAAAAGTCAAATCTTTCTTTTTAGTCATTTGCATTCCCAGTGTCACACCCCTAGCTGCAACCTTCTAGTTATTATTGTTTCCCTGAGGTTATCCAAGTGACAAATATGTATACCGTATATGCCGGCGTATAAGACGACTTTTCAGCACCTTAAAATCCTCCCCAAAGT
>CM070032.1:3590552-3603190 GCA_036250615.1 Ptychadena robeensis
TTGTCGTGTGATTATTTATTAGAGTATAAGTTAACATATCTCTAAGGTTTAACAGGTTTCGCATGCAGATCAGCCATTCACCTGTCAATATCTTTCAAGAAAACCTGACGCGCTCCATATTTTTTTTCCCCCCTTTCACCTGGTTTCTGTTTTACTGACAACTTTATAGAAATATTCAACTTAAAAGCAGTTCCCTGCTGAGCACAAGGCGCACAGAGGTGGCTGCTGTTGGGTGTGATTCACAAATAAGCCTCTGTGAGTGTAACCTTCAGCTCATAACCTTTTAATCTTCTGGTTCAGCATGCGGTTAGAATGTCAATGAGGCGCAAAATGGATCGCCGGCGGCCGTAAACGCCGCATTTCCTCCTTTACCTTGCGGCCTCGTATTGTAAATTTTCAGGTCTGACTTTCTTTTTTGTGGGAAAACATAGATTCGCCGCTGTGATTTCATACTAAATGAAAAGAAAAGATAAGCAGAAGCCAGAGAGTATATTTATTTAAGACTTTTGAAAGAGGTTTTGTGTTTTCTTTTCTTTTTGGAAATGGGTTTCTTTAAAAATCCAGGAATCTAAGAATTTTGGGATTCTACAATCTCAAAAAAACTTTTTTGACATTTCATAAAAGTTGGAAAATGTTAGTTGATAGCATGCATAGATGTCATGCTGTGCAAAGTGAGTGGATATATCAGGGGGCTCCGCTTGCATGGTGTGATGGGTGCGGCCTGCATTGAGTCACACCTCTGCTGCCTCAAAAAATCCTCTGCTTCCAGCCCTCCCTGGTGTATCCAAGGGAATTCTCAGCTCTCCCTCGCCTACACTTGCCTGGCATCATAGAAATGTCCTGGAAAAAGTGTGCACTGCCTCCATAAAATTGAGGTCAATGTCGTCCCCGCCTCTTGGACAAAAAGGCAGACCTGCAAGAGATCAACGAGACTACTGATACTCTACATTGCCAAGGGCTCGCTGGGGATCGGTGACTACCTCTGATTGTAACTCGGGAGAGGTTTACTGGGTACCCACTCAGGAGGTAAAAAAGTTGTGTACATCCAACATTGGTATTGTTACTGTGAAAACAATATGTCCTCCAATTCTCCCCTACCCCACATACACAGGGCTCACTCTCCTTCCAGCTCTCCCTGGTGTATCCAATGCCATTTCTAGCCTAGTGGGCCCTATGCAAGATTAAGTTCTATGCACCCCCCACTGGTCAACTATTCGAAAACCATCCCTCCTAAAAAGCACCCCCACCCCCATCGCTACAGCTCACATAGCTCGGATCGGGACGAGGAGGGAAGGAGCCCATGCTAGTTGCGAAGCTGTTGACTGGGGGGATTGGGGCTGGATGCTATTCAAGAACAACCCCCTGTCATCTGTCATCAACCACACCACCATAAATAAATACCCCCCCCCCCCCATGGGGCAACTGGTGCAGCTTGGATTGGGATGGGGAGTGTGCCTGTGCCCGGGAAGGTGCCAAATATGCGTGCGGTGGAGGGTGCCGGGGGTCAGCAGGGAGGATAAAAAGCTGTGTACATCCAACATTGGTATTGTTACAGTGAAACAATATGTCCTCTAATTCTCCTCTACCCCACATACGCGGGGCCCACTCTCTTGCGATTGCTGGATGTTTCGTTTTGTGCATTTGCACCTTTAAACCCCAAATGCAAAAAGCATTGATATAGTCAAATCCTCATTTTATTGAGGTAGGGCAGTGATGGTGAACCTATGGCAAAGGTGCCGGAGTTCTCTCTGTGGGCACTGGGGATGGTCACATTTTTCGACTAACTGACTGTGTGAGCTGATTGCAAAGCCCCTGAACGTGGTATCCTCACCAAAATCACTGGAGATGTAGAGAAGGGTTGTGGGAAAATTGGGAAAAAAAAGTTTTGCTCTTGCACATGGAGTTTTTGCATAAATTAAGTTCAAAATCAAAGTCGAAATTCCAATTTTCGAAAATTTTACTTGATTTTAAACTTTATTTGTGCAAAAACTATTTGTGTAAGAGACATACTTCTTTTTTTGCAGTATACCCCCAACCCTTCTCTACCTCTCCAGCAAGTTTGGTGATGATACTATGTTCAGGGGCTTTGCAATTAACTCGAAATTGTCAAAATGGTAGATTTAAAAAAAAAAAAAATCCAACCATCTCTAGTGGGCATGCAAGCTGTCAGGCAGCACAGAGGAGAACACTGCAGCCTATTGGCTCTAAATGCTGTCAGTTCTGTTACCCTCTCTTCTGATTGCACACTGTGCCCCATACCCTCCTATTTCAGATGTGTTTATATGTTTAATGTGTGTATATGATTTGTGTAATTCGGGTTATATTGCCATGCCGGCACTTTGAGATAAATAAGTGGGGTTTGGGCACTCGGCCTCTAAAAGGTTCGCCATCAGGGAGGTTGGGGATTGGTGCTTGCATAGTTGGTTTAAAAATCAGAACTCCATCTTTATGAGTTAAGATGTTTTTTTTGTATTTTTTTTGTAGAAGATTAAAAAAAATTTTGAATGTTTTTACAAAAAATTAATTTTTTTTTATAATTCTAAATAGAAATAATGACTGGGTTTTTTATGTTACAATAGTTTTTATTGAATTTTAAACTTACAAAAGTAAGGTTACAAAAGGCAAACAACAGTCTTGTGTAGTGATGGCCGAACTGCCCGCAAGGCGGACAGTTCGGCCGCGAACAAGCATGTTCGCCCTCCTTCTCGCCGGCGGACAGTACGGGTGTTCGACCCGCCCTGTTCGCCGGCGAGAAGGAGCCCTCTATTCTTCCTCCGGTGGGATCATTAGCAGCGAGATCCCGCCGCAGGAAGAATATTTCACTAAAGACCGGGTAGAGAACCCGGTCTTTCAGTGAAAAACCGGCTTGTAAACCCGGATGTGACGTCAGTGACGTCACATCCGGTTAGCACAACCAGGAACTATGCGTTCCAGGTGTCAGTGACGTCACATCCGGGTTTTCCGATTTAAATTCTGTCCATGAACGGGACAGATTCAAAAAAGTCCGCTCCGCCCGTTCGTGGACCGACACGGCCAAAGTTCGGCCATCACTAGTCTTGTGCCACTGGTCTTGAACTAAAATACACATAAATAACACAACCAAAACAACCTAAACAGTAGGTAGAACAATATCAGAAAGAAGAAAATACAGAAAAAGTAAGAGACAAAGTGGGAGAAAAAGAAGGACAGAAAGAAGAGAGAAAAGAAGAAAGGAGGGAGAGAAAAGAAGGAGGTAGGGATCTCCTGAAGCTAAACCAATTGGGGGGGGGGGGGGGGGGTGAACCCAGTCAGGAGGATAGGAGGTAGTATGAAAAGCTCTCTGTGCGAAGGTAGGCGATCCACGGGGACCAGACCTTCAAAGATTTGGGTTGCCTATCAAGTAGAATGGCGGTGAGTTTCTTGTTGATAAAAGTGCCCATGATACGCTGCTTGACCTCCATCAAGTTAAGGGTAGGTTGTCGCCAGGACCTAGCTATCACCTGGCAAATAGCCATAAAATTATAGAAAGTCAAGCGATCCTCGGATTTAGACAGGGCCGATATTTTCCGGTGAAGCAAAGCCTCCCATGGGTCACGGCGTAGTGAACGCCCCAGTAGGGTGCGGAGAAAATTATAGACTCTGATCCACAACCAATGACTAGAGATGGTCGAATTTTTCGACTTGCTAGCTTTGGTATTATCACCAAAATTGCTGGAGATGTAGAGAAGGGTTGTGGGAACATATGAAATAAAAAGTTTTGCCCTAGCACATGTAGTTTTTGCATAAATTAGGTTCAAAGTTAAAGTCAAAATTCTGATTTTGACTTGATTTTGAACTTAATTTATGCAAAAACTATTTGTGTTAGAGACATACTTTCTTTTTTGGAGTATACCCCCAACCCTTCTCTACATCTCCAGTAAGTTTGGTGATGAAACCATGTTCAGGGGCTTTGCAATTAACTTGAAACCGTCGAAATGGTCTAATCTTTTTAAAAAAAATTCGACCATCTCTAGCAATGACTGAATTTTTTTATTCAAAATTTCTATTTCTTAATTCAGAAGTGTGGATTTGGTACTCCTCCACCGGACCTGACATTCCTTTACCGATTTCCCTAAAAGTGGAAATAATTTGTTCCAAATGCATCAAGAGCCGCAACCCCTGGCTCGCATTATTTCCAAGATTCAGGAGAACTGTAAAATCTTCCAACTTAAAGTGGACCTACCACCAGAAATCTATGTTTTCATGAATGGCACTAGAAGTGCCAATAATAGGGAGGAATGCAGTGAAAAAAACCCAAAAACTTACCTGTAATGACCAATTTAAGAAGATAATCCCACAGCTCCCCTCACTTCCTGGTTCACTTTAGGCAGAGAAAGGCAGAAAGTCACAGGGAGCTTTGTTTTCTCAGTGATCTGCTTTGAAAATTCCCATAGAAGATCACTGAACGCCCCCAGTGGTCACCCGCGATATTGCACCCCCAGTTCCATGTGTTGCCTTCAGCGAACCAGGAAGTGAGGAGAGCTGTGGAGTTATCGTCTTAAATTGCTCATTACAGGTAGGTTATTGGGGGTTTCCACTGCATTCCTCCCAATAATTGGCACTTCTAGTGCAATTCATGAGAACATAGATTTCTGGTGGTAGGTCCACTTTAACGATCCATTAAGGAGGAAGAAAGTGGGGTTACAATATAATATATATAAAATAATCCCTCCTTCATTTGACGTTATATTTGCCAACATCCCAAATACGATAAACGAAAGAGAGAGGGAAAAAACCTTTCCAAGAGATTTCCCAGTGGGCAAGTGGACGGCAAAGGGTATAGAGTTTCAATTGATTTTATTAAAAACAGCAATGTCAACAACATGATTGTAAGAATGGAAGTCAGCCAAAAAATACATATTACAAGGTTGGTACAGTATAAATACATATTTATATCTCCACACAATATATATATAATCGCACGCCTGACGCGTTTCGCGGATAACCGCTTCCTCAGGGGCTTGTCATGGGAGATGATATGACTAGATAAACAAAATTCAGATTAGGGGATCACATTCAAGAAAGATGTCAGAAAAATATAAAGAATTTAATCAAGGTCTACTCACTCCATGAGGTGTATATTAGGTCAAATAATCGTATATTGCTTTGGCAAATCAAAAAAGTGCGGTTGTGGCTAGTAGAGATGCTCACATTTTTCGACTTGCTAACTTTCAGAGCTGATTGCAAAGCCCTTGAACATGGTATCATCACCAAACTTGCTGGAGATGTAGAGAAGAGAAACATTTGACAGAAAAAAGTATGTCTCTAACATAAATAGTTTTTGAACAAATTAAGTTCAAAATTAAAGTCGAATTTCCTTATTTGGCGAATTTTCGACATTTTGACTTGATTTTGAACTTAATTTGTGCAAAAACTATTTGTGTTAGAGACATACTTTTTTCTTTCAAATGTTCCCCCAACCCTTCTCTACATCTCCAGCATCCAGTTTGGTGATGATACCATTCAGGGGCTTTGCAAGTAACTCGAAATCGTCGAATATCTGAAAAAAAATTCGACCATCTCTAAACTGGCTAGGGCTTGGATCTAAGACACCAGGAGAAACGGGAGGAAAAAAACGATAAATAAGTGGGGGTTGGGTTTCCATTTGGGCACTCGGCCTCTAAAAGGTTTGCCATAACTGAGGTAGGAGATTGGTGCTTGCATAGTTGGTTTAAAAATCAGAACTCCATCTTTTGCAGTTCAGATGGTTTTTTTGAAGTTTTTAAAGGAGATTTAAATTTGTTTTGAATGTTTTTACATAAAATGAGAAAAAATCTATAATTCTAAATAGAAATAATGACTGAGTTTTTTAATTCAAAATTTCTATTTCTTAATTCAGAATTGACTGTGGATTTGGTACTCCTCCGACGGACCTGACTAGAGATCGATTTCGAGTTAATTGCAAAGCCCCTGAACATGGTATCATCACCAAACTCGCTGGAGATGTAGAGAAGGGTTGGGGGTATACTACAGAAAAAAGTATGGCTCTAACAAAAATAGTTTTAAGTTCAAAGTCAATTCAAAATTTCAAAAATTGGAATTTCAACTTTGTTTTTAACTTAATTTATGCAAACACTACATGTGACTACATTTTTTTCAAATGTTCCCACAACCCTTCTCTACATCTCCAGCGATTTTGGTGATGATACCATGTTCAGAGGCTTTGCAATCAGCTCACAAAGTTAGCAAGTCGAAAAATTTGACCATCTCTATTTGCCATATGCATTAACAGGTTTTGGGGGAAGCAAGTGGAACCTAAGGGCCACATGTGGCCCCCGGGGAGCAGGTTGGGCACCTGGGACATAGACATTGCCATCCGCTGAGGCTCATGTTGACTATGTTGAACCAGAGTAGTTTGGCGCAGTGAATACACAGCATCTGCCAAGCAGATAAGTCTACGTCAGTGTTGGGCAACTGAGTTGATATGGAGGGCCACAAGTGCAGCCCTCAGCATCACTAAAGGGCCGCACATAATGCTTTCAATCTATTCTGACTTGTGTAAGCATTTTTAATGAAAAAAAATTACAGCTGGAAGAGCTAGAAGACATTGTTTCATTTTTTAAATAACACATTTTTTAAAATGATACTTCAAGCATTAGGGAACACTGTAGTGCGGTGATGCAGATTTTGTGTCCTATAGATCATCAAAGGTCATGTGAGTTCCTATGCCCTACGCAAAAATAGTTAGGTTTCGGGGGCGTCAAGTGGAAAACTGTGTAGGGATGCTCGAATTTTTCGACTTGCTAGGTTTCAGAGCTGATTGCAAAGCCCCTGAACATGGTATCATCACCAAACTTGCTGGAGATGTAGAAAAGGGTTGGGGGAACATTTGAAAGAAGAAAGTATGTCTCTAACACAAATAGTTCAAATTAAAGTCGAATTTCTGAATTTTCGACATTTTGACTTGACTTTGAACTTAATTTGTGCAAAAACTATTAGTGTAAGAGACATACTTTTTTCTTTCAAATGTTCCCCCAACCCTTCTCTACATCTCCAGCAAGTGTGGTGATGATACCATGTTCAGGGGCTTTGCAATTAACTCAAAATCGTTGAATATCTGAAAAAAACTTTGATCATCTCTAAAACTGAGGGGGGCTGCCAAAGAACACCCAGAGGGCACCTGGGGTCTACGTGCTCCGTCGGGGTCCTGACCTATAATGGAAACATGCCCTTGACTTTACCGATTCCCTAAAAGTGGAAATAATTCGTTCCAAATGCATCAAGAGCCGCAACCCCTGACTCGCAATATTTCCAAGATTCAGGAGAACCGTAAAATCTTCCAACTTAACGATCCATTAAGGAGGAAGAAAGAGGGGTTACAATGAAATATTCTGATGACATGTTTGCTTCCATTGTTACTTTTGTTGGCCGTGGAAAGTGAACCGGGCCTCCGCTGAGACTTATCAATCACAAACATCTTATTTGAATTGGCAGCGATGACCGCGCGGCGTGGAAGATTAAAACAGACACGCTACAATTCAGAAACATGTCAGAGACTTTCCGAAGTTATTGCGATTTTAATGGGCGATTATTTCCAAAGGAATTTAATTTAGAATACCGTGCGGTGCGAGCCGTATAATTTCACAATGAAATGAAACGTTATTGTATACATGTATTTGTACTAGTCTAGTTTTAATAGCTACCTTTCCTTTTCGGTGGAAAAAGGTCCTTCATGTTCATAAAAAGGGAAATTTTACTTTTCCCGATAAAAAGTAATAACTGACATTAGCAATAAAAGCGCTTTTTTTGAACGATTTCACTTTTTTTTGGAGAGAAAAAGCATTTCAGTGCAAAAAAAAAATAGAGTTCCTAAAAGGTCTTTAAAAGTCAAGGTTGGAAGACGATAATGGATATTCTACAAAGGTTGAAATTCAAAAGAACTAGTCATTAGGTTTTTTTTGGGGGTGTCACAGTGCTGGATAGTAGGGGAAGGGGTTGTAGAAAATAGAAAGTAGACATTGTATTTCAATTTTAAATGTTAAAGTTAGCTGGATGAAAAATTTTGAAGACAGTCAGGATTATATTAGATTTTACCATGTGGTACCATTGTGGGGGTTTACACTTACTTCCTGTAGGGACAGGAAGTGATATCATATCTCAACAGTGTCCACGTAATACTTTATGTTTTATACAAATACAGGGCTAGACAAAAGTTAAAAACTGTGACTGTATTGTTGTTATCTATCTATCTATCTATCTATCTATCTATCTATCTATCTATCTATCTATCTATCTATCTATCTATCTATCTATCTATCTATCTATCTATCTATCTATCTATCTATCTATCTATCTATCTATCTATCTATCTATCTATCTATCTATCTATCTATCTATCTATCTATCTATCTATCTATCTATCTATCTATAATTTAGTTTATTCTATCTCTCAATTTTCCATCTTTCTTTCCATCTGTCTGTCTGTTCCCATATTTATTATTTTTTGCCTCTTTTCCTACTTTTGTCTCTTCCAGTCTATATTGGCTATAAAACCCACATCAAACACATGTATAAATCTGAGTCTTTTACACTTACTTCCTGTATGGACAGGAAGTGATATCATATCTCAACAGTGTCCACGTAATACTTTATGTTTTACACAAACATAGGGCTAGACAAAAAGTTAAAAACTGTGGCTGTATTGTTGTTTGTCTATCTATCTATCTATCTATCTATCTATCTATCTATCTATCTATCTATCTATCTATCTATCTATCTATCTATCTATCTATCTATCTATCTATCTATCTATCTATCTATCTATCTATCTATCTATCTATCTATCTATCTATCTATCTATCTATCTATCTATCTATCTATCTATCTATCTATCTATCTATCTATCTATCTATCTATCTATCTATCTATCTATCTATCTATCTAGTTTATTCTATCTCTCAATCTTCCATCTTTCTTTCCATCTGTCTGTCTGTTCCCATATTTATTATTTTTTGCCTCTTTTACTACTTTTGTCTCTTCCAGTCTATATTGACTATAAAACCCACATCAAACACATGTATAAATCTGAGTCTTCCCAAAAATCCATTTTTCCCCTCTTTACCAATTAAAATATCGGCTATCGAAGCCTTTTATCTCCCATGTAATTGGATTCTCCAATTCTCAATTTCCGAGGAAGCCTAGGAAACGATGGCATGTATATTTGACAAAAAAGAGAGAGAGATAGTGGCACTTTTTGATTAAAAATTTCTCCTCGCTTCATTCCTTGCTGAGCATTTCTTTATGTCTCCCGAATTTACTGACCCTAAAAGAAATATTCTACAACTTGAAAAACTTTAATCAAAGGTATGCTACAGGCACATTGGCACAGAGCTGTCAGAATGTTAAATAAGGTGCTGAGATTCCCAGCTGCTTCTGGTACACAATGAAACAGACTATCGGAAGAAAATTCTCAAATTACCAGGAAAAATATATTTATTGTTTAAATTTTAATCATCTCTTCTTCATGAGAAGAACTTGAAGGCGGATACAAAGAATAACTATAGTTTAGGTTTTTTTCACAGAAGCAGAACTTCCAATTGCCTTGGAATAAGAAGAATAAGTTCAATTACCGTATAGCTCTGCTTGTCACCGTGCTACCCAAACACCTGACAGTGGTTGTTCCCCAGATCACTCCAAGTAATACACCACTAGATGAAGCTCAGGAGAACAACTCTAGGTAGCAAGTTGAGACATATAGAGGAATGGAGGTTGGGGTTATAGGTGTATGTCACTATCCCCAGGGAATTCTATGAATTCCATTGAATATAGATACGTGGAGACTCCCTAAGCATCAAGGAATCTTGGGATTGCCTTTCGGCCCAAAATAGGGGATTTGGAGTGACTCATATCGGAGTGACGAGACCACCAAAGGAGAATCAAGACAGAATTTCAGTATAGAAAACTAGCATTTATTGTTCCAGTTTAAAAATGGCAAATATATCAGGGACCGGTAGGACCAAGGTCCGTCAGCCTGTGGAGGTCGTACAGACTCCCTCCTCGGTCCGAGAGGATACCCACAGATATTCATCAACATTAACAGCTCTTAGGTAATCAGCACATTCATATATTAAGCAGAAACAAAGTGTCCAAGAGAAATGGTAGCAAAGGATTCTTAGCTCATCCACGTGTCCAACTGTGGGGTTATCCCTCGACGCGTTTCGGCCTGCACGGCCTCCTCAGGAGGGGGGAGACAGTCTCCGGTAGATGGGCCCTAGTTTTTTATACTGAAATTCAGTCTTGATTCTTCATTGGTGGTCTGGTCGCTCCGATATGAGTGACTCCAAATCCCCTATTTTGGGCCTAAAGGCAATCCCAAGACTCCTTGATGCTTAGGGAGTCTCCCCTTATCTCTAGGTAGCAAGTTAATATGAATATATTCTAGAGTTCTATAGGGTATCAGTCCTGCTATGCAACAATAGGATCTCAGACAATCTATCAATTGCCCCAACATTGCCAATATACAAGGAAAGATAGATATACCCAAGGTTTAAGACAGCAAGAAAGGTGAACGGCACTATAGTGACATTGCCAACCCTTAGATGAATTTATTAAGCAGAAGCAGGAAGATTCTTCGGATGTAGGACCTAAGGTACAACTTACTCTCCAGCAAGTGTTGGCAAGTATGTATACGTAAATATATATGTGGGTTGTGTAGATATAAAATATATATATATATATGTATACACACACACACACATATATACAGAAATGGGTATTCAGGTCAGAAGGAAGCCATAAACCATTCTGTCAGTTACAGGTTAGAAAAGTCCCAAATTTACATCTTAAAAAGACCAGCAAGATCCTTTGACATGCAGATCTTGCGATAGATTGGTTGTCACAACAAAGGGACACCTGGAGATGACAATAGTAATAAAAATTCTTAAGGAGGGGGAACCTATTTCGACAGGAGGTCTCTTTCATTTGTATAAGAGGGTAGAGATGGTCAATTTTTTTTTCAGATATTCGACGATTTCGAGTTAATTGCAAAGCCCCTGAACATGGTATCATCACCAAACTTGCAGGAGATGTAGAGAAGGGTTGGGGAACATTGGGGGAAACAATTATGCCTCTAACACAAATAGTTTTTGCACAAATTAAGTTCAAAGTCAAGTAAAAATTTCATAAATTTGGAAAATTCGGAAATTCGACTTTAATTTTGAACTTAATTTATTCAAAAACTGTTTGTGTTAGAGACATACTTTTTTCTGTCAAATGTTCCTCCATCCATTCTCTATATCTCCAGCAAGTTTGGTGATGATACCATGTTCAGGGGTTTTGCAATCAGCTCTGAAATTTGGCAAGTCAAATATTTCAAGGGGATATATTGAATGTATGGACTCAGATCTTGAGAAGGAACAGATCTTGAGAGGAACAGATCTTGGAAGGAAAGCTGATAGAGAGATCTGTGCATTGAAGACTGCGATACCTGTAATTGTCACCATTAATATGGTCTATACAACTTCTAATAAATCAGGCCACTGTCTCTGAGAACTTAAGTTGCTGTGGAAAGTTGTCTATACGATTGGTCTATTACGACAAAAGAGAATACACTATACAACAGCAAGGAGAACAGTAAACGGCTTAAAAAAGCAAAGCCTTAACCAAGAGGACCTCTACCTTTTATCAAACTCTATTTTACCAAGGTGACCTCCATCAAATAATGTGAGGACCTTTGCTGTACCGGGTACAGCCTGCTGGTGGCTCCCTGCAAGTCTGGGCTAGGTTGAGGACACCTGCTCGTTAGCCTGAGGGCTATTTAGGTGTTGACCAAATTTGCACCCAGTCAGTATAGATCCATCGACCGTGGCAAGACAAATATACAAAAAGTTTGCAAAAATCGTTTTTATCAATAATTCTAAACAAGTCCATAGATATATTTAGATCATTAAGGCTCGGAAACAATATTAAGCCCTCATATAAAGGGGTTAATATAGTGATTGTGGATAATGACAGGTACGAGGCAATGTGCTACGAAATTCTATGCAACAAAGAATGGTAGAAACCTAAATCTACACTACAAACCAACAGGTTTTTAGCAGAATTCGAGAGTGACTACAGCTTTGAATATGGGAGTAATTGATTACTTGCGAATACTTATGACAAGACATACACAACCCCGACTTTTTACGCACTACCCAAGGTTCACAAAAATCTATGAAACCCACCAGGGAGACCTATTGTAGCAGGGATAGGTAGCTTGACTGAACATGCCAGCTCACTGATTCCACGAGATCACCTGGTTAGTAGAGATGGTCGAAATGAATAAAATTTGATTCTACTTAAATTTTGAGTTTCCCATCCGAATTTCGATTCGACTGCGAAATTTCAACTTTTTTGTAGTCGAAGTCGAAAATTCGCATAAAACACAAAAAAATTTGCATAAAGCCTAAAATTCGCATAAGGTCAAAAATTCACATAAGGTGGAAAATTTGGATTTGCTGTATGAGCTATAATAGAAGAATCAGTGTACATAGTAGCAGAGCTTTACAATCAGAGCTGAGATTTACCCAATTTATACACAAACTTGACATGTTAGAGCAAAACTTATTGTTGTCAAATGTTTCCCCAACCCATCTCTACATCTCCAGCAATGTCCCCCCAACCCTTCTCTACATCTCCAG
>CM070032.1:3758709-3777164 GCA_036250615.1 Ptychadena robeensis
GTATTGTACAGCGCTGCGTAATATGTTGGCGCTATATAAATAAATGATAATAACAATAGTAAAAAAAAAAAAAGTAAACTCGACTCCGACAGCTTTAATTTACAACCTTCGTGCCTGCGCCAGGAATTTGTTACTCTGCCCATGCGCTTCTAATTAACCCCCCTAAAAAAAAATCTTTTGATGTCAGCTCGGATATTTATTAGCGATGGATTTACTGCATCGCCCGACCGCGTTTCCTCCCCAAGGCTGCTCGCAAGAAAGTGCAAAGAAAACCCCTCCGACCTGTAGATCCATATGGACGTCAGTTTTGCTTTTTTTTTTTGTTATTACTTCAACACAAAAAGTCTTTTGTTGAAAATATGGTCCAAGTCCAAAAAGTTGGGACGGTAATTTTGTTTATAGGCCGGCCTTTACAACTCGCGTTTAGTATTTCCATCTGGAATTCTCTCTTTTTTTTTTTTTATTTAATGACTATGACTTGGATAAGTCCAGGGAAAAGCGAAGGGTACATTCCCAGTATTCATAGTCATTCCAGATCAAATTCGATGGATTTTGGCAAGAGTAAAAAAAAAAAAAAAAAACACAGATACAGATACAGTGTTTTTATGGTCTCCCGCTGCGGCACCTCCAGCTGTGCGAGTCTGGTGGAGGCACTTTGTAAAAAAAAAATTTCTGAAAACCCCCCTATTAAATTTGTGATATACGATACACTGCTTTTTCAGGCAAGGTTTCCACCGAAACTGTCTACAAAGATAGATTTTAACTGGAAATGTTACATAAACGGAGCTGTGTGCTTCTCCTCGCTGAATGGCTCTTTCTGCTCTTCAATTAGAAGGAACGTTTTTTTTCTTGGACGGAGGTAAAGTTGTTATTTCCCAGTAACATGTCAAGAGACGGATCAAGACGGCCCTTGTTGCTACGCTTTTTTCGTTTAATTTAATCCAGCTGACTGTGTTACTGACCCAAGAGCAATTAAATCGCAGAAGGGGGGTTTGATGACTCCGTGAATGAAAGGTAGTTCATCTCCCCCGAGGGTTACGCTCTCGGTACGGAAAGAGAAGCGAAAAAAAATAAAAGTTTAAAAAGTATAAAAATAAAAAAAAATCTTTCCAGTCCGCCTTAACCACCCTTAGAACACCATTAGGGCCACTTTTTTTTTCTTCAGTCCGCCTTAAATTCTGCAGTTTTACGCACTTAGGTCATTTCCTATCCAGCTATAATTCACATCATTAAACCTGAAGTTGACTTAGAAGGAAACAATGAAGCGAGTCTTTAAGGGTCGATCCAATTTTCGAGATTAAATTTCACGCGCTTTTACGAGCGAAAATAAAACGCAGAAATGTAGAGCGCGCATGATCACAGGGCGGAGGATTGGAAAAAAAATAAATAAATATAAAGCTGTGCCGCTAGAAGGAAAACACTTGGAAGTATTTGTCGGCCCAATTTATTTTCATCTATGGATAAAAATAAAGAATAAAGTCTTCTGGAGTCGATGAACTGCAGTAATGCTTATAGCCACTAGATGGAGCCAGATTTACAATGGTGAAAACCTATCTCTGTGGGCTTGTGAAGGAAATGTGATGACTGAAAAAAACAATATTTTTTTTTATCTACGGATAAAAATAAAGAATAAAATCTAGATGACACGTGCCGGAGCTAATAGGTAGACGGCGGGACAAAAAAAATATTATAGCACACAAAAATAAATGTAATCACATTTTTACTTACCTCTGAGCTGTCTAAAATCTAAAAGGTATATACCTACCTGCTCAATTCCTGCCTGTGGTAGTCTCTATATTTAATCCTCTGTAGATGCCAGTTTTCTGGAGTCTTCTGGTGAAAACCTATCTCCATGGGCTTGTGAAGGAAATGTGATGACTGAAAAAATAAATAAATATAAAACAGTGCTGGTAGAAGGAAAACACTTGGAAGTATTTGTTGAATTTTTTTTTTCCTTTACGGACAACAATAAAGAATAAAATCTATATGACATGTGGTGGAGATAATAGGTAGACATTAGAGCGGGACCAAAAATATTATAGCACACAAAAAAATAAAATAAAAATTATGTAATTACATTTTTACTTACCTCTAAGCTGTCTAAAATCCAGAAGGTATATACCTACCTGCTCTATTCCTGCCTGTGGTAAACACTTTATTTAATCCTCTGTAGATGCCAGTCTTCTGGAGTCAATGAACTGCAGGAATGCTTATAGCCACTAGATGGTGCCAGATTTACAATGGTGAAAACCTATCTCCATGGGCTTGTCCAATGTGAAGACTGGAAAAAACAATAAATATAAAACTGCGCCGCTAGAAGGAAAACACTTGGTATATTTGTCGGCTAAATTGTTTTTTTTTTATCTACAGATAAAAATAAAGAATAAAATCTGTATGAGACGTGCGGGAGCTGATTGGTGGGACTAAAAAAATACTATATAAAATAAAATAATTAAATTTTTGCTTACCTCTGAGCTGTCTAAACTCCCAAAGGCATATACCTACCTGCTCCATTCCTGCCTGTGCTAGTCACTATATTTAATCCTTTGTAGATGCCAGTCTTCTGGAGTCAATGAACTGCAGGAATGCTTATAGCCACTAGATGGTGCCAGATTTACAATGGTGAAAACCTATCTCCATGGGCTTGCAAAGGGAATGTAATGACTGATTTGTACTTTAAAACTGTATGTTTCCTATCCAGCTATAATTCACATAATTAAGCCTGAAGGAAAACACTTGGAAGAATTTGTCGGCCAAAAGAATAAAATCTATATGAGACGTGCGAGAGCTAATTGGTAGACAGAATGGGACTACCTCTGATCTGTCTAAAATCCAAAAGGTATATACCTACCTGCTATATTCCTGCCTGTGGTAGTCACCATATTTAATTCTCTGTAGATGCCAGTCTTCTGGAGTCAATGAACTGCAGTAATGGTTATAGCCACTAGATGGTGCCAGATTACAATGGTGAAAACCTATCCCCATGGGCTTGTGAAGGAAATGTGATGACTGAAAAAATATATAAATATAAAACTGTGCTGGTAGAAGGAAAACACTTGGAAGAATTTGTTGGGCCAAAATGTTTTTTTCCTCTACGGACAAAAATAAAGAATAAAATCTATATGACACGTGTCAGAGCTAATAGGTAGACATTAGAGTGGGACAAAAAAATATTATAGCACACAAGGTATATACCTACCTGCTCTGTTCTTGTCTGTTGGAGTCACCATATTTAATCCTCTGTAGATGCCAGCCTTCTGGAGTCAATGAACTGCAGTAATGCTTATAGCCACTAGATGGTGCCAGAGTTACAATGTAGAAAACCTATCTCCGTGGGCTTGTAAAATGTGATTTTACTTCCTAACTCTAACTGTGTTAGAGCCTGTGACAGCTGAGAGGGAAGGAGGAACCTATCACATTTAGGATTCTCTCATTCAGATGAGGATATAATTGTTTTTCAGCAGATAGTCCGAATAATAAGGTGTTTGCCAGTGAGGGATACAAAGTACATGACGTGAGTTTATACACTATATACTAGCAGCACCCATTCTGTGAACCCACTTACCAACTTATGGAGAGAGACATTTTACAACCTGGCACTAACAACTTACCCATGAGCAGCTATTTACATATATGAGGACAGATAAGTCTGTGAGCTTCAGTCCAGTACCCTGATTTGGCCACTGGGGGCGACATATAATGGTTTTCGAAGAAGAAAACCATTTGTGTATTTTTCATTGCAGAGCTGAGATCAGGTATTATCCTAACTGATACTGCTTTTAGAGATGTTGGCTCTTCCGCCCCACCATGGTGCTGCGTTATCAGAGACAAGGTGAGAGGAGGGGCTGCCAGGGGCCTTCTTAATTCACTTATAACAGGTAAGTGGGGGTTCTTTCAGCACTTTTAGTGCCATTCATGCAAAAGTAAACTTCTGGTGGTAGCTCAGCTTTAAGTCCAAATCAAGTCAGTATTTTGGGAGGCAAAATCTTGACTTGAATGTGAATTTAATTTATGCAAAAACGACATTTGCTAGAGTACTACTTATTCTCCATATTCTCCATGTCAGCATACAAATGGGGCGGAGCCAACCCAATGTGTATGCTGACATGCAGCACGTCAGCAAAGGAAAATTACTTTGCTGACGTGCTCCATGTCAGCATACACATTGAAAAAATGCATATAGTGTGAAAAAGCAATGAAATGAAAAAACGCATATAGTGTGAAAGAGCCCTTATAATGAGTAGTGATGAGCAGCACAGGTAATATTCATATTCGCAAAATATCTTTAATATACACAGTAAATTCGACAATTTGTGATCTCCATTCATTATAATCTTCATTGTGAAAATCGGCACTTGTATAAAAGTGCATATCGCGAATAGGGCGACATCTAGTGGTAGAATGTGAAGTAGCAGCTGCAGTGTAATCACTACATGAGACAACACTCATAGAAGTCATTCATTGTGAAAATCACCACTTGTACATGTAAATATTGCGCACACAATGCATGGTACATTCCTCAGAATCTTCACTATTCGATATTAGGAACATATAGCGCTATATTCCAGATCTTCATTAATTCTCAAAGTGCCGATATTCGCAATAACAATTTGTTATTCGTGAGCAACATTAATAATGACGGCAGTTCGAGCTTACGGCCACTCAACTCACAGGGAATTTATGGGAAGCAGGTCTTAAGCTTGGCACACACGGGTAGATTTGTAAAAAGATTTGAGTACAATCAATGAACGTGCGCGGTCACGGTGCTTGACTGTACTCTAATCTGCTTACAATCCTACCAGTGTGGGCTTTTCTTCGAGGGGGTTCAATAGAGCCCGCTCGAAGGAACTCGACTGAACGGGGTTCCGACATGTTGGAAAACCCTGTTCAATCACCAATACTTTACATAAAAAAGAATCTTCATGTAAAGTATAGGAAAAGTCGGCTCTGCCTTCACACAGTCGACTGTCAGCTCTGACCCTGCTTAGGCTCAGTGTGAAGGGGGCGGAGTCAGCACTCTTCACAAGCTGACTGAAGCTGCTGTGAGAGAACAGGCTGAATGGATTTCTTCCCAGCTTCTATCCCATGTGAATGTGTTCTGATTCACACGGGCTAGAGGCTGGGGAGAAACATGTCCTGGAGGTCTCCATTGAATGGGAATCGATGTGCCCATGTGGTGCATGTCACCACGCTGTGATTGATTGGGGGTCGATTGCACTGGAATTTACCCGTGTATGGCTAGCTTAAGTAGCCTTATCAATAGGTAGGTACACAGTCGTCTTCTTAAAGTCAACCTGGCCTCCTCAGATATCTCTTAAGCTGGCCATACACCTTCAGATTTCTCTGTCAGATTTCCTTCAGATCAGATTTTGTTTTACCAAAACCATGTAATATGAGGACCTTTCTACACCTTCCAATCACTATGTATTCTATCAGGGAGGACACTATACTACATGGTTGTTGGTAGATCTGATCTGAAGGAAATCTGACAGAGAAATTCGAAGGTGTATGGCCAGCTTTAGAGCCCCCATACACCTTTAGATTTCTCTGTCAGATTTCCTTTAGATTTGCTTTTGCTTTACCAAAACCATGTCATATGAGGGACTTTCTAAACCATCAAGTCTCCCTGTGTTCAATCGCAGAGGACCCGGCACTACATAGTTGTCGGTAGATCTAAAGGATATCTGACAGAGATCTAAAGGTGTATGGCCAGCTATAGTAATAATAGATAACGATATCACAGAATACTGCACTGTACTGATAACATCTTTATTAGTTTATTTTTCTTTAGAAAGCATCAGAGAATCATCCAAGGTGAATGGATTATGAATGGATTAAGGATCTATCTCACTCAAAGGCGTCTTCAAGAAATTATTTATAGAACTGAAAACAATTTCAATGAATTGCTGATCCCTAAAAAACGTAATCAGCATACCGACATGGAGCAGCAAGTACCTGATTGGATAACTGGAACACCAAAAGGAAGAATTGGTTGACACTCCCATAGGTCAAGTCCCTCAAGCCTAAAGAAAATGAGACTACCGTATATACTCGAGTATAAGCTGAGTTTTTGGGTTAATGCAATGGATTAAATGAATGCAATATTTAATTCAGTCAGTAGATGTCACTAGCAGCAGTACACTCACAGCACAGCATTATCTTCCTCACTGACTGGGAGGGCCAACAGCTGCAGAGTCTCTCCTCTGCTCACCCTCTGCCAATCTTGTTGTTACTGTGTCCATGGGAGCTGCACAGTGATTGCATCTTCCAGAGACACAGAGAGATAGAAAGAGATAGCAGTTCATCAATCTCTTTTTTCATTGTTTATATCAGCACGGCTCTGAGCTCTGCTGGCATAAGCAATAATACAGTCCAGATGGGAGATCCAGCCGTGGCCACATCTCTCATCTGACAGCTCCCCGGATAATCTCCTTGCCGGGAGAGCTGGCGGGAAGCCAAGGCGCGACCACTCAGCCGCTGGGGTCGCGCATTCGGACCGTAAGACACAGGCACTCTTTCCCTCCCATTTTGGGGGTGAAAAAGTGTGTTTTATAGTCCGAAAAATATGGTTATCTACATTCAAATATTCAATCTCAACACTAGTGCGCATGCGTAGGATGAATGATTTATTGTACCCCGTCGAGTTCTCCTTAGACTCCTCCTAGTTTTGCGGAGTTACAGGGCTCCGCTTAGGGGCTTCGGCTGTAAAAGTTAGGGGTGTTGGGGGAGGTCATGTTAGGGGGCTAGGAGGGTTAAGGTTAGGGAACAGGGGATTAGTAAGTTTCATTTAAACCCATCCCAACCCCTGAAGCTCACCCCTAAAGTCAAACGCCAACCCCCTTACCCTAAACTTAGCCTACCCAAACCCCTAACCTTTACCCCCCTAACTTTGACAGCCGATTAGCCTGTAATTCCGCCAAACTACGGCTACCTGCAGCTGTCAAAGGTAGGAGATCTCCATGGGGTTGGACAGCTATCCTGTGCATGCGCAGTTGGCAGGGTAGATTGGCGGAGTAGGACAGCTCGGCAGCCCATGTTGGTGGTCCGATGACTGATCTTTCTTCAGTATCCGGTATTCTATCAGCATCATTCTCAAGCAGGACTCTGCTGGTGAAATGTAAGCAAACATGAGCGGCAGCGCCATCTTGTTGACATTTGAGTCATTTTTACTGGAGAAGGTTGGAATTTCATTTTGAAAACTCCACTACCTGACTGCATTTCCCACCCTTATAGTTAGGACATAGTGAACACATGTACGCCAATATTGTCCCCAGATAATAGTATCCCTGAGTTAATAAGATTATACATCTGAAGTTGAAGTTTGAATCTCAGGATCTGTTAAGGCCCCCATACACGGGTCGGATTCCGACCGGATTCTGGCACGATCGATTCCGGTGTCCATGCCGAATCGATCTTGCCGGAATCGTGTGCAGCCCACCTTTGTCGAATCGATTCGCTAATCCGATTTTAATTCATGGCTTCAGTAATCGGATCCGACAGAGAACCAACAATGTTGGTCCTTTTGATCCGATTCTGCCACGATCAGGGGAGTTGCCATTTGTGAGTGGGAGTCGGAGATGGAATACGGACACGGAATCGTCCCGGAATCCGTTGGACAGCCCGGTATGGCTGGCGATCTGATCCTCTTAATTGGTCCGATCGATCACCCTACCCTCCGATTCCCCGGCAGAATCGATCGGATGTGGTGGATCGCGCGGCCATGGAATCCGACTGTGTATGGCTGGCTTTGGTTGTTAAGCAAGCCTATATCGCTTGTCGGTTCCATGGCCAATTGATCACTCACCCGATCGATTCCGGCATTCTGTCCGTGATCGCAGGTGTGGTCATCTCGGCCAATTAAGATATCCGATCGCTGCATACCACCTTGTCCAACGGATTACGGGATGATTCCGTGTCCATTGTCCACCTCACAAATGGCAACTCCCCCTGATCTGGGCAGAATCATCAGAGGAACCAACATGTTGGTTCTCTGTCCATTCCGATTTCTGGCCCCTGAACAATCAGACGTGATCGAACGACAAGGGTGGGCTCATGCGATTTCCGCACGATCGTTTGGCGTGCACGCCCCGTAATCGATCTGTGCCGGAATCCGTTGGGAATATCCGACACGTGTATATGGGGCCTTGTTTACCATATTTCCACAATATAAGAACCAAGCTACCATAAGCCATGTCTCCCCCCTATGTTTCCTGATCCAACCCCGGAACCCCTACCGTTAAGTGCAGTGCTTGGCGGGGGGTCCTGATGGAGTACATACTTTTTTTACCTGCTAGTCGAATGCTCTGTTTGCTCACGCCGTAGCTGTTCCCTGAACAGGTGTCTAAACGAAGCATTTACCGAGCAGGTAAAGTGTGTATGTGATCCATCGGGACTCCCACCAGTTGTATGACGCCCTAGGCAATATTCGAATTTGCGTAATTTCGCGAATATCCGCCATCATATTCGATTCCATATTCGCTAAACTCTACTCGCAACTCACTTACAGACATGAGTTGCGATCTACAAATCGATTGCGATCACATACACCAATGCATCAAGTCAATGAGCTTGGATATTCTACTGGGAGAATATCCGTCATTTCCCCGTTTAAGAAATCAACATTGTGATATATAATGCGTCGCCCATTCATTCAATGGAATGCGATTCTATAATTGCGATGACTATCCGCATAAAAAAATCACGAAAAATTTCGAATCGCGTCGTAGATATATCCGATGAATATTCGCGAATATTCCCGCGAAACGGAACTAGTCGATATTCGAGCTATATTCGAAAATCGAATATTCAGCTCAACACTACTACCACCAAGTCCTAGCGCTTAACGTAGGGGCCCCCGGCGAATCACGAACTTCTGTGACACACACCCTAGATCCCCTTGGATGAAATCATTAGTACCTTATGCCAGCAGGGGGCTGGTATGTTCAGGAGCCCCAAGGAGTCAGTATCCAGGTTTCCCACTGACATCCGCTTATGCCGCCCATAAAACATGCCGACTGGAGCGATATCGCCCTCCGATTCGCCCCGGAGGCTAACGTGATGCACTTCATCAGTTACCTCCCATTGCATTCTGGGGCCCCACATCGGCCAGGCACCCTTTGTGTGCCGGCCATAAGCACGATGGAGACGCTTGTCTTCATCGCTGCTTATGGCATCGCCTCCCATCAGCCAGAGATTTCCCGACATGTCGGATCTCTGCCTGACCGAGCAGATGGAAGGCCCAGGGAACTCCTGTCCGCCCCATGTGGCACATGCCGATAAACGGCCTGATTTTTTAACCTACGCGACGGCGAGAGCCGCGCACCGCCATTCATGCATTAAAATCCTGCCGTTTATCGGCAGGTGGTATGGCCAGACTTAGGGGTCACACACACCAGAGAAACTCAGTTAAATCCAAGAGCAAGGAGACAATAGGGCGGCACCTGTAAAACCTATCTTGGTCCAATCTTAGCTCCAGTCTTAGCATCCCATAAATGAGTGTGTCCAATCGTCAAATAATATATCTCGTCCCTACATTGGTTGGTAACCTTCACATGCAGTCCAATGTTCAGTCTCAGTCCGTCTTGCCTCCTGTAGCCACAGCTCCCTGAGGAGGCCAGAAACTGACTGACATTGGACTGCATTAAGGTTACCAACCAATGTATGACTGACTATTTGGACACACTCATTTATGGGATGCTAAGTAGCCATACACTGGTCGGATTCCATGGCCAATTGATCACTCACACCATCGATTCCGCGATCTCACGGGAATCGGATACTCCGATCAATCAGCCAATTAAGAGTAATCCAATCGTACAATACCACCGTGTCCCCAATTCCTGGACAATTCCGTGTCGATCACTTACTTCCCAAATGGCAACTACCCCCCTGTCTGGGCAAATCGATCAGAAAACCAACATGTTGGTGTCTCCGTCGTATCCGATTCTGAGCCCCCCGATCAATTGGACGCGAACGATCTGGACAAGTGGGCTGCACGCTGATTCCGGCACGATGTTTCACGTGCACGCGCCGGAATCGATCGTCCCGGACATCCGGTTGGGGGAATCCGACACGTTGTTATGGGGGGGTGGCCTTGACCTAATATTGGACCCAAGATTTGGTTTTCAGTGCCGCCTAGTGTCTCCTTGATCTTTGGTACTGAGTTTTCTCTGGTGTGACCCCTACGGATGTCAACACCACCTAGCCAATCACAGATCCATATAACAATCTCTCTCTAAGAGTCGCCCCTCACTTTAGTCGCCTTGTTTTTAATGTCCGTTTTATAGTTGCACGCGGGAATTATCCAGGAACGAGATCGATTGCTTGTTTACTGTACTCCCTTGCGGTCCTCGCATTCATCTATCCCACTCTCTCATCCTCTCAACAGTAGGTCGTTCAATGTTGTGTCCATTTGGTACCCATCATCGTCATTAAATCTGGTGCTTGTAATTCTTCATATGTGCTGGTGCATTTCAACCCTCATCGATCATTAAATCTGTGTGGCTAATGGTTATCGTTTCATGTGTGTGCCATTGTAACCAACTCATCGATCAGTTCAAATCTTGTGTTTTAATGGTAATGGTCCCGTTCATATGTGTGTGCCATTGTACCAATCATCGATCAATTTCAAATCGTGTGTTTTGCTAATGATGATGTCGTTCATGGTGTGTGCCATTCTACCAAATCTCGATCAATTCAAATCTGTGTCTAATGGTATGTCCGTTCATGTGTGTGCCATTGTAACCATGATCGATCAATCAATCGGTGTGCTAATGGTATGTTCGTCATAGTGTGTGCCATTGTAACCAATCATCGATCATCAAATCTGTGGTGGCTATGGTATCTTTTCATGTGGTGTGCCATTGTAACCAATCAGCTATCAATTCAAATCGTGTGCTAATGAATGTCGTTCATCGTGTTGTCATGGTACCAATCATCGATCATATCATTTTGTGTGCTAATGGTAATGTCTTTCATGTGTGTGCCATTGTACCCACATCAATCAATTCAAAATCTGTGTGCTAATGGCTATGTCGTTCATGTGTGTGCTCCATTGTAACACTCCAATCAGATCAATCTGTGTGCTAATGATATGTCGTTCATGTGTTTGCCATTGTAACCCAATCATCTATCAATTCAAATCTTTGGTGGCTTGGTAATGTTGTGTTCATTGTGTTGTGCCATTTGTTTAACCATTCATCAATCAATTAGTCAAATCTGTTGTGCTTGGTAAAATTGGTATGTCTGTTATTGTGTGGCCAATATGTACCAATTCATGATCAATTTTCAAAATCTGTGTGCTAAGGATTGTCGTTCATGAAAAAAAGGGAGAGGAGTGTATATAAATTAAGCCATTGTACATCTCGATCATTCAAACTCTGATGTGCTACTAGAATTGTCCGACCACTCAAAAAGTGATACGACGATGAGAGTGTGATAGTGGCCTTGTTAAACCAATCATCAATCAGACTCAACTCTGTGTGTCTGATGGTATGTCGTTTCATAAAGAAAAGAAGGGAGGAAGGGGAAAGTGAGGGGTGGCAATAGGCCTGATTGGTGGGCCAATACTCCGTAAAAATACCAATAGACCAGTTAAGGCGTTAGGCCAGAGAATCACTGGAGAGTGGTGGGATTATATTAGACAACCACAAGACCTGGGGTAGGTTTTTCGCATCGTTACAGTGAGTTCGCAGAGGTGGCTCAAATGATACAACGCCACAAGTGAAAACCCCCACAGCACACCCAACCCGGCGCCGTAATACAGGGAAAAGGGGCAGGAGAAAAAGGAGGGAAAAAAAAGGCTGTTTTTTGTTAATTGCAAATCAGTCCCACACCACCCTAGGCCGACACAGATGCCTCCATATACAAAAATCTCTCTTAAGCTGTCCCAATCAGGGAACGAGGCACTGAGTAGAAGTCAAATTATAAATCGATGCTGTCGGAACACAAATTTCCCTTCAGAAGCAGATTCAGATTACCAAACAACACCACCATGTAGTATAGTGTCCTTCCTGATATATACATAGTGATTGGAAGTGTGTTTCGACAAGGTCCTCGCTGGATATTACACATGGTTATATATGATGGTCAAACGAAAAGGGTACATAGAAATACTGAGAAAAAAAAATGGAGGAGAGTACAGTGGGAAAAAACAGAGTACCATCAAGAAACTGGGAAAGATGTATGTATCATGTCCAGCGCTGGTAGAAAAGGTTCTGGCAAAAAGATGTGGGATGGAGAAAGGGGGTCAGGTGCCGGCCAGGAGGAAAGAGTGCGAGGATGAAAAGATATAGCAGGGGTTTGCGCGGGGGAGTTTTGAAGAATGCAGGGCCGTAGAGGTACATTAATCCAGAATGGATTGACAAACCAGGGATATTGGACCACATGAATGGCCAATACCAACAAGCCTGCTGGAGTCGTAAGATCACTAAAGGGAAAAAGAGGAAAAAAACCACAGCAAGAGGACACAAGGGGGGGCACATGGGGAGAACTAGACCGGGCGTGGTCACACAACAAAAAATCGACCAAGGAGGTGGCCAATGGACTGCGATTAGGCCCCGATCCAACCTGCTCCATATGGATTATCCGCTTACTACTACTTGCCTCCAAACCAATCATGTTCCACCTTTGTTGTGCTGATCTCTGTACTTGTAGATCATATAATAAGCTAAGTGCCAACCAATCCCTCCTGGAGCCGGGGGGGAGAAAGAGGTTCAAACCCGTCTGGGAACATGCAATACAGACTCACCTCCGTGCCTGCATCCAGTACAAATTCCACTTACTTATCGTATACACAATGCCCTAAATAGTTTACAGCCCCATGGCCGAAAAAAAAAAAAGGGTGCCGGGCATGAGGGGGGGAGCGTGACAACGCATGAAGTTGCCGTGTTATCCGTCCTCACGACGTTGGATGGATCTAAACTCTGCTTTCTGAAAAAACTCGTGTCATGGAGTGGACACTCATACCACAAAAAACCCCACGCCGAAAAAAGCAACCGGGAGAAGGGCGGGGGGGCAAAAAAAGAAAAAGGGAAAAGAGGAAAGGGAAGAAGGGGAAGAAAAGGAGGGAGGGAAAAAGACGGAATCAACATAAGCCCTCGTCCACATCACTTAGTATCCGTGCCGTACCCGACCTTTCTCATGCTCTCTTCACGGCACATGGCTTAACCGCACACTCTCCGTAAACCTAAGATCCAAAATGTGCCCCAAACCATATGCACTAAGACAGCCGTCCCCAAAAACCCACAAAAATAACAATTATCGCATGACAGACTAATAGAACATGCACGTGTGAAAAACAGGGGGTGTTATACACCCCTGGGTGGGAAAAACTGTCTTCCATTTCAAAATCTCTTGCTTCACTATACTAAGAAGGGGTGACTCAGGCCTCCCCCTGGACCTCACTGAACTCCACTATTCTCGTTCGCTCTCTGAGGAGACTCCATACCGGATCAACTGCTGCGAACTCGAACTATCCCTAAAACACTGGGAGATGCCCAGGGATGCACGGTACTCAACGCAGGTGTCAAAACTCACCGCCAGGACCTTAACAACAAGGCCGTATAGTGTGTGGTGTGGTGTACTCCGGTTTCGTCAAGAAACAAAGGGAATCTCGCGTAATGACTGAGCAACGCTAGAACTACATGGGTACTACAACCAAACGACTCACCTCACAACAAAATCCGTCATTTCATCTTCGCTATTTGAAAAGCTGGCACACCGAGGGTCCGTCTGTGTATATGCACCCCCTAATCTGGGTGCCCAACCGCATCGTTGACCAGGTAGGAATCATAATCATCCAAGAGGAGCGGCGGGGGGACCGCATGGCACACTCCACAAAAAGGTGGGACAACACAGAAAAAATCCTTATTTTGACGAACTTGTACCCTACTGCTCCCCCGCAAACATCCTGTGCCCAGTGGGGACCTAAAAAACCCTGGGGAAAATAAAATCTTAAGACACGTTGAGAGAGACATACCAAATGTAAGGCCATGATGATAAAACCCCGAACACTAAGAAGGCGGCCCCGCCGCATGGCAAATAATGGCGCAAAACTTCATATCGGGTCTTTAAACCATACACCCCTGGGCCGTGACAACAACCCAAGGCAATATAAAACCAACACAAGCGGCGCGCGAGAACAGGAAAAGGGAAAAAGAAAAGGAAGGTGGAAGAATAAGGGGGAGACCCCTCGCGGACCAACACACACTATCACCATGATGTAATGTTCAAGATGATTAACCAAACACTTTGACACCTCACGCCACCCTGGTGACAAACTCCAGCGTATCGCGCCCCCTCAGGAAATAGTCGATGAAAACCACACATCTGAGCTCAAAACCAAATTTAACCAAAAACTGACACTTCCTTGGCCTTATTCCACCTCCCACACCCCTCCCAGACCTGAACGTTGGCACAACGAGACCCTCTCCACAACCTGGACCACTCTGCATTCTCCTGACTCCTTTTTCTTCACTTGCTTCCACTATCTCTACTCTCCACATCCCCTTAACAAGCTGCCTCCTCACTAGAATCTCACCCTCAATCTGTGCCTACATAACTTGCCCCTGGCTAACCCTCCGCTCTCCTCCCCGCCCCAACAAAACGGGACGAGGGCAAGCGGCCAAGGACCCAAGCCCCGGAATTTTCCCTTGTGGGCAATGGGGGGGGGGGGGGGGTGGGAGGGGGATGTGGAGGGTGAGGGACAGGTAAGCACAACAGTCAGCAAAAGGAACCTAAAACGAGACGAGGTGCGGGGGTAGCGTGGCAGGGCATAGCGCAATGGAGAAAAGTCTGGGGTCAGACCATCGGACTTTCTCATCTACAAGAAGCCCAAAACTTCAGCATTCCAATCTGAGCTTACTGCTGCCCAAAACAACGTCTTCTCCTCCCTCATATCCCTACCAGCATCCAACCCTCACTACCTGCCCTTCTCTCCACTTCAACTTCTCTGCTCCAATCCTACACCCCCTCCTCCCCTGCCACGCTTCCTCTGCCCAGCCTGGCCACTAACTTCAAGGCAAACATTTTAAGCCTCCGAAATTGGTTTATTTCTCCAACCACCAACCGAACACCCCCCCCTCCTCCATCCCATCCCTCCTGTAAACTTTTAACCCTCACCCCCCTTTCCCCCCCCACCTTACCCCTCCATCCTCCGCATGCAACCTTTCCCTCACACCCCCTTTCCTCCATCCCATCCTCCTGTAACTAACTCCTCTTCCTCCAGCCTCACTTTCCCTGCCCCAGCCCTGCAGGGAAAGTCACCTCGCTTACTTCGCTCCTCTCCCCCTCACCTCCTTGCCACTCGACCCTCTACCGGCCTTGAACACTTGTTACTAAGACCATTCCACCACCCCTTGCCCCCTGCACGGACTGACTACTTCAACCTCTCCCTCTCCTCTGGTTCTCTCCCATCAATCATTTCGAAACAATGCCACCAGTCCCCCCTCCCCATCTGAGACCATCAACTTGACCCCATCCTTCCTCCAACTACCGACCGATCCTCTCTTTCTTCCTTTTTGCTTCCAACTGCTTTGACCGCCTTGTAATACCAACAAGCCTTTCACCGGCGTTATCTGCCTGTGAATTCCCTCCTTGACCCCATCCAATTCCCGCTTTTCCGGCCTTCTCTTCCCATTGAGACAGCCTCACTTACATGAATGCCAATGAAACTGCTACTGCCAAGGCCAAGGCAAACTTTCTTTTTGCTTTCTACTGTTTTTGGATATCTTGGCTTCTGTCTTCATTTGACAACTGTTTTTTTGTGGACAACCCCCTGTCTTCTACGACCCTGCACTCTAATTGGGTATTTCGTGACTCTGCACGCTCCTGGTTTCTCTCCTACTTGGCCTGGTGACCCGTCCTTTCCAACATCCTTCATGGCATCCTCTTTCTTCCTCACACCCCCCTTCCCTGTTTGGCCCCGTCCCACACAGTCCCCAGCAGTCCCCCTTGGCCCGGAGCCTTTCTCCTCTAATAACCACCCTTCCTCTCTTGCAAACTCATCTCCTCCTCCTTTGGTCTGTTAATACCATCTATATGGCTGTATGCACCCCAAGTACTTCTTAACCCGCCCTCACTCCCTACCCCCCCGGCCTTCACTCCCATCTGTCCTTGTTTAACTCTCCCCACTGCCCAATCGGCCATCTCTTCAGGGATGGCTGACATATTTCCTTAACCTCACCCTTATCAAAACTGAACCTCATCCATCTTTCCCTTCCCCCATCCTCACACTTCCAAGCCCTCCTCCCACCTCTCTCTTACAGTAAATAACACCGTCATCCTTCCCCAATGTCCACAGCCTCACTGCCTTTTGGTGTCACCATATGAAATCTGACATCGCTAGAGTCCTGCCAATTCCCAATCTCCGCAAACATACTTCTCCAAACTCCAATCCGCCCCCTGTCCTCTCCCCAGAATACACCAAGTACCCTGGTCAAGCTCTCATCATCGCTTTGTCTGGCTACTGTAACATCATCCCTCTCTGTCCTTCCCCTCACTTCACCTAACTTTTCGCGCCTCTTCAGTCCCCCACAAGGAAAAATGCTGCGCCAGACTCTCTCTCCTCCTACACCGCTCCCTCTCTGCTGCTCTCCCTCTCTGCCAACTCTACACTGGCTTTCCAATGGGTTCCGAGTAATTAAAAATTTAAAGTTCTGTGCCGTTGCTTTTAAAAATCACTACCACCCCTCCTGTCCCTGTCATCTCCAACCTGGTACACAAATCACCCTAACCACTCCCTCTCGCTCCTCCAGTGACGTACTCATGACTCCCAAACCTCATAACCTCATCACATCATGCAGGGCTCCCAAGACTTCTCCTGGGCCGCGTCCTACTCTCGGAACCTCTCCTCGCCCCATCAGACTTTGCTCCTACCGTTGCCACCTTCAAAAAAGCTCTAAAAAACCCACCTCTTCATGCCTCTCCTACCCATCTTCAACCACCAATCCTAGTCCCCATCCCCCCACCTATTGTTTACCCTTGTTTGGCCCCACCCTATTGATTGGGTAAGCCCGTCCGGGCAGGGTCTTCTCCCTGCCGCCTGTGTCATTACCCCTTTTGGGGGTTACCTGTGTGCGTTATACACGGTGTTTATCTCCAATCTCAATTTTTGTACGCCTGCTAATATTGTTTTGCTCTATCAGAATAAATGTTAATAATAATAATAATGTCGGTGGGAAACGCTGGATACTGACTCCTTGGTGTCCCCATGGCACAGACAGAAACTGGAACTGGAGACATTATATATGACTAAGAAGTCTTGGAAATAACTGACCATGCCCAAAAAATCCCTGAAGAAGTCCCCACGGGGGACGAAACGCGTTGGAATATATTTTTGTGGCAAAAGGAAAGACAGACGCAACGGACTTTCATTATCCAGTGTTGAAACAGCTCTCATCCAGGGTGACCTGACGGGACCATAGACCAATGTCAGGACATACTCTGGGTCTGATGGATTTTCTTTTCTTCTCTACTTAATTTACGATGTTGTGACTTTTTGATATTATATGTATTTGCAGAAAAAGGATTTGCATAAATATTGTGAATCCCATTCCTTCGACTGGAACTCCATTTATGGTAACAACCTTTTCACCTAAAAAATCCATGGTGGGCTGGCCACCCCTGTTTTTGGGTTTAGTTCGCCCATACCCCCCCCCCCCTTTTTTTTTGATTCTGTAACCGGATGTGCTGAAAGTAGGTTCCGAGGCCCCCCTTCCCCCTTTTCTTTTTTATTTACAGTATAATTCATTTCGGATAACATTGTCTCTATATCCTGTCTTGCTTTATTCTACTATCAAACATCGCACTGATATTAATACATCAAGCTCCCCCAATCAAAGTCACATGAATGCGCTCTTTTGTGACCCGAGTCTCCATTCCCCGACAGCTGCCTGGAAAGTTCTGTGATCCCATCGCTTCGTCTTCCACTTGCGGCGTTTCCTCCGTCACATGGAAATGGACTCTAAAAAGCTTGGGCTGTAAAAGGCAAATGAGCAGACATAAAGGCAGGCAGTGGCGGCAAAGCTTTATTGCGCCTGTACGGATTTTGTCACTTACTGGAAGTTATAAACCATAAAAGGATTATTCCGCGGAATGAACATCTCCCTGTTTCAAGGTCACCAATCCCGGTGGTTAATCTCCCCTTCCCTTCATCGTTTTATGTCATCTAAAGTAATAAGCTGTAAAGGGGACATTCAAATCATCGGCTAATGTAGAGGCCGACAATGCGCCGCTGCTCAAGAGCCCAAGAAGAAAGCCATTGCGGGGAATAATAAGCCCTCGAGCATGTATTTAATGTTAAGATGCTCCATTCTACGCCTCATAAAAAGTGATCAGGAAACAGCAAGAAAGTCCCGGCTCTCCGGCTCCAGTGTCTGTGAATAGAATATTTATCCATGTATTAGCCCTGCAGTACTCCCTTCTGCTGCTAGGTGTCCTCAGTGTGAAGTTCAACA
>CM070032.1:3880790-3891040 GCA_036250615.1 Ptychadena robeensis
CAATCTTGGTGTCTCTGGCAAATGGCAAACGTCCTGCACAGTGTTGGGCTGTAAGCACATCCCCCACCTGTCGACGACGGCCCTCATACCACCCTCATAGAGTCTGTTTCTGAATATTTGAGCAGACACATGTACATTTGTGGCCCCGCTGGAGGTCATGTTGCAGGACTCTGGCAGTGCTCCTCCTATTCCTTCTTACACAAAGGCAGAGGAAGCGGTCCTGATGCTGGGTTGTTGCCCTCCTACAGCCTCCTCCGCATCTCCTGATGTACTGGCCTTTCTCCTGGTAGCGCCTCCATGCTCTGGACACTACGCTGACAGACACAGCAAACCTTTGCTTTATTCCGGATGTGGGAGGAGATCCCTCAGGAGACCATCAGCCACCTTATCAGGAGCATGCCCAAGTGTTGTAGGGAGGTCATACAGGCACGTGGAGGCCACACACACTACGGAGCCTCATTGTGACTTGTGTTAAGGACACAACATCAAAGTGGGATCAGCCTGGAGTGTTTTTTTCCACTTTATTTGCGAGTAGAGATGGTCGAAATTTGTTTTTTTAAATTCGACCATTTCGACGGTTTCGACTTAATTGCAAAGCCCCTGAGCATGGTATCAACACCAAACTTGCTGGAGACATAGAGAAGGGTTGGGGGTATACTCCCCAAAAACTCTAACACAAATAGTCTTTTCACAAATGAAGTTCAAAGTCAAGTAAAAATTTCGAAAATCGGAATTTCGACTTTAACTTTCAACTTAATTTATGCAAAAACGACATGTGCTAGAGCCATACTTTTTTCTTTCAAATGTTCCCCCAACCCTTCTCTATATCTCCAGCAATTTTGGTGATGATACCATTTTCAGGGGCTTTGCAATCAGGTCACAAAGTTAGCAAGTCGAAAAATTCGACCATCTCTATTTGTGAGTGTGACTCCAATTCCAGACCTCCATGTGATTTCCATTGATACATGTTGTGCGATTGTGTTGTCAGCACATTCAGCTATATGAAGAACAAAGTATTTACTAAGAATATTTTCTTTATTCAGATCCAAGATCTAGGTCTTATTTTTGTGTTCCCTTTATTTTTTTTATATGGAATCCAAAAGTGGCTCTTGTAATTTAAAGAAGAGACTGCAGGTCTCCATGCAAAGCATTGTCAGAGATGGAGACACAGCAGTTCTGCACCTTCAGGTCCTTTAATGTCGGGCAGCAGCAGTACGATGATGTCGTCGTGCTGCTGCTGGGAACATCGGACGGCTCGTGTGTCCCCGGTTTAATAGTTTGGGGCTCTCAATGAGAACAAGGACAGAGGCGCACAACCTAGTACAACAATTGATTAAATAATGTGGAATAGGATAAGAAAAAACAAATTGAAACAAAACAACAGACAAGATACTCACATTGAGAGAGGTTTACAAGGGTGGATCTCTCAGGGCCATGTGCTTTCCAGGAGGACCTCACTTCCTGGTTGGGGGTGAGATCACTTCCTGCTTACAGATACTGGGGGGCTCAATAGGAACAATGGGACGCGTTTCGAGGGGATGCTCTTTTTCAACCATGTCCTTGTTCTTATTTGTCTGTTACAGGGGGCCACACTCCTCCATTTTGAGAGCTGCACACCTACACACAACTTATACACCCATCCCTCACACTGATCCCATTTTACTGTGTGATCCTTGCTCAGGCCCCATACACCGACTGAGGGCCTTTATGGCCACTGATATCACTATAGCTGGGTAATCACTGCTGAAGGTTGTGCGCAACTACCCATTATCTTTCTCTGGGCTCTCAATGACCTGGGCTCAGAAAGAGGATTTAAATAACATTGGTCACCATTCAGGCTAGACATCTGATGCCATCTAGTGGCAGAAAATGATCATTGCATGGGGCAGAAGGATTAAAGGTAATTGAACCCAGGCTTATCTTGTAACTTAAGGGGTCCAAATACTATAAACCCCCCCTCCCAGCACATGACCTGAACCCTGGCCGCCCTGATGGTTAGGGGTCGCTGGGGGTGCATATGATTTTCTATTAGAACAGATAGAAGCTGCAGATTGAGTTCCTGCGCAATGATTGATGTTGATTTTTCTTTCTTTACAGCCGCAAAAAAATCGATATCCAGCCCGTTTCCGTAAGTAGCCGCTATTCGCTCTGATCCGTGTTTATCCAAGACATGTCACTTACTGTAGAAAGAAGCAGCACCCCAATAGTGGTCAAACTGCGGGTGGGCCCCATGGACACGTCCATATCGCCACCCACGGGTTTTGGGGCTGCCATGTGTAGACCCAGCCTCAGTCTGTTCAGCCAGACACGTGTACTAGACCGTCCACGGTCGCTACACTTTCCTCTCCGGCGCGTGGTCTGGAGGTCCTGATGTGGTCATGTGACTTTTCCTAAATTGAAATGACGCCACCAGTCTGCTGCAGGCAAGAGGAAGCATTTCTCAGTCATTTAGCAGGGGCTGATCTGTGTCTAAAGCTAGCCACACACGGTTCGATTTTGGTTCAATCGATGCTCGATTGGATGAATTTTTTCATCGATTGAACGAAAATCGAGAAATGCCCACATGGTAATATCGACGATAATTGTTCAATGAAGGCAGAAAAATTGATCGAATTTTGATCGGACATGTTGGAAAATCATCGTGGATTGTGCCAAAATCGTTTTATAATCGGCGATGTTTGTGGTGTTTGTCCTGGATCGATTAGATTCGATATAATGAGCATAGACCACTTCAATCTGAACTTCAATTGTTTCCATACCAAGATCGACGATTTTAGTAATATTTTGGAATCGAAATCTCACCACAATCGCAAACTCAATGTGGGGTGTATGTTGATGCGATTAAGATTGATTAGACGATTGAATTCCTCGATCTAATCGAGCATCGATTGAACCAAAATCATACCGTGTGTGGCTAGCTTAAGAGCTCCCATACACCTTTAGATCTCTCTGTCAGATTTCCTTTAGATCTCCTTTTGTTTTACCAAAACCATGTAATATGAGGGACTTTCTAAACCATCAAGTCTACCTGTGTTCAGTGGCAGAGGACCCGGCACTACATAGTTGTTGGTAGATCTAAAGGATATCTGACAGAGAGATCTAAAGGTGTATGGCCAGCTTAACACAAGAACCACAGAGTATTTATAAGGTTGTACGTGTTTCTGTTGTAGGCGGGCACAAGAATCGACCTATGAGAACTACACGCAGAGATCTACCTGAGGACCTGTGGCATCGGAGGCGGAGCTTACGCTGAGGATTCCAGGGCTGATGACCTTCATGGCGACACACGGGTCCTGAATTAAAGCGACAGATCTGGCGCAGGTCCCTGCCAATGGCTTTGAACTTCACTATTTTAAAATAATGATATTTTTGGAATTGATCTGTAAAGGTCATCTATGATAAATCCTGTAGATCTGTATTACTTCTTTGGTTCTTTCCTTCATTATTGGCGTTTATGTTGCGTCCTCTCTTGTTGACATGTACAGAAGGGAAACAAATAAAAGTCCATCTCTGGACAAAAGTTATTTTTCAGTTTTGTATTATTATATTAATGTTAAATATTTAAACCCCATCAGGATTTTCTTGTGTCCCATTGGGAGCAATGTTCATTCACTTCCTGTTTTACACAACAGGAAGTGGTCACCGGAAAATACATTTTAATATTCCCCTTTGTCCTGTCATATGTGAGCTTTTAGGGGAACCCCCTAATCATGGGGATCCTACTCCATAAGGGGGTTCGCTGAAAAGCAGACTGCAGGCCTCATATTTCCTGATGTTGGGTATTCATGTCTGTATTCTGTGTACCTTCAGTTGCTGCTATATGGTTGGAGCAGGGCCCTATAGGGTTGGAGCAGGGCACTGGAGGGGCGAAGCAGAGCACGGTAGGGTTAGAGTATGGCACCCTAGGGTTGGAGCAGGGCACTTTAAGGTTGTAAGCCTGCGGCATAATATGTTGGCGCTATATAGATAAATTAGGATAATAATAATATAAGGGTAGAGTAGGGCACTGTAGGGTGAGAGTAGGGCACTGTAGGGCAGTAGGCACTGTAAGGGTTCAGAGGCGGGCACTGTAGGGTGAGAGTAGACACTGTAAGGGTTAGAGTAAGACAACTGTACTGGGTTAGATATGGCACTGTAGGGTGAGAGTAGGGCACTGTAAGGGTGAGAGTAGGGCACTGTATGGGTTCAAGCATAGGAGCAACTGTAGGGTGAGAGTAGGACACTGTAGGTGAGAGTAGGGCACTTTTAAGGGTGAGAGTAGGGCACTGTAAGGGGTTTTTTTTTTAAAAGGAAGCAAGGACACTGTAGGGTTTGGATCAGGCACTGTAGGGTTAGAGTTGGGGACTGTAGGGTAAGAGTAGGGCACTGTAGGGTGAGAGTATGACACTGTAGGGTTATTGAGTTGGGGACTGTCAGGGATAACGAGTAAGGGCCACTGTACGGGGGTCTAGAGTAAAGGACACTGTCAGGGTTAGAGTATGACACTGTAGGGTTAGAGTAGGACACTGTAGAGTGAGAGTAGGACACTGTAGGGTTACGAGTTGGGACTGTAGGGTAAGAGTAGGGCACTGTAAGGTGGATTAGGACACTGTAGGGTAGAGTTGGGACTGTAGGGTAGAGTAGGCCTGTAGGGATTAGAGAGTGACCTGTAGGTGAGAGCAGGACACCGTAGTGCTAGAGCAGGGCACTTTAGAGTTAGATTGGGGACTGTAGGGTAAGAGTAGGACATTGTAGGCTATAGCATGGCACTGTAGGGTTTAGAGTAGGACTGTAGGGTAAGAGTAGGACATTGTAGGTTAGAGTCAGAGACACTGTAGGGTTTAGAGCAGGACACTGTAGGGTTATAGAGTTGGGGATGTAGTGGTTAGAGCAGACACTGTAGGGTTAGAGTAGGACCCTTGTAGGGTTAATCAGGGTACTGTGGGGTTAATCAGGACCCTGTAGGGTGAGCAGTAGGACACTGTAGGGTTTAGATCAGGACACTGTAGGGTTAGAGTAGGACACTGGGGTGAGAGTAGGACACGTGAGGGTTAGAGTTGGGGACTTTAGGGTATAGTTAGGACACTGTAGGGTTAGATCAGGACACTGTAGGGTGAGAGTAGGGCACTGTAGGGTTGGAGAGTAGGACACGTAGGGTTAGATCAGGACACTGTAGGGTAGGTAGGGCACTGTAGGGTTGAGTAGGGCACTGTAGGGTGAGAGTAGGAACACTGTAGGGTTAGATCAATGACACTGTGGTTAGAGTAGGACCTGAGGGTGAGAGTAGGACACTGTAGGTTAGAGTTTGGGACTGTAGGGTAAGAGAGGCACTGTAGGGTGAGGGGAGTAGGACACTTTAGGGGTGAGAAGTTGGGGACTGTAGGGTAAGGGAGGCGGACGGAGGGGGAGAGGGGGCACTGTAGGGTAAAGAGGACAGGGGTGAGAGTAGGACACTGAGGGTGAGAGTAGGACAGCTGTAGGGTGAGAGTAAGGACACTGTATGGTTAGAGTAGGGCACTGTAGGGTGAGAGTGAAGACCTGGAGTGCTGAAAAGCAGACCTGCAGGCCTCATATTCCTGATGTTGGGTATTGATTGCTGTATTCAGTGTACCTTCAGTTACTGCTATAGTTGGTTGGTGCAGGGCATGGAGGGGCGAAGCACGAGCACGGTAGGGTTAGAGTATGGCACCCTAGGGTTGGAGCAAGGGCACATTAAGGTTGTAAGCCTGCAGCATAATATGTTGGCGCTATATAGATTATTAGGATAATAATAATATAGGGTAGAGTAGGGCACTGTAGGGTGAGAGTAGGCACTGTAGGGTTAGAGCAGGACACTGTAGGGTGGAGTAGGACACCGTAGTGCTATAGAGCAGGGCACTTAGGGTTGGAGCAGGGCACTTTAGGGTTTGGAGCAGGGCAGGCTGTTGGGTTAGAGTAGAGCAGGGCAACTTTGGGGGTTGGAGCAGGCACTGTGGGGTTAGAGCAGGGCACTGTTAGTGTTGAGCATGGCCAGTTAGGGTTAAGGGTTAAGAGCAGCTCACGGTAGGGTAGGGTAGAGCAGGGCTCGAGCAGAACCTTAGTTTAGATCAGGTACTGTAAGGGTTGGAGCTGGTACTGTAGGTTGGAGCAGGTCACACTAGGGTTGGAGCAGGTACGCTATGGTTAGGTTTATAACCGCACTTTAGGGCTAGATAAGGACACGTAGGGTTAGATTCTGGGTACTGTAAGGTATAAGCTGGTACTGGAGGGTGAGAGTCGGACACTGTCAGGTTGGAGTAGGACACTGTAGGGTTAGCGTAAGGGCCCCTGTATGGATTAAATTAGGACACTGTAAGGGTTAGAGTTGGGTACTGTAGGGTACGATTAGGGCACTGTAGTGTGATAAGAGTAAGACACTGTAGGTTAGAGTAGGGCACTGTGAGGGTATAGAGTTGGGGACTGTAGGGTAAGAGTAAGGTCATGTAAAGGATGAGAGTATGACACTGTAGGTTTAAAGTAGGCACTGTGTGTAGAGTAGACCTGTAAGGTTAACAGCTGGGTACTGTAGGGTGAGCGTAGGGAACTGAATGGCTATAGCATGGCACTGTGGGTTAGAGGGTACCTGTAGGGTTAGAGTTGGGGACTGTAGGGTAAGAGTAAGGACATTGTAGGCTATAGCATGGCACTGTAGGGTTTAGAGTATGACCCTGTAGGGTAAGAGTAGGTACTTGTAGGTTAAAAGCAAGGACACTGTAGGGTAGAGTAGGGAAACCTTGTAGGGTTAGATCAGGGTACTGTGGGGTTGGAGCAGGCCGTAGGGGTTAGATCAGGACACTGAAGGGTGAGAGTAGGACACTGTAGGGTGAGAGTAGGACACTGTAGGGTTAGAGCAGGATACTGTAGGGTGAAGTAGGGGACTGTAGTGTAAGAGTAGGGCACTGTAGGGTGAGAGTAGGACACTGTAGGGTTAGAGTAGGAACACTTTAAGGGTTAGAGTAGAGACACCTGTAAGGTGAGAGTAGGAACAACTGTAGGTGAGAGTTGGGGACTGTAGGTTAGAGTTGGGGACTGTAGTGTTAGAGTTTTGGGACTGTATGGTTAGAGTAGGACACTGTAGGGTCGAGTTGGGGACTGTACGGTGAGATTAGGACATGTAGGGTGAGAGTAGGACACTGTAGGGTGGAGTAAGGGCCCTGTAGGGTTAGATAGGACATCTGTAGGAGTTGAGAGTTTGGGTGACTGTAGGGTTAGAGTTGGGGACTGGTAAGGGTTAAAGTAGGACACTGTAGTTTTTAGAGTTGGGGAGACTGTTTAGGGTTAGAAGTAGGGCACTGTAGGGTGAGAGTAAGGACACTGCAGGGTTCGAGTGAGGTCCTGTATTGGAGAGTAGGACACTGTATTGTGAGAGTAGGACACGTAGGGTTAAGAGTAGGCAACTGTAGGGTTGAGTAGGACCTGTAGGTGAGGTAGGACACTGTATGGTAGAGTATGACACTGTAGGGTGAGAGTAGGACCTGTTGGTTTAGAGTATGACACTGTAGGGTTAGAGTTAAATGACACTGTAGGGAAGAGTAGGGCCTGTAGGGTTAGAGTAGGACACTGTATGGTTAGAGTAGGACACTGTAGGGTTTAGAGTAGGACACTGTAGGGTTGAGAGTAGGCACTGTATGGTGAGAGTAGGGGACACTGTAAAGGGTTAGAGTCGGACCTGTAGGGTTAGAGTAGGACACATGTAGGGTTAGAGTAGGACACATGTAGGGTTAAGTGGACATTCTGTAGTGTTAGAGTAGACACTGTAGGGTGTAGAGTCGGACACTGTAGGTAGAGTAAGGACACTGTAGGGTGAGGTAGACACTGTAGGGTTAGAGTAGGACACTGTGGTTAGAGTAGGACAACTGTAGGGTGAGAAGTAGGACACTGAGGGTTAGAGTAGGACCCTGTAGTTACGAGTAGGACCTGTAGGGTTAGAGTAAGGACACTTTTAGGCTGAGAGTAAGACACTGTATGGTTAGAGTAGACACTGTAAGGGTTAGAGTAGGGCACTGGCTGTAAGGGTGAGAGTTAGGACACTGTAAGGTGTTAGAGTAGGACACTGTAGGGTGAGAGTCGGACAAACTGTAGGTGAGAGTAGGACATGTAGGGTTAGAGTAGGACCTGTAGGGTAGAGTAGGCACTGTAGGTGATATAGGACACTGTAGGGTTTAGAGTAGGACACTGTAGGTGGTTATAGTAAGACACTGTAGGTTAGAGTAGACACTGTAGGGTAGATTAGGAACTGTAGGGTTAGAGTAGGACACTGTAGGGTTAGAGTTGGGGACTGTATGGTAAGAGAGGAACACTGTGGGTTAGAGTAGGGCACTGTGGTTACGAGTAGGGCACTGTAGGGTAGGTAGACACTGTATGGTTAAGTAGGACACTGTAGGGATTAAGAGTAGGACACTGTAGGGTTAGATTAGGAACACTGTAGGGTATATGTATGACACTGTAAGGGTGAGGAGTAGGCACTGTAGGGTTAGAGTAGGACACTGTAGGGTACGAGTATGGCACTGTATGGTGAGAGTATGACACTGTGGGTTAGAGTAGGACACTGTGGGTGGAGAGTAGACCCTGTAGGGTTAGAGTAGGACACTTGTAGGTGAGAGATAGACCTGTAGGGTTTAGAGTATGACACTGTAGGGTAAGGAAAGTAGGGGCACTGTAGGGTAAGAGTATTGCACTGTAGGTAAGAGTAGCACTGTAGGGTAAGAGTAGGGCACGTAGTGTAAGAGTTGGGGACTGTAGGGTTATAGTAGAGGCACTGTAGGGTTAGAGTAGGACATTGTAGGGCTATATAGCATGGCACTGTAGGTTTGAATGACACAAAAGTGACAACCACACTTTAATTGAGTGCTCCAGTGGTGAACTTTAAGGCAACAGTAATCGTGGCATGCCCTGCCCCTGCATGCCCTGTGAATTGCTATGAAAGTTTGGCTTTCCCCCCCATCTCCTGGAAGGGCGCCCTACAAAGATCGTTTACAGTCACTCGAATTGAGGAGCCAGTCCGCATGACTAGTGAACTTCTTCAAAAACAAACACCAGCAAGTCCCAGTTGACCCTAGTGTGTCAGCAGCGGCGTGGAAAAAAAAATTGGCAGAAATAAGATTAAATTTTAATTTATTTTTTCTATCGCACAATACACAACAACAACTACCAGGACACAACTGAGCCGCTGAATGAATCCTCACCACGTGTTCACACGATTCATAGAACTTAAAGAAAATAATGGCCGTCACCTACCTCGTGGAGGCCTTTTTTTTTTTAAAATATCATGTTTGGGCAGCTGACCATGTTTTATTGACCAGGCATCCTAATTCCACTACCTGATACTACCACTGGGGGGTGAAAGGAGGAGCCCTCGCTCAAAAAGTTTTAGATACTGATGGCGCACTAATGCCCGGGTTGTCCAATGACAATCTCTCCACCCCCCATTGACAATCATGAGGGAGTCTCACTCACCCTGATAGATCTATTGAACAATATGGCGCCTGAATATGAGTGCTGAGACTCCTCCCATTTTGCGGGGAAAGGTGGGCAGGTAACCATTGGCTAAGGGTTCCCCATACACCGTTAGATTTCTCTGGTAGAGTTCCTTTAGATCTCTTTTGGTTTTAATTACCAAAACCTTGTATATGAGGGACTACAAACCCAGGATACTCTGTGTCAATCGAGAGGACCCGCAATACATAGTTTTTGGTAAGATCTTAAGCTAGCATACAATTTTCGCTCGTGAGCGATCGATCGCTATCCGTTCCGGTGAAGCCACAGGCGTCTATCCGATCGCCCTATCAATCGTGCCTCCCACCTTAGCCACCCATTCCTGGACGATTCTGTTCCCGCGATCGATTCACAATGTCAACCTCCCCGTGATGTGTGCTCAGTTCGATCATAAAACCCCCAAACAGGTTGGTTCTCTGGCGATCCGATTTGGGGTCCATGTCGATCGGATGCTGGTCGATCGGTCAAGGTGGGTGCACTCATTCCCTCGTCGATCGATCGCGTGCACGTGCCTTGTGAATCGATCTGCCAGGGATCACGTGGGAATCGACCCGTGTATGTGGCCACTTAAAGGATATCTGACAGAGAGAATCTAAAGGTGTAATGGCCAGCTTTACACAGTGCGTCTTGCAGATGTTACCCTCGAGCGCCATCATCTTACAATTTGATTCCACAGCCTAACACTTTTATATGCAACAGCTTAGGCCACTCGAAATAATGATAAAGCTTATAGGTTTATACATTAAATATACATTCAC
>CM070032.1:3902067-3913552 GCA_036250615.1 Ptychadena robeensis
CCCCCCCCCCCCCCCAATTTTGGGTGTGAAAAAGTGCGTCTTATGGTCCGAAAAATACGGTAATCGGAAAGGGACAATGATTGGCACAGAGTGATCAGAAGGGGACAATGAATGGCACAGAGTGACCAAAAGGTGACAATGAATGGCACAGAGTGATCAAAAGGTGACAATGATTGGCCCAGAGAGATCAAAGGGGACACTGTTATAAAATCTGTAAATACAAAACCTGTGGGTCATTTACCTGCTGAGCTTTTAGCGACACTTGTAGGCCAGATCCTGCCTTAAGGCGCACTTGGTTTTCGGCAGGAATCTGAGCCAGAATGAAGGCGGCCAAGCTACGGGCGATAATCCGGAATCTAAAACAAAGAGCAAGCGTGTCACTGAAGGCTAAAAATGTAAACAATGCAGATATAGGCATTCACGGCCAGGCAGAAAGTATTGCTGGAAGAGATAACTTGAGCAACTGCAGAACTGTAGAACTGCTCACATGACATCTATAGGACTGAACACCAATACCAGAGGAATGGTCCACAGACATCTATAGGACTGAACACCAATACCAGAGGAATGGTCCACAGACATCTATAGGACTGAACACCAATACCAGAGGAATGGTCCACAGACATCTATAGGACTGAACACCAATACCAGAGGAATGGTCCACAGACATCTATAGGACTGAACACCAATACCAGAGGAATGGTCCACAGACATCTATAGGACTGAACACCAATACCAGAGGAATGGGCCATAGACAGCTATAGCACTGAACCTCTAAACTAGAGGAATTGCCCATAGAGGTCTATAGGACTGAACCCCATTACCAAAGACATGGCCCATGGGCAGCTATAGGACTGAAACCCAATATCAGAGATATGGCCCATAGACATCTATACGACTGAACCCCAATACCAGAGGAATGGCCCATAGACATCTATACGACTGAACCCCAATACCAGAGGAATGGCCCATAGACACCTATAGGACTGAACCCCAATACCAAAGAAATTGCAGATAGACAGGTAAGTATCCACTTTTCCAAACACAGCAGGCCTATAGTGAGATTATGGTCTAGGGAAGAACACGTTTATTTCGGGGTACCTGGCAGACAGCGGTGATTTTCTCCCAAGGCCAATGGCCCCCAGAATCCCGGACGTCATCCTCTCCTCCCCCAGGAAGCCCAGTTTGGTCTGGAAGGACAGCAGGATTCGGATAATTGTATCAGTCACCATGCTGTCATTTTGCTCCACCTGGATCAGAGACAGCTGAAGAGTTTTGTGGAACCAAAGGAAGAGTTTGGGCTCCTCGTTCACAGAGCTGCAAGGACAGAGCAAAGCAGCATTAGGGAAAAAACACACAAAAACATACAGGATCAATCACAAATCCTACAATAGCACAAAGCCTACATCAATGACAGCACTCGGAGCCCTCTTAGTTTGCACACATAGACAGACTGTGTATCGGCGTGTCTGCAGTCTGTCTCTGATAGGTGGGGATAGGAGGTGTAACATCGTATTCCAGAGCCGAAATGTAAACAGAGAGCAGTGCCACCTTGTGGCCATACTGAGAATTTACCAGGAAATTCAAGTTATTAGCTTACTTTTGTTTTGTTTTATTATCTTGTTGACTGTTAATTTCACAGAGAACGTCAATAAAGGTTCTTTGTTGATGAACACTAGTGTTCCTTAACTGTGTCTAAGATCTGTGATGACGTCATCACCACTAGTCGACTCAACTATGACAGCATAATAAAAAAATACAGCCACGGTCTCGAAACTGCCCGTTAATGAAGATACGGCAATGATGCTGCCATGGTGGTGAGGACTCCACAAGTTCCTCTCAAGTTCTGTGGGGTTTCTGAGCTCTTACAACCCTGATCTTCATTCAGAGGCAGTACAACATTGTTGTTATAAGGACAGAGACATATAGGAATCATGAATATGTAAAGAATATAACTCATAAAGACTTGATTCTCAGTGATAGGTCTAAACCAGAGAATATATCCACCTCTGAAATACCAAATACCAACCCTGAAGAAAAAAATACAAGGAGGATACTTATATCTGGTCCTAGAGGACCAACCCAGAGGAGAAAATGTTTCTATTGAAATATATCAATTGCTACTTTTGTAGGACCTCCCCTGAGGAAAAAAAGTGCCCTTTTCTGTAGTACCACCCCAAGGAATACAATAACAAAAACACACTTACACTGTTTTAAAATCTTAGAGGAAGAAAACACAACAAAAACAAGGTGGTGAAGCACTAACATATAGCCATGGACTCCTACCAACCTGTAGTACCACCCCCAAGGAATACATTAAAACAAACATACTTAGATCTAATTTCAAACCTTATAGGAAGAAAACACAACTACAACACGTTGGTGAAGCACTAACATATATATATTATATGGGTCTGGACTCCTACCAACCTTTAGTACCCACCCCAAGGAATACAATTAAAAAAAGGATACATATGTCTCTTTTTAAATCTTACAAGAAGAAAACATAACGAAAAGAAGGTGGTGAAGCACTAACATTATATATATTATATGGGCCTGGACTCCTATCGACCTGTAGTACCACCCTCAAGGAATACAATTAAAAAAAGCATACGTACGTCTGTTTTTAAACACTATAGGAAGGATATATATATATATATATATATATATATATATATATATATATATATATATATATATATATATATATATATATATATATATATATATATATATACATATGTATGGACTCCTACCAACCTGTAGTCCCACCCCCAAGGAGTACAGTAAAAAAAACATACTTGAATCTTGTTTTAAACTTTATAGGAAGAAAACACAACAAAAAAAAAGTGGTGAAGCACTAACATATATATATAGCCCTGGACTCCTACCAACCTGCAGTACCACCCCCAAGGAATACAATAAATAGCATACTTATATCTATTTTTAAATGTTATAGGAAGAAAACACAACTAAAAGAAATTGGTGAAGCACTAACATATATATATTATACAGTACCGCTGGGATGGGTCCTGCCAGAGAGGCATATTTCTCCCACATGCAGGCTGTGATCCCATTGGGTGGTTTATCCTGGACGGAGTTCGGGAAAGTATTGCTGAGCAACAGTTGGTTGTTGAACAGTTTTTTTATTTAATTTTGGTCATGTGGTCCTAAACTCTGGGATAGTGAGGATGGAACTGGGTGGGCCTTCCTATGCCCCCAGGAATACTCTAGGGGTTAAAACCTGTTTGCAGTGAGTGGAGCCAGGTGTGTCTCCACAAAAGGATCAGAGATCACAGTGTCCTGATAGTAGTTGGAGACATGGCTTCATACCAAGTAGGAGACAAGGAGTGTGGGGCCCAGGCCTGTGGTTACTGGAGCAGCTGATACAGGGGGGCTCACAGGGAGTGTGGGGCCCAGGCCTGTTGCTGCTGGGAAGCAGGGTGTAGGACAACGGACTATGTTGAACATTTGAAAGCCAAGAGGCTTGGTATTTTCAAGTGACTTTTAGATTCCTTATTTGGATTGCTATTAAACCCTTTTCTGTGGACTGTTGTTTGCATATACAGGCATAGACTCCTACCAGCCTGTAGTACCACCCCCAAGGAATACCATAAAAAAATACTTATATCTGTTTTGATATTTTATAGGAAGAAAGCAAGGAAGCACAAACCAAGGTGTTGACGCACTATTTACACTGGCCTGGACTCCTACCTTGGTTGTACTAGCTCCAGCCACTTAGAGATTTTGACCAGCACCCGCAGCTCATTGGTCAGGGTCTGTTCTCGGTTTAAACACTGAAGGACGTAGACGTGGAGAGTCAAGAAGCTGCCGAGAGTCAGGCATTCCTGGAGAAACTCCTCGGTGGTGAGCTCTGGCACTTGCAGGGATGCCAATATCGGGCCCCAGCCTGGGTTCTGGTTGTGCAGCGTGTCTATACCAAAGGAAAACCACATTTGTGTGTTCCATATATCCCATATATAGCAGATACAACACTTGGAAATAACAAACACAGTAGAACCTCAAACATTTAGTTAATGGCTCTCCAGTGCTCCAGACAAATACATTTTACCAGATTTTGTTATTTCTTATTTGTGACGTTTCCTTGATATTTGTTATTTCTCGGTCACTTGTTAGTGTATTATAACATATGTGTGGACATTTTGATACAGGTACAGGGTTGTACTGACAGCAGCGCCACATTACATTTGGCACGCATAGATCTAGACCAGCGGTGTGCAAACGTTTTGACTGGTGAGCCACAATGGCCTTTAAATTTGACAGAGGGGCCGGGCCAAGAACCTGATCTAGTAATTATCTCTATTTCTACTTGATGCAGCGCAAGCAGCTCCCATAAACCAGTATGGTTAATGCAGCAAAGGGGAATGAATGAACACGTGGTTATGTTTACTGCCAATATCGTTAACACTGGTAAACGACCCACTGTGGCTAATGTGAAAAGCCCCTGAAACACTGCTCACAAGGCAACTGCTGTAATGTGTGCTTATGGCTACTTGTCAATAGGGGGCAGTGTGAGCAGGGGTGGTTCTAGGGAGATTGGTGCCGTAGGCGAGCACTCCCTCACCTCTCCTCCTCCGCATGAGCATCTCGTGTCACTGCTGGAGAGCAATCGGGGGTGCTGCTGGTGACTGGTGAGAGAGACAAACTTGATAGGCGGAACACATTGTGTGTGTGTGGGGGGGGGGAAAGATATTCCAATGCTGCCCCCCTGCCATGATGCCACCAAAGTGTGAGACAATAAGCAAAGGAATTCTGCTTTTACTTTCCATGGCAAAAGCAGTCAGCTGACTGCTCGATCCTCTGCCATCAAATCAGAGCATTCACAGCATACTAAGTTAAGCCGGCTGAGGCATAGAAGCACTGCTTTTTCTTGCATGTGACTACTCGGCCGGGGCAGCCAGAAGGTTTAGGTGCCAGTGTGCCCAAACTTGATATGGGGAATCTGATGAGAAGGGGTTGTATATGGTCTCATCCATCTGGGAGTTTTGGCTGCCTTCCCAAACTTGCAAGAATTTATTATCTACTTATTGATGGAAGGATTGATCCTTGAAAACAATATATACGGTATTTTTCAGACCATAAGACGCACTTTTTCACCCCCAAAATTGCCTGCGTCTTATGGTCCGAATGTGTGACCACCCGCTGCCATTCGGCCACCGGTGATCGCAACTTCCCGACAGCTCTCCCGATAGATAGGAGAGAAGATCAGCTGGCAGATAGGAGAGATCAGCTGTGTGATGGAGAGGAAATCAGCTGTGTGATCTCCATCAGCAGACAGGAGCCTGTGTCAGCTGTGTGATCTCCATCTGCCGGGAGAGCTGTGGGGAGCTGAACTGTATTGGCTAAATTTGCAGAGCCCCGCAAATATAGCCAATGCAGAGTGTGTGGAGAAAGCTGCACTGGCAGGCAGCTATCTCACACAGCAGTAGCAGAGAAGGACAGGGAGACCAGAGTGCAGATTCCCCCGTGCTCCCCCTCCCTTCTCTCTCTGTACTCTGTGTGAGGAAGAGGAGACGCTGATGTCTGCTCTCTAGTGACACCATTTTAGTGGCTGAATAGGGGTACTGCATGAGATTTTTTACATTCATTTAAACAAAATGAAATATTCTTTTTCTGATTTCCTGCTCTAAAAACTGGGTGTGTCTTATGGTCCGAAAAATACGGTGTATATTTTTTTAAATTTTTTTTTTTTAAAGTCCAACTGGAAAAAATATATATTGGAAAAGGATTGGCTTACCATCCTTGAAGTATGAAAGGATACAGGCTTCAGTGGCCTCTGCCATGTGCTTGATGGAGGCCAGGCTCTGACAAGATGCAGTCAGCAGCGGCATGACCATCAGACCTTGTATTTTTGAGTCAATCCATTTGATCAGGGCTCCTCGTAGCGACTCGGCTGTGGTGACGCTGGCATTATTCATCAGCATCAGAAGTTCCATGAAGAGGCTGCTCACTGCCATGTGACGTTTTTGCATCTCCAGATCTGAAAGATATCCATGGTCATGTGAGTCGTTGGTCACACAGCTTTCAATGTTTCCTATGCAAACAAGGGAATAAATAATGTCTAATAAAGAGGAGGATTTGCTACGTTTTAGGGGATGTCTAGAAATGTTAATTTGGATGAAGCAGCATCCTAACAAATATACATTTACGATGCTGCCGGAGAAAAAGCTGTACCTGAGAACCTGCAGAGCAAGGATCTCCCTGCTTCTGCCTATTTAACTCTGCAGATCGATGGTTCCTTCACCTTTCCTGCTGCATCCTATTCATACACCACCGACCATAAGGGGGGTAACTGACATGAAACATTTAAAGCCATGACGCCAACAAGATGGCTTCCATTACACAGAGGCCAGAACAAGACATTGTATGTAAGCATTATGGAAATGTTAGCAGATGGGCAGGGGCTGTCCTAAAGAGATTGGTGCCCTGGGTGAGCACCCCCGCTTGCGCCACCTGATGAGCATCTCAGTCACTGTCTGAGAGTTCCCCGTGGTGGGGGTGTGCTAGTGAGTTACAGATTTACAGACTTCATGACTCAACAGCACTCCTCTACAAATGATCATCTCTCTCCCTGGGCGGGAGGTATCTTGCCATCAGAAAAGTTCAATGCCCAGATGCCGCCCTGGCCAACTGCCCATATGGGAACCTACAGGCTATGTTACTAATGCTGTGTCCTTTTTAACCTCACTGGCAGTATATTTACTTTGCTAGAGAGGTACAGTGAAATTTAAATAGACAATGCGATCTATTTAAATTTTCCACCAGGATGTGGCCTTCCTCCCATTGTACAGATGCTGAAGTCCCAATCACCAATGGGAGATTGATTGTTTCAGGGAGGCAATGCCAGGGGACTTGGATGGGCATTGCCAGAAGACAAATTTTGGTCATGAGACATCATCCCCTTTGACAGCTGCCCCTCCCACCCAGAAATCATCACTCGGGGGGGGGGGGGGGTTTGGATGGATTCCACACCAGGTGGTGTTGGAACAGAACAGTCCATGAGTCTCAAACCACCCCACTCCCCCCCCCCCTCTCCCCTCCAGGGGTTTGATGCCGCCACTGCCCAGGTTGCCCATGCCTAAAACCAACACTGCACTCTTGCATACCAACCGTGTATAAAGTAGAGATCACCATTAGGAATGGCTCCTCCTTGCTTCACTTTGAATAATGCAGGTCCACATAACTTACCAAATTCATTATGTAGAAATAATATAAAATAATCCTTATTGGAATTCTCCTGTAACAATCAGGACCAGTAAACATGCCGCACACTTACCTGGTGGGCTGAAAATGGCGATATCGTCCAACAATTTGCACATTTCCTCCTCCAGGGCCGGAATGCTGATTTTGCTGCTCTGCTCCAAAGAGCCCAAGAACTGCACCATCTGCTGGACGTAGATCCGGCACTTGGGGGTCACATCCTAGAAATGAGTGACAACATGAATACACTGGAGGGTTGTGGAACTACACTCCCTAATATCACAGTTATCCACTATGGGGGTACAGATGAGGCTGCACATTACTTTTCTGGTATGTTAGGACATCCAATACCACCAACTAGAAGGCTTAACTCGTCACTGTCCCTGGCTGGTCCCTGGTATTGTACTTCAATTCTATGATCTTCATTGAAAACCATTATCTGGCACCATCTAGTGGCCACTTGTGATATTTCACTTAATTAACCTCCCTAGCGGTTGAGACGAACCCTGTTCGTTCGCTGAACTGGGTCGTCTCAACCGCAGGGGAAGCCGGCGGCGGGGAGACCCTATGCCTCCCCGGAAAGCTGCAGCGATGGCCATAGACCTCCATGTTAATGGAGGAGCGCCGGTTTTCCCTCTCACGCAGCTGTTGTCAGTAATGACAACAGCTGCGTGTAGAGCTCCGGCGAGATGCCGGAAATGACAGGCAGTGTACTGTGTACTGTGCACACTGCCTCGATCGCCCGTATCGCGCCTTTGTAAACGGCGCGATATGGGCGGTGCGCTAGGGAGGTTAAGCCCCAAGAAGACTGGCAGATAATTAAGGATAAAATAAGTTTTAGGATTACAAAACACTATGCCACCATCATATCAGCACAGAGGTTAGTCAAAGATTAACAAAATGTCCACAAGATGGCGCTGACGATTAAGGGCTTGGCCCTACTTGATCGATCACCCGCAGCACGATTTGCGATCGAGGGTGATTGCTGCCATGTATTTGATGGGGCTAATACCCACATTCGCGATCGGCCGCGGCCCTCAATCTAAAGCACAGCTCACCCCTGATCAGTTAAAAAGCATGTCTCATTTTAACTGTGCCCATTCACTCTGTATGGGCATGATCAGGCAGAGTGTGGCAAGAAAGATGTCCTGTCCCCGTCCCGTCCCCCCGTCCCCCACTTTCTGTCTGCAGGTACAGGAGACCGCAGGAGATCACTGGGTGCTAGCGATCTTCCACAGTCTCCGTGCCGCAATTGGAATCAAGGCACCACATTGCCCACATGGGGTTTACATTTCACCAGCCAAGATCGGTCATCGGACCACCCACAAAGGCTGCCAGCGAACACCCTGACGGGTAAGCGGAACCCTGACTTGAGTATAAGCCAATGGGGTTGGGCTTTTTCCGCACACTTTTTGTGCTTATACTCAAGTATATATGGTGCATGTGTGTGTGGTGTGTATTTGTGTGTGTGTATGTGTGTGTGTATGTGTAAATATATATTTATTTATTTATTTATTGTCCTGTGTCACCCTGCTTCCCTCAACAGATTCTTCATCCAAGAATCCAAATGGACACCATTTAGTCCCTTCATTTACTTTTCATGTCTATGTTCCTCTTCCCCAATACGCAGAATGAGACGTACCCTCATATCCACATCCTTCATCACACTGTAGGTCACAATATGCAGGACCCCCATTCACTCCCTTCTAATAAAAGGTAACCTACGAAAAAATGAGGAAGACCCTTATACTATGTTTTTCCCTATACATTGCAAGGTGCAATCTGGGAAGAACCTGCATATGTATGTTCACTGTCAGACTGTAAGCCTCAATGATGAGGACCTCATAAATACATATATATATATATATAATATATATATATACATATACATACAGGGCAGCACATAAGTGGTACACAGGTACGCAAAATGACCAAAAACTAGCTATGTGTACCTTGAACATTCTTACTACGCACATCTGTGTACTAGTCAGAGAGCGGTGTGAGGAAGAAGCTGGTGATGTCATCTGTACAATAATGGCAAGTGTTTCCTTGGTTGAAATTGATATTGCAAGAGAAAAGCACTGTATGACAGCTGGAATATGACTATGAAAGGTTGACATTTGGACTGCAGGTGTTCTCGGGGGTTAGTTAATAACGCAGAAAATGTCAGGGTTGTACTACTGAGGTATGGGATCTGGGGGTTCAAACACGTTGTACTGTGAGAGTTACATGTGACCCAAAGCCAGCTGGTGACCTGTGGATGGAGACAGCTAATTGGAGGATCAATCAGGAACAGGGAGGTCCATCTGCAGCACAATCTACCATGCAGGAGGCTGACACAGAGGACAGGGAGGGAGACAGTGAGGAATATGACATTACATATGGGGTGAGTACCAAACACCATCTCCTGGTACTCATCTGAGGAGCTCACTAAAAAAGTTATGTGCACCCCTGGCTACATACTAAAACATGATGTTGCTTTGCAATTTACATTAAACTTTACCATTTACCATGACCTCACTGCACTTACGGAATAGATGCTGCAGTCGGGGAAAGACGTGAGCCCTGCGGATACGCGCAGCAGCTTCAGTAGGAGCTCATCTGCCATGCTGGTGCTCAGGACCACTGAAGGCGGGTAATGGCTGCTGAAATATCCAATGATGTTCTGGTAGGAGACGGCGTCTACCAGGTGCCATGACAGTGTGCCAGCCTGCCCTAACAGATTGATCAGCGAAGCTCCCTGTCCAAGGAAAAGATGGCAGCTGAGAATACTGAGGAGGTTCAGAGCAAAATGCATCAAAAGAAAAAAAATGAATGGTTCTCAAAAAAAGTATTAAGATAACAAGCAAGATAAAGCGGACCTACCACCTCATAGGTCACTCAGCAGTATCGGCTGCACTGCCGCAATTGAAAATAAAAAAACTTTTTCTGACAGCAGGAGGGACATTTTTTACGAGCACGCCCCTCCCACTGCCTTGGCAAGACGTCATACAGCCACAATGGGATTCGGGAGAATCTGTCCCATGTTCCCCTTGCGGCTGTAGGAAGTCTTGCCTGCCCAGTCTTGAGAGACTTGGATGATTAGAGTGATGAGAGTGTCTCTCTCCCATCCAGTGACACATCTCGCCGTGGCAGCAGAATTCCCCCCCCCCACAGAGCTCTCCGACAGAGAGGAGACAGCCTAGTCTCTGGGAGGGGGAGGGCAGTGATGGCGGAAGTAGCTTAACTTCTCCAGGGACTAGGATGCTGGCATCAGGTATGAAGGTGAGGAAGGTAAGTACATTTTTTTGGGGGGGTAGCAGTTTTCCAGCATCTCAACTGCTGACATGTGAGTATAGGCCCTAGGTCTTATTTCCAGGGGGATGTCTTATTCTGATCACTCTGTGCCTTTCATTGGCACCTTCTGATCACTCTGTGCCAATCAATGTCCCCTTCTGATCACTCTGTGCCAATCATTGGCCCCTTCTGATCACTCTGTGCCAATCAATGTCCCCTTCTGACCACTCTGTGGCATTCATTATCCCCGCTCTGTGCCATTCATTCGGGCAGGGGCATGTTTTCGTGGGTGTCTTTTTTGCGGGGGGCTTATTTTAACGTATTGGCCAAAAATCGGGTGGTGGCTTATTTGATGGGGGTGGCTTATCATAGGGGAAACAGGGCAAGTATGGTAAAGCTTACAAGCTGGATCTACAGTTTTAAAGCTAGGTGTCACTGAGTGTTGTCACCATGGATGTTGTCACCATGGATGTTGTCACCTGTCACCGAAAAAATTTGAAGGCAAATTGAATTTTACACAAAAAGCCTCTATAGGGGTGACACCATACCACTTACTGGTTCATTGATGAGCTTTTCCTCTTTGGTCAGGAAGACCATCATATAGAGGAGACAGACCAGCATCCGGTGCGTTTCCTGACGGGGAAGGGGACCCCAGGCATCGGCCAAGACGCTCGTCCAGTTCACTTCGCACAGCACGGCTCCCAGGAACAGGAAGCAACCCTTGGGACTTCCTCGCTCCACCTAGAAAGTGAGAACAGACATGTCTGAGGATACAGCAAGGGCTTTCTTTCCCTACAGATTGCATGTGTATTGGGGGCCGATATTGGGACTGTGAGGGATATGGGTCAGAATAAGTCCATATAGATCCACTTAAATAGATAAAGGACAGAAACAAAACAGTAAAACATCTTTTCACCCCTTTATTACTTTTAACCTCCCTAGCGGTTGAGACGAACCCTGTTCCTTCGCTGAACAGGGTCCTCTCAAC
>CM070032.1:3918769-3928816 GCA_036250615.1 Ptychadena robeensis
ATTTATATATTTATTCATTTATTCACTTCATCAGTAGATCATTTGTGCAATACAATGTAACATTAAGATATGAATACATAACTACTGATGGATGTATTCTCACCCATTTATTCATATATACCTATGATTGTCCCATGTACTGCCATAGTGAAGATATTTAAATGCCCAAATAGAGTTTTAATAATATCGATGAGGTAGTGAAATAAGGTAAATTGTGGATTTTTTCTAACTGTTTAATAATATATACATTTAGATGCTCATATCCTACATATCTCCCTGAGGAAGCCCGACAGGGCGAAACGCGTCGGAGTTTGGAGAGCCTACTATGTTACATACAAACCTGTATTTCAATGCCTCCCCCGCCCTGTGCTATGGGGTGGGGGAAGGGGATGGATGGTGGACCTTCATGGCCCTCGGGGCCCTATCCCACCACATGAATGTCTCAGATGTGTCCCTATGCATCCATACTACGTTTACAACCTGTAAGTACACACAAACTCAGATATATCCTACAGTGGATTGGCAGTGTCTCTATTTCACCTTTACTAACCTCTGATCTTTTTTTGATCCTTTAATATGTAGTACTGGGTAACACCAAAATATTCTCTTGAAGAGAACGGCGAAACGCGTCGAGAAGATGTTATCCCACTCTCTGTACACATTTGTTGTTTACATACATCAATTATGTGGTTAGGACTTCTATGTATTCTAAACTGTCACGATTATACTGTGGCAATTTGTTTTTATCATGTTGTGAAAATATGTCCATGAAAACCACCTCTTTGGTGGGATTCCTTCATTGTAAGTATTTGATATCTTTTATTGTTGAATCAGTCCTATTTAAATAAAGACTTTTTATGTTTAATATATTTTGACTCGGTCGTTAACCTATGTGCCCACAATTCCATCCACTTCGTTTCATAGGGATTTACCATCTATTACCTCCGGTTTAGGGCCTATAGTTTTACTGTTTATTTCTCTTGGATAGGGCACACCCTTTTGATACCTTGTCTTTACTCCATCTTAGCTACATTCATTTCTGCATTAAAACAAATTAAATAAATGTTCGCATAGAAAACCATTATAAACGCCCCCAGTGGCCACTCGGGATATTGCACCCTGAGTTAACCCACAGGTAAACCACAAGATCACAGGACCCACTGTGTCACCAGGCAGATGTAGACCAAGGCGCAGAGTGTAAGGAGTCCCTGGTATTCACCAGAGCACCCTGCAAGCAGTAATGGACTTTGTTGCGGGCGACTCCCAGGTTGCGGCCCTTAGCTACACTCATTGGGAACTGCTGACAGCAGGAGAGTGCAAAATTAAGTACCAAATCTGCAGACAGAGGCAAAGCCAAAAGGGCAGGCAATAGGTCAGGACAGGCAGCAATCAGTGCCAGAGTAGGAGAGAGAAGATCTCTTTGTTCAGACAGCTACAAGCTGCCAGGTGCTTCCTTATATATTGGATCACTTGTCCTGGTCAGGATTTCCAGGTGAGGATCCAAGGAAGCCACGAGGGAGAAGGTAATTGTCAATAGAGAAGATACCAGAACCACCCAGCAGGGGGAGCCAGGAACAGGAGCCACATCAAGTGCCATTGTTACTACCACCAGCAGAGGGAGCCGATTGATCTTCCAGAGGGCCGTGTCCTCTGAGGTTTGGTAACAGGCCGTATCACTGACCTTGGTAAAGACTTTGGGTCACCTCTAATGCCTCCTGCAGACCTACCCACTGAGGTTTTACAGGTGGAAGCCCATTATACCCTATGTGGACCAAGCCAGGACTACCCAGCACCAAGGCAAAGCGTTACCTTACTGCATCTATGCAGGACTATGTGTTTTACTAGAATACAAAAGTACTTACCTGTTCTCTCCAGAATCCAAAATCATCAGCCAGGGCTTGAAGAGCTCTGTAATCACGGAATGCAGCGACTTCAGACCTAGAAGAAGAAATAATGTGAATACCCTGTATATTACCAACAGGTCTCGAACCTGTGACCAGCAGCATTCCAGGTGATGGGCCCTGCCCACTAGGCTGTCTGCCCTCCTGGACTTTCCTTGCTACGAACTCATTCATCTCCCTTGCTCCAGCCTTGCCTTGATCTCCTGCACCTGCTACTTCCTCTATTTATATCCAGCCTCCTGCTCAAGGTCCTTACTGATTATTGTGCTCTTGAGCTCTGATCTAGCTGCATCTCCTACATCCTCTCTACTACTACCGAACTCCCGCTGCCAACCCTGAACCGCCTACCAACCATTCTCTGCCTTCGTTTAACTGAACATCTACCGCTGCCGACCCGGAGTGTCTCACTACTCTGCTTGCCACCCGCCTCGACTATCTGCCTGTTATACCACCACTACGCCTCCTGCGCCCCTTGCCACTGGACTCCACCTTCCAGCCTGGTGTCCTCCTACTCAAGTGAGCCAGATAGGACACTTACAACAGTGGATATTGCGGAATAAGGTAAAGGACGTGTATTCATCGGAAAATATCCTCCTGTGTTCCTCTTTCAACCCCAACTACTCGGGCTGAGTTTCAAACACCCAAACACCCAGGAGGTTAATGGTCCTCTACACAAAAACAAGTATTGAACCCTCACAGGAGTCCCTACTTGGCTGACCAGACCACTGGTCCTAAGCAACAAAATAATTTTTTTAATTAAGTATTTAACAGCAGAGTGAGGGGAGGCTCTCAGTATAGGTAGTTTAGGATTTAAATGTTAAGGTGCCCATGCACGTAAAGATGGGCGTACAATCGATGACCCGTTCAAACGCACATGGTGACATCACAGCGCCAGAGGACCCATTGACCAGTATCCCCATCAAAAGGAATGAGATTCGATCAGGCTTTATGGATATTTCCGTTACCTGTGCGACCAGCCTGTCTTCGAGCGGGATCGATCGATCAAAATAAACCTGTGACTCATGAAATCCTCACCTGTCTGGACGTTGTGGCTTCCCATGGGCTCCAGTTTGATGCCGAGGACCTCGTAGTCAATGAGACTTTTCACCAAATATTCTAGAAAGATCTTCATTTCCGTCATGTACAGACTCCACTTGGACAGCAAGCCGAAGCTCTGAAAGTCTGACTTGGTCGTACGCAGTTTGTAGAAGAAATCTGACAGCCATTTGATGGTCTCCAGGACCTGCGAATTCAAAGTTCCACAAACACTTCATAAGGACCACTAAAGCCCACCATACACATCGCTATGCTCAATTTTCTTCAGATCTACCAACAACTATGCAGTGTGAGGTCCTCCATGGTTGGGTCTAGATTCATTGGGTAGTTTAGAAATAAAAAAACACAAATACATTACATAGACATATTACTCACCTGTCTGCAGTTTACACTCACTTCCTCATTCCCATAGCCAACATGTTTAGTATTGGCGAACCGAAGCCACTTCTACCCATATACCCAGCAGGAGCAGTCCGCATCCACTAAAACCTGCCCCCCCAGAGAGCCTCAGCTAAAAACTACCACCCCCTCCAGAGAGATACCCCTCCAGCACTCATCTGTATACATTGAGTGCTGGGGGAGGGGGGTTGGATGCTTGTCTCTAAAGGAGTGCCTCTCACTCTGACTGCTGACAAAAACTACCCCCCCAGAGAGATACCTGTCCAGCACTCATCTGGAGACGATGAATGCTGGGGAGGGGGGTTGGTTGCTCGTCTCTGGAGAAGCACCTCTCACTGTGACTGCCGACAGGTCCCTGTCAGAGAGTCCCGCGGCTGTGACTCTGACGTCACAATAACACGAGACTGGGCAGGAGCAACATCATACATCATGCCTCAGAGCAACGTCACACAGTAGGAGGGACGATCTCTGAAAAATCACCTCTCCTGCTGTCAGAATTTTTTTATTTTGGGGGAGTGATTACCCTAATAATCAACAGCAGAGCTGCCATGGTTGGTCCACTTAAACTTCTCCTCCATGTACTGTACTCGCTAAAGGCCCCCATACACCTTACAATCTTTAAATACAATTTCTGTACAATCAACTTTTCTTCTACCAAAACCATGTAATATGAGGATAAATCTTCCAAACACTATGTATCTATCAGGTAGTACCCAGTACTACATAGCAGTGATCTATACCCTTCCAATCACTGTGTTATCTATCAGGAGGACGCCCGCCCTACAATACGTGTATATATACCTGTCCAATCACTATGTATTCTCTCAGAGAGCCCGTACTACTACTAGCATTGATATATTCCTCTTCCAATCACTTGTGTTATCTATCAGTAGGAACCCACCAACTACATAGCATGATATATAAAGCCTTCCAATTCACTATGTATCTATCAGGGAGGACCCGGCACTACAATAGCAGTGATGTATACCCTTCCAATCACTGTGTTTCTATTGTGGAGGACCCAGCGCACTACATAGCAGTGATTATCCTTCCAAGCACTATTATCTCTATCAGGGAGGAACCCGGCATCCTACATACAGTGTATATTACCTTCCTACCCATCATATGTATTTCTATCAGAGAGGCCCAGCACTACATATCAGTGGATATATAAAAAGGCCTGTCCAATCACTAATGTATTCTATCATTGGAGAACCCATCACTACATAGCAGTGATATATACTTCCAATCACTATGTATCATCAGGGAGGACCCAGCACGTCACTACATAGCAGTGATATATACCCTTCCAATCACATGTGTCTAATCGAGGACCCGGCCATACATAGCAGGTATATATACCTTCCAACAACAACCTATGTCTTCTATCAGGAGGACCCGGCACTACATAGCAGTGATAATATACCTTCCAATCACTGTGTATTCTATCAGGTAGGACCTGGAACTACATAGCATGAGATTACCTTCCAATCACTATGTAGTCTATCAGGAGGACCCGTCACTACATAGCATTATAGATACTTCCATTGCACTATGTTATTCTCTTCAGGGAGTACCCCGCCACTACAGCCGTGATATATCCTCAAATCACTATGTTTTCATCAGGGATACCCAGCACTACATAGCATGACATCTACCTTCCAATCACTATTATTCTATCAGGAGGGCCACCCGGCACACATAGTGGAGGGTGGGTGACTTACCTACCTTCCAATCATATGTATTCTATCAGGGAGGAACGGCACTACATTCCATGATTACCCATTCCATCACTATGTAGTTCTATCAGGAGGACCCCGCACTACATAGTGATTATACCTTCCAATCCTAATGTATTCTATCAGGGAGGACCGGCAACTACATAGCAGTGATTATACCTTCCAATCAAACTAAATGGTATTTTCTATCAGGAGACCCGCACTACATTAGCAGTGGATATATACCTATCCAATCACTATGTTTCTATCAAATGGAGGACCCGCCACTACATAGCAGTGATATATACCTTCCAAATCACTATGTTTCTATCATGAGTGAACCGGCACTACATAGGCAGTGATATATCCCTTCCAATCACTATGTATTCCCCCCCTCTCATGGAGGACCGTGCAACTACATAGCAGTATATATACCTCCAATCACTATGTATTCTAATCAGGAGGAAACCATTATCCTACACAGTTGTTGGGTAGATGTGAATTGAATTGTATGAGGATCAATCGTAAGGTGTATGTGGGCTTATAAAGTTAGTTTTGTCGGCTGGAGGTTCCTACCAATTCTTCTTCTCTCCTCTCCATCCCCTTTTATCTCTGAGACATAGGAATTAAAAAGGAATCTTCTATGCTACAATATTCATTCTAAGGCAAAACCGACCATTTTAGGAGAGATAAACAGGCGATGAATTATGAAACGCTGCTGTTTTTATACCTGGACTGGGTCAATCTAGGGTTTGCTCATGACCACCCTAGCGGCAGGTATAGATTATTGCGCAAACACCACTGACATTATTCAACTGTTGGCTAAACATTTTACAGAAAGATATGCTGTGATTCCAATTATAACAACATTGGTATTGTGCTTACATCTTATGACCCGTGTGCTTTTACCGCTTCATAGAATGTACTTTGTAATTGGACCTAATTATTGAATTAATATCTTTTGTAAACGAAATATGTATTGTGTTCCAGACTTTTTGGCTAAAAAAAGCCTTTCTCCTCTCTGCTCTGCCACTATCCCTCTCCCTGCTCTCCTCCTCCCTCGGAAGAACCCTTATCTTCGGCGATCTCCATCACCTGTTAGTCGTGTGCAAGAAACAGTACTTGATTTTTTGGGTTTTTTAAACTGACGTGCATAAGTCAGAAGACGCAAGACTGGACAGGCACGCCGTCATACAGCCCCAGGGGCACTGGGAAAGCTGTCCCAAGTGCCCTTTCGGCTGGTAATGTGTCACGGCTCGGTGCACGTCACACGAGTAGAAGGTGCCCCTCCATCTTGCCATGGGGCATTTTACATGTAAATAACCAAAGATAAACCAGTACCCTTCTCTGCTGATAACATTGTTTGTTGGTGCAGTTGGGAAACATTGAGAGGTCTTTTTTATCCGCTCACGTTGATTCTGGGGACTTCTGGCTGTATCCGCCAATCGCTATTCATGTGATGTCCTCCATCATTCGTTGCTCAGAAATTGTTCAAGGAACCTACGAGCAACACAACAACCAACGTGAGACTGTGTGAGATTCGTTAGAGGGGGTTTCCAACGGAGGGACCTGCCCTTTCCCGGTTAAGCGTATTGCTTGGCGGAGATCTCGACGGAGACAATAACCTAACCTTCTTGGGTGGATGCTGTGTCTTTCAGCTGCGCCAAGCCGTTGCGCCGATGAAGGCCTGACACTTAGTGGAGTACGTTTAGCCTCTGCATGGGCTGGAATGTTCTGACCACAAGCATCTGCCGAGCAGGTAAAGTCTATGTGCTCCGTCAGAACCCCTTGGAGGGGTCCCCGACTATTGGAAACATAAGCCTCGCTCAACAAGACCCACGCCCCCCCAGAAGGCACTTACTCTCATAAGAAGCCTCAGGCAGTCGCTGTAGTTGGGTCCGGGGAACTGGTAACGGAGAACCGGAGCTCCAATGCTTTAGAAAATGTTAAGGCCTCAGCAGCTCTTCCTTCCTCTGGTTCTTCAACCACACAACAGCGCATGGCGAGGTGCCAACCGACTCCAGGAGCTTGCTGCTCTCCTACATGGCGGGCTTGTCATCGTTTCAGCCATGATTCAGTCAACTGCAACACATCCGGTACAGGCCAAACTTTGGTTCACACATGCATCATAATACACACTATTTTACTTCATACTAATTGAGCGTAGACTGATAACTAGAGTTCTGCTTTTGGTGTCGCAGCCCGTACTTAAGACATCCCGAAAAATAAGACCTTGCTGCATTTTCCCCCCCATGTGTCTTCGCATTATTTCCCTGAAATAAGAACCATTTTTTCTGGCTCTTCTGAAAAATAGTGCCGCCCCCCCCCCCCCCCCCCCCTCAAATAAGGTGTCCCCAAAGATCGAGGCAATGAATTGATGCTTAAACATTGGGGGCGAAATGGAGTGACCATAGCAGCAGACTGTGGAGGCGATCCCCCGCGCCACCCTTATGCCGCCCTACAAGGTGCCGACTGCTGCTCTGCCATCTAGGAATCCCCGAGTGTAAGGGGTGACTGAGGTAAAGGACCCCCCCCTCCTTCTCATCTTCCTGTGTCCATATTTGCCCCCTCTGATCCCTCCTGTAGTGTATGGGTGGTGGGGTGATCACATACACAGGATCAGAATTTCCCCCCTCTGATCTCTGTGTCTTTTGATTACCCTCTGATCCCACCTTGTGGGGGGGGGGGGGGTTCTTCATTGGATTATGAAGCCTCCCCTGACCAAAGACGTAGGGCATCTGTCTTATTTTCGGGGACCAGGCATATAATCCCTCCCCGTATATCAGACCTACCCCCTAGATCCTTCTGTATTTAGGCAAGACGTAGTATCTCATTATTTGGTTCCCTGTGTTTAGCACACACAGTGTGCAGCGCCGGTATTCTAAATATCTTCCTTACTGTGAATTTTTCCTACCCTTACAACTCTAGCGAGATAGCCCTATTTTCCTTCCTGAGTTACAGGCAAGGGCTTTGTTTCCACTTTTTGGCTGCTAAGACCCGCATCTTTGCCTAGCTGGGCCATTCACCTCTATGGCCATTTGTCGTGCGGCATAGCGCTGTTCACAAACCGGTCGCACCGAGTCTTTAGCGGGCCGCCCCCTTCACCCCCTGACCCGCGCCGGGCCTTACCCATTCACACCATGGCGTCAGTTTTTTCGTCCGCCCTGTATCACCGCATGCTTCCGCACAGTGGAAACAGCCTGTAAGCTGATGGTTTCCAGGTGTTAGATTAGGGGGTTGGGATTAAGATTGGTGGTTGAGGGTTAAGGTGGGTTGGGAGTTACTGGCATACCATCTGTGAGCGGCCGATTTTTCAACCTGACCGACGGGCTGGCACACTTCCGCGCCTCGGTCGCGGAAAAACGGTCGCATCGGTATTGCCCACTTTCGCCAGTTTCGCCGCCAGAGAATCTGACCTGTCCCCGATTTCTCTTGGCCATGAACCGATGCCCATTATTTCAATGAAGACCGCTTCTTCTTGCAGCTAATGGCTCACACAAATGGTGCCGGCCGACTGAACCTCCCCCATATGCACCAGGGTGCAACTGATTACACATCAATTTGCATTCCTGTGCATATCGTAGCATGTCTGTCGTCACCTTCTGTGTGTGTAGGCCCATTATTTTTTATATACCCCTGACTTACCCCCCGCCAACCCTAAAGTTCACCCCCCTACAGTGACGACCACCTACCCCCCTAACTCCCAACCCCTATTCTTAAACATCTGTAACCTGTAACGCTTACCCCTTAACTCCTGAAAAGTGGGGCTATCTGCCAAAGATTGATATGGTAGGAAAATATCACAGGGTAGGTACTATAACCCCCCCCCCCCCCACCAAGTGAAATAAAGTAAGGAGACAATCTGAAGCTCGAGCTCAGCTCCGAGTAGCAAAAAAACAGCTTAGATGGTAGTGTCATCTGGTGGCCAATTACAAAGACCTACCAGAAAATAAGCCCTAGTGCATGTATCCTATTTTTAGGGAATCATGATAGTAGATGGGGAGCCCAATGTCCAAATGAAGGCATGCACATGGCAAGCTGTCAACTCTGATTATAATTAAGAGAGAGTCTCAGTAATTGTAAATAGTGTTCAACAACTGATCTACATCCATTACCTGTGCTCTGCAGATGTATACAAGCGAAGTTACTGAGATCTGGTCTTATTGTCTGTTTTAATTCAAACAACAAACATTTGTGTATGTTTGGTGTATGGAATGGATGGAGTTATCGTACCTTTGTGAGCAGCATAAAGATGACATCGCTGTTGTCCTCAGAAATGGCCTCCACCACCTTCTCATAGAGGTGGACGAACTCTCCCGGCGAGGCGGCCGGGGTGAAATACGGGGACAGCAGGTTACACAGGCGCCGATTCTGCAGAATGGTCTGGAGTATAGGACGGCACTCCGACTGGGTTCCACTGATAAACACCTGGAGGGGGAGATAACACTTCAACCCAGTGTATGACATTCGACTTAGGACACAGAGGATGTAGGACAGTTTAAAAACCAGGAGAACCAATCATTGACTTCCAGAATCAGCATCCAAGGGGTTGGGTATCTTTTATGACATTTTATTCAAGCCTGGACATCAGACTAACCCAGGGGTGGGTAAAATTGTTGACTGCTCTGCTGCTAGAAACAGTACAGTACATATGAGGCTTTGGCTGCATCTCATCTGACAGCTCGTGAAGGCCAAGGCGCCTCGGGAAGGCCAAGGCGTCATGCATTCGGACCATAAGACACAGGCACTATTTCCCACTATTATTTTGGGGGTGTAAAGTGCGTCTTATGGTCCGAAAAATACGGTTCATGTTTTTTGTTTTCAGGCGCCCTCTTGTGGCAGAAAGTCGCAATGACGCAAAAAGAATTGATCGTTTGTGAACACTTCAACCCAGTGTATGACACTCGACTTATGACACAGAGGATGTAGGACAGTTTAAAAACCAGGAGAACCAATCATTGACTTCCAGAATC
>CM070032.1:3972746-3983133 GCA_036250615.1 Ptychadena robeensis
CAATGCCAGTCATTATTGATGTAAAGGGAGAGAGGGAGGGTGGCCCAGAGGGTTAAGTTAGTCAAGGGCAAAAAAATACCAGGAGTGTCCCTTTGGGCTGGTGAGAGCAGCGCGTGGTAAATCTGCTTACATCACAAACTCACCCCAAGCTACATTCAGGTATACTCACCTATCCCTAGTGACTATCGGCGGACTCATCCAACCTTTGCCGGGTTCTCCTCGCCACTCGAAGAGAGGGGGAAGTGGCAATGTCGGAGGGCAATGCCAATCATTGATGATGTAAAGGGAGAGAGGGAGGGTGGCCCAGAGGGTTAAGTTAGTCAAGGGCAAAAAATACCAGGAGTGTCCCTTTGAAAAATAAAATAAAGAATAGAGAGGTAAGGGGGTGGGCATTGAGTTGGCTTGTAGGTGCTTTATCCATCATTGTAAAACTGGGCATACACAGCACGATTTTGTAATAGATTGGAGCACAATGGAGCGCCGTGTGCATTTACTGCGCAAGATTGTGCTTGAATCTTTAACAAAATTTGGACCATCCAGCCTTCCTGCTTGGTCGAACAGGGAACCAACAGGGAACCAACATGTTGGAAAACCCTGTTCGATTTCTATTACTTTGGATGGGGGCGGATAGTATCCAAAGTATCGGACAGGCTGACAGTTGAAGTGCTGTGCCTCGATATCGAGGAAGCTCCAGAGCAGCCCGATAGCGTCATCGCTCAGCGCTCGATACTCCTCGAATTGCATAGGTATCGACCTGTGTATGCCAGCCTTCAGAAAGCACTTCCAGGGTAATCTGATGGATTTTCATTTATTTGATTATATCAACAATGACACAGAAGATTTAAAGGGAGCTCAGTGTGAACCAGGGGGGTCATAGAAAGATCAGTGCCCTGAGCGAGCACTGCCACCCCCTAGATGGGCACCTCTTGTCATTGCCAGAGAGCGCTCCGGGGGGGGGGGGGGGGGGGGGGGGATGGTGAGACACGGACTCTGTGACTCGCCAGTACTCTTCTTCAGATCCTCTCTTATCCCGGGTGGGCGCACTGGGGGAGAGGCCATCAGAAACAAAAGTTTGGATGCCCAGATGCCTCCCCCTGCCATGATGCAACCACCCATATGGCCCCAATCTAAAACCACCACCAGGGACAACCTAAAAGTGAACCAATAATAGAGAAGAGAACTCACAGCTCATTTTTCAGGAGATAGCTGGGACACGGATAAAACATGGGCAGGAGTTTATCCAGGATGTGGACCACAGCGCGCAGATGTCTGGCTTGTACCAGATCTCCCAGCATCATCACACCTTCCGCACAGAACTTATCCACGCTGCAAAGACAGAACAAGTCAGGGGTTCATTCCAAGGACAACTCTACGTCAATACAAAAAGTGCCCTTGTGTGTTTTCCAATTCCCCTTAACCACACAGCAAAGCTAACTGGACCCCAAGAGTGTAAAAGGCCCCCATACACGTCTAGATTTTTCATCCAATAATCAATCAATATTTTGGGTTGATTGAAAATCTATGGCAGCCCACATGGTTAGATCAACCTAAAACAATTAAAATTGGGGGAAAATATATTGAAAAATGATTGGACGTGCTGGTAAATTTTAATTGGTTGTATTGAAATTGATGACACTTTCAGTCGATCCCAAAAAAAGTTGATCAAATATCTGTTACTACAGTTGGCAAATATACAATCAATTACCGATTTTCCTGACCCCAAAAATTTATCTTTTTAAGTTGATTCAACAGAAAATCTAGACGTGTATGGGGGGCTTTAGTTTCTATGTCTGAGGTCCAATTTCATTCATAGGATGGTGCAGGGAAAACAGATTTCTCTGTCAGATTTCCTTTAGATCTCCTTTTGTTTTACCAAAACCATGTAATATGAGGGACTTTCTAAACCATCAAGTCTACCTGTGTTCTATCACAGAGGACCCGGCACTACATAGTTGTTGGTAGATCTAAAGGATATCTGACAGAGAGATCTAAAGGTGTATGGCCAGCTTAAAACACATAATAGATATTATACATCGCACTAGACAAAGCTAACTCACGTGTGTCCAACAGAGGCCGCTGCCAGAGCAATGTAACAGCCAATGGGGACGCTGGCCTTCACGGCCTTCAGCACGGGATGTAGGATGTTGGCTTCGGTCAGATCCGGCACAGCATCACACAGCTGCTCGGGACGGTCATTCCTGTGCAACTTCAGTCTCAGGACCAAATCCCAGGCCCACTGGTTAAAGGAGGCTTCCGGAGTCTGTCCTGTGCGGACAATGCTGGCCAGGTATGACACCTATAAGAGAGCAGATAATGATCATACTGTATTGAAGTGCTGCTTTGATTTCATATCAGACTGTGAGGCTGGAGTTCTAATAAAAAAAGGTTCATTATATCTTATATCTGACGCCTCTACTCCTTAAACATCCCCTCCACCTTAGGTGGAACAGTTAACCTCCCTAGCGAACCCAGTTCATCTGGAGCTTGAGCTTGTCTTAACCATTACTGGAATGGGGATCAGAAAACCCGATATACCCCCAGAAAAGCTGCAGCGGTTCTCTATAGCGCCACAGCATTTTCTGGAACTGGACCTTAGGCATCATTGGACATGCTGAATGGGCGGTGGCGGTAAGAAATTCAGGAGGGTAAGAAATTCAAGCAGAGTACTCAGTACATGCGCCGACATGCACTGTGGCACCCCCGGGAGAGCCACACATCTCTGCAGTGATTAAATCTCTAATCTCAGCTCTCTATTAAATTTTCCTATCATTATTAATGCCCCCAGTGGCCACTCATGATATTGCACACTGAGTTAACCCCCGGAAGCCTGGCAAATAAAGATGGAATCTCTCACATGATTCCAGGGAACAGCAGGTGAGTATATTTTTTGGGGATTGTAGATCATACCAGCTCAGAGGTAAGTCAAACTTTAATTTTACATATATATGTTTTAGATTTTGAGTATACATTCGCTTTAGGAGTAAAACGCGATGTCCCTACTGTTTGTTTTCATATCATCAGCTTAAGGGCATTTTTCCACTTAGGCATTTGCCCGCTGTTTGAATCGCAGCACGGTGCCCGCGGGAGGTTGCTAGCGATCTCTAGCGATTTACCCAGCCACCTCCAGCGATTCAAACTGCATGCACGGACCTACAGGTAGGAAGTGGGGTGGGGGGTGTGGCAAGATGTCCTGTCCCACCCCTGCCATTTCTACCTGATCGCGCCCAGAGACTGAGTGAATGTGAATGGGCGTGGTTTAAGAATCCATGGATGGAGACGTGATTTTAACCGCATCCATTCACCTCTATGGGCACGTTCAGGGGCAATAGGCTACGTGCAACCCGCAATCCAGAACGCGGTAAGCCATGTTTCAGATACGCACCCGCAGCTATGGAGGTGGCCCCGTTAAAATGTATGGGCGTGATCTTCGCACCACATCCGAAGCTATGGAGGTGGCCCCATTCAAATGTATGGGCGCGATCTCCTGCAATCACCGCTCCACGATTATAATCATGGGAGATCCCCCAAGTGGGGACAAGCCCTTGTCTAGTGCGTTTTTTCAGCCTGAGTTGAACTCAGCTTACATAGATAGAGACTTGCATAGAGAGAGAGAGCCGGGGGGGGGGGCATGGAGCTGAGCTTGCAGCCTCTCTCTGTCAGAGGATGCAGGACACAGGGTGACACCACTGATGGTGCAGGGACCCCACAATCACTGGCCTAGAGCATTGATATTTATTATATACAAGCCACGTGGTCTTTAACTGACCCTAGAGTCCCTTCACAATAGTTGCACATTCTACAATGGTCTTCAATACAAAGATGGTGACTCTAACCAGAAGAGATATGGACAGACACCCATAGATATGCTCAGGACAGAAGACACATATTCTGAACCCACCTGCTTTATGCTCTCGGAGATGATCCCGGTGTATGGTTTGTCGGAGATACACTTCTGATAAGCCTCCAAAACCATCAGAGCCACTTCCACGTGTACAGAGTGATCCAGATACAGTTCTTTCTGTACAGGAAACAAGCACATCCGATATCACAATCCAAGTCACAGCGCATTCACAACTTTTATTTTGGGTTTCACTTGATTGGTTGAGATATAAATGTGAGAGATCATCTTAAAGTGGAACCTACACATCTATTTAAATCTCCATTTTTTTATATATTTTTAAGTTTCAAATTCAGAGCAATACATTTCTAAACTTGCAACACTACTTATCCCCCTCCCCACCAGTTTCAGCCTGGAAAAGTTGGTCATCTTGCTGGTCACCAGTGCCGATACCCTCCCACCCCCTAAAGAGGTCAATGAATGTGCTCTGTGGTCAGTGCAGGACTAGCGTCTGTGTCAGTAGAATGGGCCAAGTTTCACTTCCTGATTGCGCCCATAGAGAATTAATGCGTCCACACATGTTTTTTGATGGTGTCCATTCATATCTATGGGCGTGATCAGTAACTGGCCGCAATCAGAAACGCCGTGGGCTGCGTTTCAGATCGCGGGCCGCACCGTGTCCGATCGTGAATGTGGGCATAAGCCACATCAAATACATAGGAGCGATCACCCACCATCATCATTTAAATTGTGTCGCCAGCTATCGCTATACTGGGGACGATGAAAAACTCCCCATTCGTTCTTGGGACCCCCTTGGGGGAACAACCCTTTCACAGGGGTCGCCGAATTCACTGAAAGCATCAGAGCTGCACAGATGCCTTCAGGGGAATGGGAGATTATAGAGGGAGAGTAACGCCCCCTCCCTCCTCATTTGCCATTCACCTGAGGACAGCAGCGCTGCTGCTTGTGAGCAGCAGCTCTGATGCTCTCAGTGAATTCGGTGACCCAAAGGTTGAGAACCGCTGTTCTAGCATTACCTGCCATATCCATTAGGCTATGTTCCCACTTAAGCGATTAATAGCGGCGTGGCATTCGCTGTTGATCGCGTCCACTTCTGATCGCAGGTGGCTGCATTTTTTTTTCTCTGATCACACCCATAGACATGAATGGATGTGATTCATTCTCTATGGATGCGATTTTTTTATAATGTTAATCGTGCCCGATAGCGTGAGCAATCGTGCACAACTAAAATTGTGTCCGCTCCGCGGCTGATCGCCTATAAGGGTATATAGCCTTACTGATGAGTTGAGGACTAGAACACCTGTTTGGAGACCACTCACTTTGTCTACAGCAGGAGACCATATATTTAAAATACAAAGCCGAGGTTCTGTTTCCATGTTAACCTCTCACATGCATTCATTATATCAGCGGTTGTCTCCATACCGAGTCCCCGATACCCCAGTTGAGGCCCTCCAGGATGATACAGGCCAGTTTGTTCTCCACCTCCGACAGGTTGTGGTTGATCAGCCAATCCCTGATGACTCCAATCTCAGCTGCAGTCGGTTTCCAGAAGTGTAAGGGTAATTCTTTAAATAAATACAGCGAAACCTAAAAAAAAAGGGAAACCGCAACAAGAAGGTCAACATAAGTTGGGTTCATTAAAATGTCATATGCAGGGGTGCACATAAGCAGTACGCTGGTATGCAAAATGGATTAAACCTAGCTCTGCGCACCTTTTAACCTTTATTATCACCTTATAACCTTTATTATCCTTCCTAAGCACATCCGCGTACTACTCGGAGAGGGGAGACATGCATGGCAAAAAAAAAAGATTGGACGTGTTTGAGATCTGGGGGATGAAAATCAGAGTAGGCATATGTAAGGGTAAAATCTGACAAGAGAAACGTTGCACTACTGAGATATGATACTGAGATATATACTGAGATCTGAGGGTTCAAAGGGTGTTATACTGTGAGAGTTACATGTGACCCAAAACCAGCTGGTGACCTGTGGATGGAGACAGCTAATCGGAGGATCAATCAGGAGCAGGGAGGTCCATCTGCAGCAGAATCTACCATGCAGGAGGCTGACGCAGAGGACCAGAGGACCACCCTACATATGGGGTGAGTACCAAACACCATCTCCTGGTACTCATAGGAGATGTGCACCCCTGGTCATATGTGCATTGCAACTATCCACCATGATAAACAAAGAGGCAGTGCACCACAATGTGTATTTCAGGTTTATTGGATGCTGGTAGACTCAATTCTACTAGTAATAAAAAGGTGCTGTGTTCCTAACACTTGTTACAATGATAAAAGGATGACATTATTACAGGGTTTTAACTTAAAACTAATAAAAAGAAAAAAAAAGGTCCCACCATTCCCACTTTATCGATGGTCTCTCGGACACGTTCCAGGATAATGGATATGACGCCGCCGTGCACAGCGGTAATAGAGGCCAAGAGCTCGCGTCCTACTTTAGAATACGCCTCTCGTGTAGACAGACTCACATAGGAAACCTGGGAAGAGAAACACAGGAACAGGTTTTCTAAGAATTCTTTTTGAATGATCAGTACTCCAATGGTAAATAGAATGGCAGGGAGCAAGTGAAACCAGAACTTTTATCAAGTGGATGCTAGAAAAATTTAGGAAGCTGAATTCTGTATATACTCGTGTCTAATTTTATCTAAAAAACTGTGGAAACATATTGATTTGAGTATAAACTGAGGGAGCAGATACTTTCAATGTCAGTTAGAGGAGTTTTCAAAATGAAATTCAACCATCTCTTGTAAAAATTAACAATATGGCCACAAGATGGAGCTGACAGATCACCAGCGGTGTCCAGCCTGGGAATAAGGCAGATAGAATACCGAATATAAAAGAAAGGTCAGCCAGGAACGGCTGCCCCCTTTTAGCTACGGACCCCATAGTGACTGCTATGGCTGTTATGGTGGTTGTTACGCCACTGGGCACATTGATTGCCACACTGGAGACTGGCAGCCGCAGCAGAAGAAAGACAATGCAGGCTCGGAGGAGATGATCAGTCATCGGACCACCCACAGCGGCTGCTGATGCCCGCAGGGAGACCAACACACAAACAGGTAAGTAGGACCCTGGCCCGAGTATAAGCCGAAGGGGGGCTTTTTCAACCCTTCTTTTCGGCTGAAAAACTCATCTTATACGGTACTCAAAAGGGCTTGTTCCACCTAGAGTGATCAGCCGCCGCACGGCGCGATTTACGATCATGCACGGCGATTGTGAGTGGCCACTATCGCGTGCAATTGACCCTGATCACCCCCATAGAGAATTAATGGGCGCAATTTTTCATCACGTCCATTCATGTCTATAGGCCGCGATAACGATTTAGAGACAAGCCCATGTAACTTAATGGACGCCACCACCCGCGATTGTCGCAAACTATTTTAAATCGTGTCATGCCCTGACAAATTGTGCCAGTGGACACAAGCCCAAGACATATATACAAATCACAATGGCGAGACGTACTTCATAAATTTCTAAAGCGATCATCTTGACCAGCTCCTCATCTACATCGTGCTGCTTGGTCTGTGCCATCTGGGCGAACGTGGTGAGAAGACAGATGCCCTCCGAGCTGTTCATGGTGGAGAAATAAGCCTCAAACTTTTCAGGATTGATCAGATCTATGGATGAAGATAAAAAATAAATGAATAAAATATCCACCAGAGACTGAGGGGTCCACCTACAAACCAGCCAGGTGGACCCTGGCAGTAAAGGTTCCTTGCTACAGTGTCTGATCTAGTTCCGTTATGTTTAGGTGTCACTTCAAATCTTGTGCCTTCTACTTTATTCTCCAAACCTCAAAAATCCAATTCTCATGTTCTCCTGGATGAGATTCTTTACAATTTCTATAGGTAGAGGGGCCCTGATCTAATAAATGGGCATTATATATACTACATGGTCACCGGCCTGGTGCTTCTGTGCAGTGGGCCCCATCTCCCACATTTCATGTGTTAAATCCTGGGGTGGCACGGAGAGGGCTTCTAGCAATGTAGGACTTTGGGGGGACACCCCACTTCTTCCAGACAAGCAAGCATTGCACCCAAGTGGTGCAGGGGGAGCCTCTCTACTTTGGGAACAGGGAACAGCAGCCTGAAGTGAGGAATAAAATGACCCACATAGATCCTCCCCTCATCTGTCCAGCGCAGAGACACTTGGGAAGGTACATATATCTGACTGAATAGCATTACCTTGTTGAGTCTACTCATATAACACATTTTACTCAGGAGAAGATGCACCCCTGTATACGCTGTATACCCTACCCTCACGAAAACCTCATGGCGTGGTGGAGGCAGCTCTTCATTTGTCCAGCGCAGAGACACTTGGGAAGGTACATATTTCTGATTTAATCACACTCCCTTGTTAAGTCTATGGATATATCACATACTGCGCATGAGATGCACCCCTGTATACACTGTATATACAGGGGCTGCGTGAATGTTTCTCCTCTGCTATGATCACTCCCTGCTCTTTCTACCCTCATGAAAACCTCATGGAATGGTAGAGGCAGCTCTTCATTTGTCCAGCGCAGAGACTCTTGGGAAGGTACAATATTTTGGCTTAATCCCACTCCCTTGTCAAGTCTATGGATATATCACATTTGGCACATAAGATGTACCCCTGCATACACTGTATATACAGGGGCTGCGTGAATGTTTCTCCTCCGCTATGATCACTCCCTGCTTTTTCTACCCTCACGAAAACCTCCTGGCATGGTGGAGGAAGCTCTTAGTTTGTCCAGCACAGGGACACTTGGGAAGGAACATATTTCTGACTTAATCACCCTCACTTATCATGCCTATGGATATATCACATTTCAACATAAGAAGCACCCGTGTATACACTGTATATACAGGGGCTGCATGAATGTTTCTCCTCTGCTATGATCACTCCCTGCTCTTTCTACCCTCACGAAAACCTCATGCCATGGTAGAGGCAGCTCTTCATTTATCCAGCTCGGAGACACTTGGGAAGGTTTGTATATCTGACTGAATCCCACTCCCTTGTCGAGTCTATGGATACATCACATTTTGCGCATGAGATGCACCCCTGTATAAACCTCATGCCATGGTAGAGGCAGCTCTTCATTATCCAGCTTTACTGCATGAATGTTTTTCCTTTGCTATGAGCACTCCCTGCTCTTCCTACCCTCACGAAAACCTCATGGCATGGTAGAAGAAGCTCTTCATTTGTCCAGCGCAGAGACACTTGGGAAGGTACATATTTCTGACTTAATCACACTCCCTTGTCAAGTCTATGGATATATCAAATTTCGCACAAAAGATGCACCCCTGTATACACTGTATATACAGGGGCTACGTTAATGTTTCTCCTTTGCTATGATCAACTCGCTGCTCTTTCTACGCTCATGAAAACCTCATGGCGTTGTAGAGGCAGCTCTTCATTTATCCAGCACAGAGACACTTGGGAAGGTACATATATCCAACTTAATCACACTCCCTTGTCAAGTCTATGGATATATCACATTTCACACACAAGATGCACCCCTGTATACACTGTATATACAGGGGATGCGTTAATGTTTCTTATCTGCTATGATCACTCCCTGCTCTCCCCCCTTTATCCTACTAAGTGCTGGGAGGGGGGAGAGCAGGGAGTGATCAGAGCAGAGAGACCCACAGTACACTCTACTAGTCTGTTGTTAAATGTATCCATGTAGTGGTATAGCATGGCTCACAAACACTGAAATGCAATGATATATATAATTTTTTATTCCAGACATACCGCTAAGAGAAGACTTGCAGGTTGCTGTGTCAATCACAGAATACAGGCTCTCTACATTCTCGGTCTCCGCATGATGCATGAGGTAGAAGAGCTTCCAGAGCATACCATTGGACAGGGTCCCATAAGGCATCTCAGACATGAACAGCCATATCCCCAACCTGTAGAGTAAAAGAGGCAATAGGAATATTTTTGGGTTGTACTAATGAGGTATGAGATCTGAGGGTTCAAACGTGTTGTACTGTGAGAGTTACATGTGACCCAAAGCCAGCTGGTGACCTGTGGATGGAGACAGCTAATCGGAGGATCAATCAGGAACAGGGAGGTCCATCTGCAGCAGAATCTATCATGCAGAAGGCTGATGCAGAGGACAGTGAGGGAGACAGTGAGGAATACCACCCTACATATGGGATGAGTACAGCATCTCCTGGTACTCATCTGAGGAGCTCACAAAAAAGTTATGTGCACCCCTGTGTATGTGTTGCTTGTCACTGGCATTTGTTTAAAATAAATTCAGGTTCTCATACCTCTTGGCTTTCAGCACATGGAGAACTGTAGCTAGGAAGAGCTCATCATACACCGCCTGCAGCTTCCCCAGAGAGTACAGTTCAGAGGTCTGCTCCTTGTCACAGTTACTCAGGTACAGAGCCCAATGGTCACTGACATAGCACAGCGTCATTCTGGAAGATAAAATACATGTATTAGTTGAAAAGAAATTTACCTCATCACAACCCTGGAAGGGGTGCCATCATCCCAACAGTAATTGTAA
>CM070032.1:4029283-4041715 GCA_036250615.1 Ptychadena robeensis
AGACCTAGGGCATATTTTGGCATTTCAAAAAATATAAGACAGTGCCTTATCATCGGGGAGACGCGGTATGCACAGGCAGTGTAATGGAACATTCTAAACGATTACGTACCTGGGGGTTTATCTCCGGTCTTATGGTCTAGTGTAAAACATTCTATGTCCTTCTGGATATCACAGCCTTCCAGCCCTTTGCGGACTTCTTCATACATCTGAAAGATCAGAGAGATTACATGAGGGTGGAAGTTTGGGGCTCAGGACGATGGACATTCCTTTCATAAGCTGTGTAAAATGTCAAATGTAGCTCTCACAGTACAACACCATTTTAACCCCCAGTAGTAGAAGAAGTCATACCTCAGTAGTGCAACCCTGAAATCTGATTAGTAACTAACCCCTAAGACTCCCAGCAGTCCATATGTCAACCTTTCGTAGTCATATTTCACCTGTCATACAGTGCTTTTCTCTTGTCAGATTTTACCCTTACATATGCCTACTCTGACTTTCATCCCCCAGATCTCCAACACCCTTAGAAGTCCAATCTTTTTTGGATAAGTAATTTACATTCCCAATTTCACTCCCCTAACTGTAACCTTTCATAGTTATTCATGTTTCCCTGTGGTTATACAAGTGACATAAATTGTATACATTTAACAATAAAAACTGAAAGAATTCTGGTAATCTAAAAAGAAATACATTTTACAGTAGTGCATACATGATAAAGTGAAGTTATTTGTACAGCTATCTAATGTGTTCGAGCTTTAATCTCAACTCGATCTGCAATATCAACGTCAGCCACTAGATGTCCCCAGTAAACACTTGTTGTCAAATTACACAGCACATCTCCTGCTTTTTTATCACACATTGGTGGAGGGGAGGATGGAGGGGGATGCTGCAGATCTCTACCCTCTCTGGCTACAACACAGATGTGCTTTGTAATTAGGTCCATTTTGCATACCACTGTTCTACCTGTACATCTGATAAAATCTGTTTCAAAAGTGGGTTTTCAGTTAAAGTTTTTTAAGAAACTATCAATTTATAGGATTATAAAGAAATTGTGTGTGTATGTGCATGGGCCTAAAGCACTATGATAACATTGGTTTCATGCTTACCCTATCGCTGGTGACACACTGCTGTGACAACTGGTTGACATGAGTCCACACTGCGTTCCGATAAAAATGTATTCGATCCCATTCCTGGTTCTCAAAAAACTGCAAAAGAAAATAAACGAAACAAAAATGAACTACATCACAGTGGGCTTATGTGTTTACAGGCGTTATCTCCTTAGGGAAATTTTGCTTCATATCCTGTTCTTGTAATGCTACAGTAATTGGGAGGAAGTCTCCTCTGGAGGAGGAATACTCCCTTGCTTGCTCAGGTGACAACTGTGGTAGTATTGACATCTTAAGGTGCCCATACACGAGGATCAATTATTGAGGAATCGACTGCAGCAGGATGATGTCATCCCGCTGCAGCCGGCCCCTCGGCTGACCGGCGGGCACTCTTTGTGTGCTGGCCATTACTTTGAATGGGGATAACCAGATTCCTGGTCGATCTTACCAGGTGGGCCCACCTGATTTTCGGCCGGGCGATTGGCCTGAAAATCGGACTTGGAAAGGAAAAAAAAACCTGGCCATGGTTCCACTACTCTCCGCTCAACATCTACATTTAAAAAAAATAAAGGTTCGGGGATCATGACAAGAGGTTGTCTATGGAAAATGATTGAAAGTTGCCCCAAAAATGTAAACCTCAACTGCACTGTTAAAAAAAACAACACAATCTTGATCCTAGATCTGAATGAATGAAATATTCTTAAGCCCCCCATACACCTGCAGATTCCTCCATACAACTTTCATGAGACCTACCAACAACTATGTAGTATAGTGACCTCCCTGATAGAATACATAGTGATTGGAAGGTATATATCACTGCTATGTAGTGCCGGGTCCTCCCTGATAGAATACATAGTGATTGGAAGGTATATATCACTGCTATGTAGTGCCGGGTCCTCCCTGATAGAATACATAGTGATTGGAAGGTATATATCACTGCTATGTAGTGCCGGGTCCTCCCTGATAGAATACATAGTGATTGGAAGGTATATATCACTGCTATGTAGTGCCGGGTCCTCCCTGATAGAATACATAGTGATTGGAAGGTGTAGAAAGGTCCTCCTATTACATGGTTTTGGTAGAAGAAAAGTTGGTTGTACAGAAGTTGCATGGTAGCTGTATGTGGTGTATGGGGGGCTTTAGTAAATACTTTGTTCTTTACATAGTTGAATGTGCCGACACCAACATCACACAAACATTATCACTGGAGATCACATGTATCACCCCATGGAGGTCTGGATGTGTAGTCACACTCAGAATTTAAGTGGGAAAAAAACACTCCAGGCCGATCCAACTTTGATGTAATGTCCTTTCACCAAGTCACAATGAGGCTAAGTAGAATGTGTGGCGTCCACGTGCCTGTATGACCTCCCTACAATACCTGGGCATGCTCCTGATGAGGTGGTGGATGGTCTCATGAGGGATCTCTTCCCACACCTGGACTAAAGCAAAAGGTTTGCTGTGTCTGTCATCGTAGTGTCCAGAGCATGGAGGCGCTACCAGGAGACAGGCCAGTACATCAGGAGATGTGGAGGAGGCCGAAGGAGGGTGACAACCCAGCATCAGGGCCGCTGATTTTTTTTGAGCAGACACAAAAATACATGAAGCTTCATGTATGGAGGTTCTAGGGCTGCTGTATTGGAATTGGAACATTACCATACACAATGTTTCATGGTTGGGGGAGTCTTGTTTTAGGTCAGAGATCTCTGTGAATCCACCAAGTTCTTTCACACCGATCAATGAACTTGGATGAGCCAGAACTTCTCGTCCAACATCAATACCTGACCTCACAAATGACGATGGTCATAAATTCCTGCAGACACGCCAACATCTTGTGGGAAGCCAAGCCAGAGGAGTAGAGGCTGCAAAGGGACGAGCAACTCCATACTGATATCTATACACTTAGAATGGGTTGTCATCAGAGTCCCTATAGGATTAATGGCGCGGTGGGTACCTGATATGTCATCACACAGCTGGCACGTGACCAACCTTCAAAAAGTAGAATCTCCATCGAACTCTCTATTCAGATTTATAGCGGGCAGAGTGATCGAGATATAAGGATTCCTTACCACACAGGCTGTGATGTGTTCTGTCTGCCAGTCTTCCCGGATTTTATCTAGAAGGTTCACGTTCTGCTGGTACGTCTTATCTGAAATATACAATGTCATCATTCAAGGTGATCTATCTATCATCTATCTATCTATCTATCTATCTATCTATCTATCTATCTATCTATCTATCTATCTATCTATCTATCTATCTATCTATCTATCTATCTAAAATATTTATGTATTTATCCACCTTTCTATTTATCAATATCTATATATTAATTATCTTTCAATAATCTGTTTATCAATATCTATCAATGTATCATCTATTTAGCAATAGCTATCTTTTTATTGGTATCTTTATATTAATGATCTATTTAACAATATCTATCTATCTATCTATCTATCTATCTATCTATCTATCTATCTATCTATCTATCTATCTATCTATCTATCTATCTATCTATCTATCTACCTACCTACCTACCTATATATCCCATATCTTTCTATCTATCTATTTTGCTAAATCTATTATATTTATTATATATTACTATTACGATGTCTATCTATTCTATCAGCAGCACCTTTCCCACGGAAGGGTGTGCTACAATTTCCAGACCATCATCACCAATAGCAGCCGCCATGTTTGTTTGGCATGGTCTCTTATGATGTGCTGCACTCCTGGACAGGTTGTCATCTATCCCATCAGAATTGTATATGGAGCGATGCTTATACAGTTTTGGTTAGTCTGAACTAAAATAGCGGTATTAAGGTGAAAATATTGGCACAATGAGTGTAATATATAAAATATTTTATAGCGCACCTGCATCTTCTAATGCCACCTTGGAATGAGCCAACTTTGAATATATCTGTAAGAAAAAAAGATCTATATGAGCACCACAAATAAAATGCAATTCGCTCAGGTTCCAGCAATGCCACTTAATACCATATTTTTGGGACTATATGATGCACTTTATTTTCATATAAATCTATGGGAAAGTGGTCCAAATATGTAAAAAAACATTTATATATTTTTGTCCCAATCACACTGGGAGCAATAGCTCTGCATTCCAGGAGGCTGTAACTTTGGAGCTCTTCTCCCACTAAATACCAATATAAGGGGCTCCAGTTCTTAATGAGTATCAATGTAAAGGGGGATGTTCTCCCACTGATCACTTATATAAGGGGTCCTATGTCTTAATGAGCATCAATGTAAAGGGGGATATTCTCCCACTGATCACTTATATAAGGGGTCCTATGTCTTAATGAGCATCAATGTAAAGGGGGATGTTCTCCCACTGATCACTTATATAAGGGGTCCTATGTCTTTATGAGCATCAATGTAAAGGGGGATATTCTCCCACTGATCACTTAAATAAGGGGTCCTATGTCTTAATGAGCTTCAATGTAAAGGGGGATGTTCTCCCACTGATCACTTATATAAGGGGTCCTATGTCTTAATGAGCATCAATGTAAAGGGGGATGTTCTCCCACTGATCACCTATATAAGGGGTCCTAAGTCTTAATGAGCATCAATGTAAAGGGGGATGTTCTCCCACTGATCACTTATATAAGGGGATCTGTGTCTTAATGAGCATCAATGTAAAGGGGCTCTTTTCCACTGACCACTAATGCAAAGGGGCTTTTCTCAACTGACCACCAATAAAAGGGCCCCATGTCTTAAAGATTATTAATGTAAAGGGGGGTTTCTCCACTGACCACCAAAACATCTACTCATTTTTTATTAAGGTAAAGGAGCTGTTTACCCACCAAGGAAAGGGGGCCCAGTGGCGTAGGAACCACTCTAGCAGCCATAGCAGTACTATGGGGCCCATTTTCACAAGGGGGCCCACCACTCCAGGAAGGGCAGGGATTGGAGTGACAGGTTGGAATGGAGGGGATAAAAATGTTTGCTATGGGGCCCAGTCATTTCTAGCTACGCCCCTGAGGGGGCCTATTGTATAATCTAAAACTCGGGGGCCTACTATATAGATCTCTCACCAATATAGGAGAGCCTTTCTCTTCTCGTATGGGGCCCAATCTCCCATTGGACTTCATTGTAATTGGGGGGTTCTTCACCTTCAGATTAGTTGATTCTGATCCTGATCACCACCATAATTGGTTTCTTCTGTTCTTCTGCACTGATAACCAGTGTAAGGGTGAACATTTTCCACTAAACACCAGTACAAGGTGTCAAACCTCCTATTGACCAACCATGTAAGAAGCCCCTTGACCATTTATGTAGGGCTCCTTCTTTTTTTTCCCTGTAAGACCAATGTACCAATGACCACTAATGTAGAACATCTGCATTCCTTTCCTGGCTTTCCTTATTTCTGGATAATTACTAAATATTACATCAAATATATCAAGGGGATATGAAAGGATACCCTCCTGACACCGGACATGTCACATTATTTCCAGTTCTTACACCTACAGCTATATGATTACATTATTATTATTATTATCATTTATTTATATAGCGCCAACATATTACACAGCGCTGTACAATACATTAGAGTGGAGATACAACACGGGGGAGTACACACAGGTACAGGTTATGACACAGAAGGAGTAGAGGAACCTGTCCGATCGGGCTTACAATCTGATAGGTTGGGGAACAGAGTACAGTAGGTGGGGGGGGGGGGGGGGGGGGGGGGGGGGGGGGGGGGGGTTCTGGTATGGTTGTGATGTTAGAAATGAAAAGATGGGGAGGCGAGGGGAGTTTTTAGGGCTTTTTTAAAAGTGCCAAAAGTAGGAGAAAGTCTAATGGGACGAGGGAGAGAGTTCCAGAGAGTAGGAGCGGCCCTAGAGAAGTCTTGAAGCTGCGCATGTGATAAGGTTATGAGTGTGGATGTCATTAGTAGGTCAATGGAGGAGCGGAGGGACGGTTAGGGGTGTATTTGTGTACCAGGTTACATTAATATACCCAGAACTGTGAGGGTACGGCCAACCTAAAATCTAATAATAAAGTTCTCAGTTCTACGAAGGTTAATTTAGGTTTGCAGTAATTGTTTCTGTATTTTGGCAGCAGATGAACGTGCTTCCTGTCTGGGTGCGCTGTGTCTAATTTACATATTAATTAAAATGTTCTTTTATTTTCCTACAGCGAGATCTGACCTTTAATTCCTGAAGTGGAAAATCACTAACAGCACGATTCAAGGGCTGGGCAGATACTGAAGAGTATATAAGAAGCTGGGTTAGGGGGCACAAGTCCCCAAAAGATCCCCTATAAACATGACACAAGTGTTAACTTGCTTATGCTATGCTGATATCACCATGATATCCATTGCCCTGGATCCCACCATTCACCTACCATACCTTATAAGTGGTCAATGGATGAAAAACCAGGTTAATGACGGATATCACCATGATATCTATTGACCTAGATCTCACTATTCCCCCACCATGCCTTTTTAACTGGCCAATGGATGAAAACCAAGCTAATTACTGATATAACCATGATATATATTGATCTGGATTCAGCCATTCACCCACCATACCTTATAGCCGGTCAATGGGTGTAAAACCAGGTTAATGACGAATATCACCATGATATCCATTGACCTTGATACCTCTATTCACCTACCATACCTTATAAGTGGTCAATGGATGAAAAACCAGGTTAATGGCGGATATCACCATGATATCTATTGACCTAGATCTCACTATTCCCCCACCATGCCTTTATAACTGGCCAATGGATGAAAACCAAGCTAATTACTGATATTACCATGATATATATTGATCTGGATTCAGCCATTCACCCACCATACCTTATAGCCAGTCAATGGGTGTAAAACCAGGTTAATGACGAATATCACCATGATATCCATTGACCTTGATACCTCTATTCACCTACCATACCTTATAACTGGTCAATGGAGGAAAACCCAGGTTAATGACTGATATCACCATGATATCTATTGACCTAGATCTCACTATTCACCCACCATGCCTTTATAACTGGTCAATGAATGAAAAACCAGGTTAATGACGAATATCACCATGATATCTATTGACCTAGATCTCACTATTCCCCCACTATGCCTTTATAACTGGCCAATGGATGAAAACCAAGCTAATTACTGATATTACCATGATATATATTGATCTGGATTCAGCCATTCACCCACCATACCTTATAGCCGGTCAATGGATGAAAAACCAGGTTAATGACTGATATCACCATGATATCTATTGACCTAGATCTCACTATTCACCCACCATGCCTTTATAACTGGCCAATGGATGAAAACCAACTAATTACTGATATTACCATGATATATATTGATCTGGATTCAGCCATTCACCCACCATACCTTATAACTGGTCAATGGATGAAAACCCAGGTTAATGACTGATATCACCATTATATCCATTGACCTAGATCCTGCTATTCACCCACCATACTTTATAACTGGTCATGGATGTAAAACCAGGCTACTGACTGATATCACTATGATATCCATTGATCTGGATTCAGCCATTCACCCACCATACCTTATAACTGGTCGATAGTTGTAAAACCAGGCTACTGACTGATATCACTATGATATCCATTGATCTGGATCCCACCACTCACCCAATATATATTTGAACTGGTTGATGGGTGAAAGACCAGGTTAATGATGAATATCACCATGATATGTATTGACCTTGATAACTCTAACTACCCCCATACCTTAAGCCCCCCATACACCACATACAATTACCATGCAACTTCTGTACAACCAACTTTTCTTCTACCAAAACCATGTAATAGGAGGACCTTTCTACACCTTCCAATCACTATGTATTCTATCAGGGAGGTCACTATACTACATAGTTGTTGGTAGGTCTCATGAAAGTTGTATGGAGGAATCTGAAGGTGTATGGGGGGCTTTATAACTGGTCAATGGATGTAAAAACAGGTTAATGATATCCATTGATCTGGATTCAGCCATTTACCTACCATACCGTATAACGATCCTGCTATTCACCCACCATACCTTATAACTGGTCAATGGATGAAAAACCAGGTTAATGACAAACAGATCGGGAGACCTTGGGGGCCATTCAAGTGGCCCACGACGACCAATCCACTTTCCAGGAAACTGTTCATCTAGGAATGCTCGGACCTGACACCCATAATGTGGTGGTGGACCATCTTGCTGGAAAAACTCAGAGAACGTGCCAGCTTCAGCGCATAAAGAGGGAAACACATCATCGTGTAACAATTTCAAGGTCTCCCGATCTGACCCCCGTAGACTTTTATCTTTGGGGTCATCTGAAGGCAATTGTCTATGCTGTGAAGATACGAGATGTGCAGCACCTGAAACTACGGATACTGGATGCCTGTGTAGCATTTCTCCTGCGGTGTTGCTATCAGTGTGTGCAGAGCGGGAGAAGAGGGTTGCATTGACAATCCAACACAATTGGCAGCACATTGAACACATTTTATAAGTGGACAGAAACTTGTAAATAACTCATGAAAGAATAAAGTTACGTTAAAACCAAGCACACCATTTTCTTATGCAATTCCCAATAAGTTTAATGTGTCACACCTCCTATCCTCCTGACCCTCTTCCTATTGAAAAAACAAAAGTTGGATTCAAAATTGCCGACTTCAAAATGGCCACTATGGTCAACACCCATCTTGAAAAGTTTCCCCCCTCACATATACTAATGTGCCACAAAAAGGAAGTTAATATCCCCAACCATTTCTATTTTATTTTTGTATATTGTTCTAGCACATGTAGTCTTGCATAAATAAGGTTCAAAGTCAAGTCAACATTTTTTAAGTTGACTCCAATTTGAACTAATTTATGTAAAAACATAAACAGAGTTTAATTTGCTCTATTATTACCTTGTCCATCTGCTTCTGATTCATAGTGTTTTTGCTGCAGCGTGCAACGTTCTGCTCGGCGTCCTCCTTCTCCCGACACCTCTGCTCGTACACCTTCTTACACTGTAGAAAAAGGTCATGAATTAGCACCGTCCATACGGCTAGAGCCAGGTAGAAGAGTCTACATACACTTTAATGGACGACTATGCAAGGTAGGTATTTAGATGTAATACATTCTATGATGCCCTAAAGCCCCCCATACACCTTTAGATTTCTCCGTCAGATATCCTTTAGATCTACCAACAACTATGTAGTGCCGTGTCCTCTGTGATTGAACACAGGTAGACTTGATGGATTAGAAAGTCCCTCATGTTACATGGTTTTGGTAAAACAAAAGGAAATCCAAAGGAAATCTGAAGGTGTATGGCCAGCTTAAGACATGTCCAATACCCAGTGACCATGATACCGCAATATGAGCCTTACCTCCAACGTCTTCTTATATTGCATCTGCCTCTGCTTGTGCATGGCGTCTATTGCGGCTTCTATCTGAAAAGAGAAACAGACTTTGCATTCTATATTTCTTGGTATTGTATATTTTTAATTGAACAATTATTAGTATGACATTTATTTTTTTTATGTTAATGTTCATTATTGACTAAATTCAGGTTTTTTAATAACTCCCATGGCCTCAGGCAGTGGTGGGCAACTGAGGTGATATGGAGGCCCTCTGCATCACTAAAGGGCCGCACATAACATCGATCCAGACCATCCCCCGGCGACATATCTCAGCAGGTGGTGGACCAGATCCCGACAGACAGCCAAAACCAGAGGGGCCTCAGTAAAAGGAACTCTGAATGCTTCAGGATACCGAGACATTTTGGACAATTTTTGTGCTCCAACTTTTTGGGCATAGTTTGGGGATGCCAAGTCCTATTCCGACATAACTGCAGCAGTGTACAAAGCAAGGTCCATAGGTTTGAAGGATTTCAGGAAAACAGTACTTGCCTGATTGCATTGTGCCAAGTGTTATATTAGGTGGAGGAGGGATTATGGTGTGGGGTTGTTCCTCAGGGGTGGGGCTTGGCCCCTAGATTCCAGCTTCAGGATACCGAGACATTTTGGACAGTTTTTTACTTTTTGGGCATAGTTTGGGGATGCCAAGTCCTATTCCAACAAGACTGCACCAGTGTACAAAGCAAGGTCCATAAAGACATGAATGAGCGAGTTTAGTGTGTAGGAACTTTTTTGGCTGCACAGAGCCCTGATGTAAAATCAATAGAGCTCCTTTCAAATTAATTTTAATGGAGACCGTGAACCAGGCTTGCTCCTCCAACATCAGTGCCTGATCTGATGTATACTCTTCATGGTCAGAAAGTCCTATAAACCCTCCTAAACCTTGTGGAAGCCGCCCCAGAAGAGTTAGGGGTGTTGTGGCAGCATAGCGGGGGGAGGTGGTAGGGTTGCTGTGAAGGAAAGCCCCAGCAGACGCCCCCCCCCCCTCCACCTTCTCCAAGAGAGTTTGCCAGAGGGGTGCTGTGAAGGAGAGCCCCCGCAGCCGCCACTGCCTTCTCCAAGAAAGATCACAGGGAGTTGTGCTGTGAAGGAGAGCCCCGGCAGCCCCCCCCCCCCGACTTCCCTTGCTATAGAATAGATCATAGGGTGGGTGCTGCGGAGGAGAACCCAGGAAGACGCCCCCCGCCTTCCCCGAGAGAGCTCACTCCCAGCCGGGGGGGGGGGGCGCTGAGGGAGAGCTCTGCCAGCCGTTCAGATCTGGAGTCACCCTGCCCTGCTCTCTCTACAAATGGTGCCGCCCTGGGCAACTGCCCACAATGCTCGTATGTAAAACCGCCACTGAGTTCATGTGTGTATAAGGAAGGTGTCCCAATACTTTTGCCAAACAGTGAAGCTCTGTGTATTTATCAGAGGGGTCCCTAGGGGTGAATCCCTTAGGCAGCTCACAGGACATCTTTCTCCTGAACCTGGTGTAAGAGTTTCCACAGGTCACATCACGATAAGTCCGATATGTAAAGGATGAATGAAAAAAACTGCTGATACATAAAATTATGTAAATTCTCAACCGCAACGACTTCTCCTTTCCTCTCCTGTTTATTGGCTCCTCATTGTAGAGGCCAATTTGCATTAAAAATGACCTTTGCTACTACAATTAGCCAGAGGATTTCCAGCCAGAGGCCGAGCGGGGGCATACGGGCTGCATACCTGTATCACGGACCAACATTTTTAAATGTAACTGGCTGAACTGGAATGAAGGGCCGAAAATGCGCTATGAAGTAGAACCGGTTTGAAACCGGGTCTCAGGGGGTGAAAAGTGAAAATGTAGTTTTAGGTCTGGTACATGCGGCATGCTTTTCATTTCTATTCTATTTCTATTCTATTTCAATTAATCTCCTGGGAAGTTTTTTGAAAATATTTTCTGCCCTCCTTTGAACCCTGTAGAAAAGTGAGGCCACCTTCATAACATGGAGGTCAATGGTGCCCCTCCGGTGTCATATAAGGGCTTGTTCCCACTGTAGTGTAGTGGGAAAACCACTAAAGGGTTAATAAAATATCTTTGGGTTGTGTTGCTGATCCTGCCTGGGGATGTGTCTTGGTCTGGTAAATTGTAGCGTCCTTAGCCGCTCTCGCTCTCTCCTGGCTCTGAGCTGACTGGACCTTTCTGCAGTGTCCTCCAACTTCCAGAGGCCCTCATGGGAAAGGCTTTGGCCTGGGGCAACGGAAGCTCCTCACCTGGATGAAGTAGGTGTTTGACTATTCCCCTCAGGATAGGGTAGTGCCCCACTGGGCCTCCTTAGCAGCTTTAGCCCTGATTCCATTCCCAGACACTCCTTAGGCACAGAGACACCTCTCCAAGGACAGGCAGTATTTGTTTACCTAGTTGGAACTGTACTTTCCTAAGATGCAACCCCACGTCTGGGACCAGAGCTGGTGAAAGCCTGTACAAATACTTTTGCCCTCAGTAAAGTAGACCCCAGTTAACTTGCAACCAGTGTGTGGACATTCCTTTATTACTTATAACAAAGAACTGTGTCGCAGATATACCTTCTGCAAACGGAACTGTGTGAGGTAAACCCCGCTGACCACCTGTGTGGGCCAGGGTGCCTGTCTCCCCACGGTAAGCCGCGCCAGCATTATTTCCCAGAGCCCGCCAAGATGGCCGCCCACTAGGAAGAAGAGGAGAATTGCGCACCAAAGGGTAAGAGACCCAGCTGCACCTGGTGACCTAGGTCACGTATTCCCTAGGGTTCCCACCCAGACAGACGCCAAGCTGTCAGCCCCTTCACCACAACTCTACACCACTAGAACAATTTCTCTCGGCACGGTGTGATTTTTGATCGTGTGCACCTATAGTCGGTAGTTGCGCCCATTCTTTTGCATGGGCTGTAGCCCCCCTATGGGTGCTAGAGTTAAGTGAGGTAAGGGGTTAACTTGGTGAGTTGAG
>CM070032.1:4050851-4064062 GCA_036250615.1 Ptychadena robeensis
ACAGGAAGTCATAGCAAATGTCTTTAATATGGACAGGAAGTCCTAGGGAATCTCTTCAATATGGTCAGGAAGTCCTAGGGAATCTCTTCAATATGGTCAGGAAGTCCTAGGGAATCTCTTTAATATGATCAGGAAGTGATAAGTAATCTCTCCAATGTAGACAGGAAGTGCTAGGGAATCTCTTCAATGTGGATAGGAAGTCATAGGGAATCTCTTCAATGTGTACAGGAAGTCATTACAAATGTCTTTAATATGGACAGGAAGTCATAGGGACTCTCTTCAATATGGTCAGGAAGTCCTATGGAATCTCTTCAATATGATCAGGAAGTGATAAGTAATCTCTGCAATGTAGACAGGAAGTGTTAGGGAATCTCTTCAATGTGGACAGGAAGTCCTAGGGAATCTCTTCAATATAGGCAGGAAGAGGAGATATATGTTTAATATGGACAGGAAGTGAGAGAAAATCTCTTCAATATGAACTAGAAGTCAAAGGTAATCTTTCAATATGAACAGGAAGTCAGAGGGAATCTCTTCAATATGAACAGGAAATCAGTGGGTATATGTTTAATATGGACAGGAAATGAGAGGAAATCTCTTCAATATAGACATGTGATTAGGAGTCTCTTCAATATAGACAGAAAGTCAGTGAAAATGTCTTGACATGAAGTCAGGGGTAATCTCTTCAATATACACAGGAAGTTTGAGTACATCTCTTCACTATGAACAAGAGGTCAGAGGGAATTTCTTCAAAATGAACAGAAACTCAGAGGTAATCTTTCAATATGAACAGGAAGTTAGAGGGAATCTCTTCATTATGGACATGAAGTCAGAGGGAATATTTCAATATGAACAGGAAGTCAGAGGGAATCTCTTCAATATGAACAGTAAGTCAGAGGGAATCTCTTCAATATGAACAGGAAGTCAGAGGGAATCTCTTCAATATGAACAGGAAGTCTGAGGGAATCTCTTCAATATGAACAGGAAGTCTGAGGGAATCTCTTCAATATGAACAGGAAGTCTGAGGGAATCTCTTCATAATGGACAGGAAGTCAGAGGGAATCTCTTCAATATAGACAGGAAGTCAAAAATGCAGCTAAGCTTCAAGCAGCAAGAATCGCTCTCTGTACTGTTTGCAGAGCTGCAGGTGCTGGATCTATGCACAGAGACCACTGCTTCCACACAAATAAAATATGTTTGTCTCATGTAAATGTGGGTTACTTTGGACAGACCATCTCCGACATCTGAATATACTTTAGAGATGAGGTCCTGGGGCCTTAGAGTGCAAAGGAAAGGGGTGTACATACTTTTTCCCCTTGGACTCCTCGCCACGTGAGCGGAGTTGCAGCGAGTGAGGAAAGTTTGTCGTTTCCCCGGAGTTCAGCTTTGGAAAAACCCCCTCACGGTGTACGCCGTCAGATATTGGCTGACACACACAATCAGGTGTGAGATGGGGGAAGAGCCGCATAGCCCGGGGCACCCTGCCACTCTGCACTGCCGGTCTGACGGGTTTCACGGCACATGCACGCCGAGTCACCACGGGGCAGGGTGCCGACTTATTTCCTGGTCTTCCATGGTATTATTGCTTTGTCTGCATCATCGGCCTGAATATTGAAGCTGTCACCCCGGGGTGATAAAATACATTCTTCAATATCACGCAATATTACATTTTACAAAATACATTTCAATAAATTTCTCTTCACACACGCTAAGAATCTAGAAGTTTCCTGTAAATTATTAACGACGAGGCAAAGACGAGCGAATAGACACCAGACACGCCAGGAGTACAAAGAGTTAATTAGATGCTGAAATTTCCTCATTAGCATGCAAATTGTATGCAGACTGAAGCTGAGCCAATCAGCTACCTGATTGGCTTACTTTCAGGCTGCATACATTTCAATGTGGAAATTTCACCATCTCAGATTAAAATTTTACTCTTTCAAAATGAATTTGCTGAAAAGGAAGGAGAGAGTTGCTGAAATCATTCTGTAAATTCCCTCATGAATGACCTTTGCTCCAGAGCCAACGTGGTTTTTTTTTTTTTTCCAGGAACTTGGTTTAAATTTCTCTTTCTGGTTCTCTGGCAGTTCAGGACTGAATATGAAGGTTAGAATTCTAGTTTCAGCCAAAGCTTTAATGTGGACAGGAAATGAGAAGAAATCTCTTTAATGTGGACAGGAAGTGAGAGGAAATCCCTTCAACATGGACAGGAAGTGAGAATGTCTCCTGATGTACTGGCCTGTCTCCTGGTAGCGCCTCCATGCTCTGGACACTACGCTGACAGACACAGCAGTGTATATATATGAACAGAAAAGTGAGAGGGAATCTCATCAATGTGGAGAGGAAGTAAGAGAAAATCTCTTCAATGTGGACAGGAAGTGAGAGGGAATTTTTTTATGTGGTAAAGGAAGTGAGAGGGAAGTCTTTCATATGGACAAGAAGTGTAAGGGATTCTCTGTAATGTGGGTGGGAAGCGAGAGTAAATGTGGATGGGATGTAAAAGGAAATCTCTGTAATGTGAACAGGAAGTAAAAAGCAATCTCTTCAATGTAGAAAGAAAGTGGAACAGAGTATCTAATATGTGGACAGGAAATAAGTAGAAATCTGTTCAAGGGAGAAGTGAGAGAAAATTTCTTAAATGTGGATGGGAAGTGAGAAAGAATCTGTTTAATATGTACAGAAATTGAGAGGAAATCTTATCAAAATTTACTGACGGCAAGAGTTCAATATGAACAGGAAGTGAGAGGGGAATCAATCAATGTGGAAAGGAAGTGAGAGTGAATCTTGTGAAAGTGGACAGGAAGTCAGAGGAAATCTTTTAAAGAAGGAAAGGAAGGCAGGCAGAATCTGAACAGGGAATCAGGAAGTGAGAGGGAATGTTTTTAGTGTGGACAGGAAGTGACAGAAAATCTCTTTAGTTTGGACAGGAAGTCAGCTGGAACCTCCAAAATATGGACAGGAAGTGAGAGTGAATCTCCTTAGTGTGGACAGAAAGTGGAAAAAAATCTCTTTAGTGTGGAAGGAAGCGATAGAAAATCACATTAGTGCAGACAGGAAGTAAGAGTAAATCTCTTTAGTGTGGACAGGAAGTGAGAGTGAATCTCTTTAGTGTGGACAGGAAGTGACAGAGAATCTCTTTGACCGGGAGTGATAGAATCACTTAAGTGGGGACAGTGAAGTCAGAGTGAATCTCTAAAATTATGGCAGTGATCGTGGAGTTGGATCCTCTCTTTATGGTGACTAGTAAGGCACTTAGCATTAAATCGCTTTTAGTGTGGACAGGATGAGTCCTCTTTGACTTTTATTGTTAAGGAGTAGTCTTTATTGTTTCAGCGGCTACTGTCCTGGTCGGAGCATGTGTGTAAGTCGAGATGTCCCTTGGAATCTTCCAAACCTCGAGTCTCGGCCACGGAGGTGGAGTGAATCTTGGTCCTTCTCAGTGTGTACAGGAAGTGACAGAGAATCTCTTTATGTGCTGGCTCAGGAGTGATACTGTATCGTCCCACTCTCTAAAAAAGGTCCATCTGAATCGGGAAGAGACCGTGCCGGCTATCGTGGTGGTCAGATGCAGGACCATGATGCCCCTGCACAGCGCAGAGTCGTCTGTGGCTTGGTCCTCCGCCCCCTTGGCTTGTGTCTCTGCCAGGTCAGGCTGGGGCTGCCACAGCAAGGGGGCGGAGGCGCAAACACGACTGCTGCTGCAGAGGTTGCTAGTGAGGAGACCCCCTCCTCTGGAGCTCGTGCTGTGGGTGTCTCGTCTCTGGCGCGATTGTCTGCTCAGTGGGAGGCCTGGCGGGGGGGGGGGGGTCATGGTGTACACGGTCGCCTACTGAACCGGTCATGTTGCAAAGTGGTACACGGGTCCCGTGTCCCGTTCTGGATGATGACGTCCTACGCTGCAAACAGGATCTCCATGAAGTGTAGTAAGCCTGCCTACAGGGGGGTTCAATACCTGCTCGCTGGGACCCGCGTCAGTTGGCCCGCTTCACTCCCGGGAGATGAAGGATCGCGTTCTTCTATCACCCCTGCGGGTTCACATGTACTGTGGGGATGAGGTAAAACTCTGTCCGGAGTCGCTGTCCGTCCATCCGTGACCGCACGTCAAAACGTAAAAACTATAAAGCGTTCCTCTCCCCAAAGTGAACATTAACCTGCTGGAGGGACTGACCGTTGGTCATTTCCCTAGTGACCCCCCCCCCCCCCCCAAAACAAACTATGACTCATTAGGGTAAGGCTCCCCTAACTGCGGATGACATGTGAGAGTATGTGTCTTTCTGTCCGGTTTTTCGCCGCTGTTTCTCGCGGTTTTCACAACCGATTTTTTTTTTTTTGTCTATGTGTCCAGTCAATACAGTGCAATGAGCTAAAAACGCTCGGCGTCCTTTGGTTTCCATCACGCCATGTGAGACGCAGGTTAGCCGCGGCCAATCTGTGGACAGTAGATACAGTCTCTTTTGGGGGGGTTATGGGAAGCGTTCAGCCGCGCTAAAAACCGCACCACTTCCCCTTCAAACCTTAAGGTCCCCACACACGTACGGCGAGGGCCCAGATGAGCGGTGGAGTGCAGCGGGATGAGGTCATCACACTGCTCTCCATTGCTCACACTGCATCGGCGTGCAACCCGGTGTGTTCCCGGGTGACACCGGTCCCCATTGAAACTAATGGCAGCCAGCCAGAGAATTTCCGGACATGTCCTGTTTCTCTGGCCGACCGAGCTTTGGGACCTGTTGCCCCCCCCCCCCCCCCCCCCGCGCGCACCGCGCATTCGCTCAGCAGACACAGTCGCGCCGCTTATACCCACCCAGTACTACTGCGCCCCCGTCACTACATGTATGGGGGCCTTAACCGTTCAAGCAGCCCGCACGCGTTGGTACGTTTTTTGTCCATCGACAGCCAGGGACAATAATAATTAAACTCGCGAATCCCCCCCGCAATTACCGCATGGAACGCGCGACAACTTACTGCATGTGTTTTCTGTCCGCAAAGCTGGGTCTACACTATAACCGCCCCCCACAACCGTAACAGGGGGGCTTATTTGCACGTCGCGTGTCCATAGCAACCCGCCCCGCTGTTTGGGTGCTCTGGTTCGGACAACATTATTCACCATGTCTCATTATTTCTATTAGCAAACCGCTGTAATGTGTCTCCGTGCGTCCGCTGGACACCCCCCGGATCCCCAACACCCGTGGCAGAATGGAAGTGTCCATTCTTCCCACCCGCTCGCCCGACAGCGGTTAAAAAAACGTGTGTACACCAGCCCCTAAGGCAACCACCGGCCGTGAGGACATGGAGGCTAATGACAGTCCTGTCTCCCCAGCCCTTTCCTCCGCCCTTGTGCCCCGCCGGCCCCCCTTGATTTCGACGCAGCATATCTGCGGCAGACGGAACGTTTCAGAGGCCCTTGTCGCTGGTCCGCTGATGTCAGTGTCACGTCTCCGTGCAGCCCTGGCCTCATAGCTTTGTATAAAGTGAATACACCAAGCGAATGAGGAAGTGGGATCTGTGCTTGGATCAGGACACTGCCGTTTTTTAGGGTGTGGGGTCTGTCGGTGGGAGGGGGGGGGGTCATCCCCAAACCAACTTGAAGTGGCTCTCCCCCACCCTTACATTCCAGTCCGCCTTGGTCTGTTTGGGGGGGGTCATCCAAACCAACTGAAGGGGGTCTCCCCCAACCGTTACATTCCCAGTCCTTGGTCGTGTTGGGGGGGGGTGGGGGTCCTCCAACCAACTGAAGGGGATCTCCCCCAACGCTTACTTTCCAGCCTTGGGTCTGTTGGGGGGGGGGGGCGGGGGGGTCATCCAAACCAACTGAAGGATCTCCCCCCAACCTTACATTCCAGCCTTGGTCTCTGTTGGTGGGGTGGTCATCCAAACGCAACTAAGGGACCTCCTCTCCCCCCTCCCCCTTACATCCAGCCTTTGGCTCTTTGGGGTGGGGGGGGGGTCCTCCTAAACGCTACCTGAGTGGATCCTCCCCAACCTTACATTTTCCGCCTGTGGTCCCCCTGTTGGGGGGTGGGGGTCATCTAACCAACTGGGGAGTCTCGCCCCCACTCTTACATTTCCAGCCCTTGTTCTGTTGGGGGGGGGGGGGGGTCCCTCCAACACCAACTGAAGTGGATCCCTCCCCACCTTACATTCCCAGCCTTGTCTGTTTTGGGGGGGGGGGGCCTCCTCCAAACTCAACTGAAGTGGACTCTCCCCACCTTACATTCCAGCCTTGGTCTGTTGGGGGGGGTCATCCTAACCACTGAGGGATCTCCCCAACCTTACATTTCCAGCCTTGGTCTATTGGGGGGGGGGGGTCCTCTCAAACCGACTGAAGGGATCTCCCTGGCCACCTTACATTCCACCGCCTTTGGTCTGTTGGGGGGGTCGGGGCACTCTAACAACCACTGAAGGGATCTTCCCCAACCTTACATTCCAGCCTTGGTCTGTTTGGGGGGTGGGTCTCTCTAACTCACTTGAAGGGATCTCCCCTACCTTACATCCAGCCTTGTGTCTGTTGGGGGGGGGGGGGGTCATCCAAACCAACATTTGCGGGTGACGTTCTCCGGAGAGATGATCTCCCAAGAGATGTCCCATGACCCCTGTCCTCACTTACCCCCTATAGCAATGGTTCTCAACCTTTAGGTTGGGACCCCCTTGGGGGTCAAATGACCATTTCCCAGGGGTCGCTGAGTCAATGAAAGCATCAGAGCTGCTGCTAACAAGCAGGAGTGGGGAAATATAAGGGAAAATCTGCACCCACACTTCCGCGTTCCATATACAGGAAATGACACTTCACGACATCACTTCCGGGGCGGCAGATCTAAAAAGGTTGAGGACCACTGCACTAGAGGGTAGCATTTGCCTGATCGGCACCATTTTGTTCGTGACTGACGCCATCTTGTTAGAGTAATAGAGGGAAGCCGCCTTCATTTTTTGTGAGAATAGTTTTCTGCTGAAAATTCCTGTTCTCTTATCTCGACCCTGAAATGTTTTCTTATGAATGTTTTGGTACAATGGAGTACCTGTAGCTGTAGTTAGGGAGGCCTCTCAAGGACATGAGGGATGTGTTGTACTTTATGCGTTTTAGTGAAAATCAAATATAATATGTAGGGTTTTGATAATAAAATTGTAATAGTTAACCATTCACCAGCCAGCCAGCTCTGGTGGTACCTCGGCATGATATGTGGTGGCAGGACCTAACAACTGGGCCAGCCAGCTCTGGTGGTACCTCGGCATGATATGTGGTTGCAGGACCTAACACCCAGGCTGGCCAGCACAGGTGGTACCTCTGCATGATATGTTGTGGCCGGACCTAACGCGCCCCCCCCATGTCACTATATAGGACATAATAGAAGTTGGGGGTCAGAGGATGGGTCCTCGGTGAGCATAGGAAGATGTTGATCTACAATTCCCCTCCATGCTACTGCAGAGGGCTGTCAGGGATATAAGCAGGGTTAGAAGAGGGGCAGTACTTGGGTATAAGCAGAGGGGCAGTACTGGGGTGTAAGCAAAGGAGAAGTACTTGGGTATAAGCAGAGGGGCTGTACTAGGGTATAAGCAGAGAGGAAGTACTGGGGTATAAGCAGAGGGGCAGTACTGGGGTATAAGCAGAGGGGCAGTACTGGGGTATAAGCAGAGCGTACTGGGTTATAAAGCAGAGGGGCAGATGGGGTATATACAGAGGGCATTACTGGGGTATAAACAGAGAGGCAATACATGGTTATAATCAGAGGGGCAAGTACGGTGGTATAGAAGAGGTGGTATTACTGGGGTACCAAGCAAAGGGCAGTACAGGGGGTGGTTAGCCGAGGGCAGTACTGGTATAAGCAGAGGGAAGTACAAGGGGTATAAGCAGGGTTAGAAGAGGGGGCAGTACTTGGGTCATAAAGCAGAGGGGCAGTACTGGAGGTGTTAAGCAGAGGAGAAGTACTTGGGTATTAGCAGAGGGGCTGTACTAGGCGTATAACGCAGAGAGGAGTAGTGGGTATAAGCATCGGGCAATATCTGGGGTAACGCAGAGGCGGCAGTAAAGGGAATAAGCAGGGGCGTACTGGGGTATAGCATATGAGGGGCAGTATTGGGGTATAGACAAAGTGGCATTACTGGGGTATACTCAGGGCAGTACTGGGGTGTGAAGCAGACCAGGAGAAGTACTCTGGGTATACGCATGAGGGGCTGTACGGGTCTATCAGAGAGGAAGTACTGGGGTATAAGCCAGGGGCAGTACCTGGGTATAAGCAGACGGCAGCACATGTTATAAAAGCAGAAGGGGCAGTATTGGGGTATAGACAAAGTGGCATGAGCTCCGGGGTATAATCAAGGGGTACTGGGGTGAGAGTCAGATGGGCATGTTACAGGGGTATAAGCAGAGAGGCAGTACAGCAGGGGTATAAGCCGAGGGGCCGTACTGGGTATAAGTCAGAGCGGAGTACTTGGGGGTAAAAGCATAGGGGCAGTACAGGGGGTATAAGCAGAGGGGGCCAGTACTTGGTATCAAGGCAAGAGGGGCAGTACTTGGGTATAAGCAGAGGGGCCTACGGGGTATAAGCAGAGCGGGCAGTACTGGGGGTATAAGCATAGGGGAAGTACAGGGGGTATAAGCAGAGGGGCAGTACTGTGGTATAAGCAGAGGGGAGTACAGTGGTATAAGCAGAGGGGCAGTACTAGGGTAATAAGCCAGAGGGGAAGTAACAGGGGGTATAGTCAGAGAGCAGTACAGGGGTAGAAGCAAGAGGGGGCAGTACTAAGATTGTAAACATAAAAAAGAGGGAAGTGGCTGGGGTCTACAAAAATCTTCTCATGTGCACAGCCAGTAACAGGGATAATGCATTGTGGCAGAGCTGTGTCACTTTCATCAGCAGGATGAAAGATAAACACACAAATTAACTACATTTCTATAATTGCGCCTTTTCCCCGAGTTTCTCTGCTTTAATGTGTATTCTCATCCCACAGGATAAGCAGAGCTTGTATCTATGTCTGCGTACATACATATCTCCACATTACATACAAACTCTACACGTGTACATGCATATGTATTTGACATGGAGAAGAGCGCAGACAGATGAGCTGATATCAACTATCTATGATCAATTCTATACTTCTGATGAGGCCGAGAAGGAGGAAGTGGAATGAGGATATCATGTTGTTATCTCTTCATAAAGATCTTGGAACAATCATCATGATAAGGACGAGACGCAGCTTCTCCCCTTTCTAACCCCTACTCCACAACGGTGCAAAGGGGGTGAGGCACAGCTACAAGACAACTTTCCGGAGGTCCATTCACAACACGCAGCAATCCACAGCATACACTGGCTATGTGGGGTCACATTGGAGAAATGTTCCCTACTTCCTGGTTCTGATATAACGACGAAGCTAAAGGGAAATCCTCACTAGCGTGTGTGGTGAATATCATACTCATTAGACAACCCCAAGGAACAGCAAGTGCCCCATACTGCATGCTGTCTTGTCTGTCCTCTGTCGAATGGGTTCTAATCCATCATCCGTTTATCCATCCATCTATCTATCTATCTATCTCTCTATCTATCTGATCTATCTATCTATCTATCTATCTATCTATCTTCTATCATATCTACTATCTATCTATCCTATCATCTATCCACCAGCCTCTATTGAGTCCAGCGCCCTCTTATCTGTCTGTCTGTCATATGCCTTCTGGTCTAAATGTGTCTATGCACTGTCTGTCTTTCTATGGCCGTCTGTCCTATGTGTCTATCTGTCCTTCCTGTCTGTCTATGCTCTGCATCAATCTGTTCTATTCCGTCCTGTCTTCATGCTTCTACTCCATCCATCTATCATCCATGCTGTCTATTCATCTATCTGTCTGTTCTATCTGTTCTGTCTGTCTATGTGTCTATCTGGTCGGTCTGTCTATGCATCGTCTATCTGTCCTATGATCTGTACTCTGCCCATCTGTCTGTCGATGCTCTATCTGTATCTGTCTGTCGATGCGTCTATCTGTCGGTCGCCTATCCGGCTGGTTGTCTAGCTGTCTTCTGGTCTGTCTATCTATGTTCCTGTCTGTCTATGCGCCTGTCTGTTCTATGCGTCGTCTGTCTAATGCTTCTGTCTGTCATGCTCTGTCTGTCCTATGCTCCTGTCTTCTTCTGTCCGTTCTATGCGTCTGTCTGTCTATGCTTGCTGTCTGTCTATGCGTCTGTCTGTCCCCCCCCCCTATGCGCCTACTGTCTGTCTGTCTTCTATGGCTTCGGGTCTGTCTACAGTCCTCGTTCTATCATCTGTCTTCTATCAAGTCTTCTGTCGATGCGTCTGTCTGTCCGTTCATGCATGCAATCTGTCTGTCTATAGCGTGTATGTCGTCCAATCATCGATCTGACAATCTGTCAGCCATCTATCTATTCTATCCTTCCATCCATCGATCTATCTGCCTATCCGTCTATTTTTGCAGATGTGGCATTGTAGTGAAGAAATCTTAGCATCTCACTGAGCCATTGTCTTCAGCAGTTGATATAACCACTACCACATACGGTAAAAATATCTGTTATATCGTGATAAATTTATTTTGGAATTATTTCTCCCATCTCTGTGTCTACTTGGAAATCCCCCTCCCGACGTCTCCGTATTCTCCATCATTGGTAGCACAATCAACCTTCTTAAAACAAAGGTATCTACACGCCCAATCCCGCACAAATCCCAAAACTTTAAGGTGGAAGCCTTTGTCTTGTGTCAGTGGGCGGAGCCATGCAAATTATACCTTTCGCCCCATCAGCCAGATACACGCTCCAGAAACCGCTGGTTGTCAGTGCAAATATCGTCTTTTTGTACAGAGTGCCCTTTATTCCAAACTGCATACAGCGTTTCGGCTCCTTGGCCATCATCAGTGGCAGTGCATGGAACCATGGCTCTATGGTGTGGGCTTGGAACCGAACAAAAGATAAGTACCCCGTGAAGGTTATGGTTAGAAGGGATTAAAGGAATCACAAAAAGCCCTCAACTCGAGCAGTGCATAGCACAATCATTGGGTAACATTGGACCTAAGCGGCTGTAAGTTTGTCTGTTTGTCTCTGGTGACTAGAGAATACTTTCCACGTTTTTTTTTAAATGACTGGGGACAGGGAAAAGGGGGAAAGAAAAAAAAAAAAAAATGAAAAGCAAGGGGGGAAAATAGAAACCGGGAATAAGGGTAAGAAAAGGGGGGGGGGAAGGAAGAAAGAGAAAGGGAACAAAGGCAACTTGAGTAAGTATTTAACACACAGTCCAATGTTGGGTGCAGCGATGCCAATTACAACCTGTAAGTCCCACTTAATCAGTAACATTCGAGGCAGTCTACCTTCACGGGAACGTACCAACCAATAGAATCACGGTAGACTTATGGCGTTTGATTCATGGTGTTTTGTGTTAGGATTATTTCTAGTGATGAGCGAGCACCAAACCTTGGATGGCATGGTATGCCGGTGAGTCTGATGCTCTCAAACATTGGATGGCAATTGGCTGCCGGTAGCTATCTCTCAAACATTGGATGGCATTGGCTGCCAGTGGCTGATGCCTCTCAACTGGATGGCATGTATCCGTGAGCTGATGCTCTCAAACATGGATGGCATTGGTCTGCCAGTGAGCTGAATCTCTCAAACATTGGATGGCATGGTCGCCGGTGAGCTATGCTCTCAAACATTGGATTGCATTGGCTGCCGGTGAGCGGATCTCTCCAACTTTGGATGGCATGGTATGCCGGTGAGCTGATGCTGCTCAAACATTGATGGCATTGGCTGCCGGTGGCTGATGCTCTAAACATTGATGGCATGGTATGCCGGTGAGCTGATGCTCTCAAACATTGGATGGCAGTTGGCTGCCGGTGAGCTGATGCTCTCAAACATTGGGATGGCATGGTATGCCGGTGATCTGATGCTCTCAAACATTGGATGGCAATGGTCATGCCGGTGAGTGATGCTCGCAAACATTGGATGGCATGGTATGCCGGTGATCTGGAGCGCTCAAACATGGATTGGCATTTTCTTCCGGGATTTCTCTTCTTCTCCAAACATTGGATGGCTTGGCTTCCATGTGATCTGATGCTCTCAAACATTGATTGCAGGTAGCCGGGAGCTTATGCTCTCAAACATTGGATGGCATTGGCTCCAGTGAGCTGGGGGGGGGGGGATGCTCTCAAACATGGATGGCATGCTGCCGGTGACTGATTGCTCTCAAACATTGGATGGCATTGGCTGCCAGTGACTGATGCTCTCAACATTGGATGGCATGGTCTGCCGGTGAGCTATGCTCTCAACATTGTATGGCATTGGCTGCCAGTGAGCTGATGCCTCTCAAACATTGGATGCATGGTATGCCGGTGAGCTGATGCTCTCAAACATTGGATGCATTGGCTGCCGTGCGCTGATGCTCTCAAACATTGGATGGCATTGGCTTGCCGGTGAGCTGATGCTCAAACTTTGGATGGCATGGTATGCCGTTGAAGCTATGCTCTCAAACATTGGATGGCCATTGGCTGCCGTGAGCTGATTCTCTCAAATCATTGGATGGCATGGTATGCCCGTGAGCTGATGCCTCTTCAAACATTGGATGGCTGGTATGCCGGTGAGCTGATGCTCTCAACCTTGGATGGCATGGTATGCCGTTGAGCTGATGCCTCAAACATTGGATTTGCATGGTATGCCGGTGAGCTGATGCTTCAAACATTGGATGGCTGGCTGCCAGTGAGGCTGATGCTCGTCAACCATTGAATGCATGGTATGGGGGGCCGGTGAGCTGATTCTCTCAAACATGGGATGGCATTGGCTGCCGTGAGCCTGATGTCCAACATTGGATGCATGGTATGCCGGTGAGGCTGATGCTCTCAAACATTGGATGGCATGGGATGCGGTGAGCTGATGTCTCTCAAACATTGGATGGCATTGGTCTGCCGGTGAGCCTGATGCTCTCAAACATTGGATGGCATGGTATGCTGGTGGAGCTGATTGCTCTCAAAATTGGATGGCATGGTAATGCCGTGAGCTGATGCCTCAGCATTGGATGGCATGGTAATGCGTTCGGTGAGCTGATGCTCTCAAAATAATACCCTAAGAAATAAACTCGAGCCATTGCTAAATCAATCAAAGACCCTGCCCACCATACCTCCTTTCTTCCCCCTCGATAACCCCCAGGTCACAGCAATAACCCTATTTAAAGTAATAACCCCTAGCTCATCCCCAGGAATTGCAAGAAATTACTCTAGCCTCTAAAATAAACAA
>CM070032.1:4066315-4082411 GCA_036250615.1 Ptychadena robeensis
GGTCTTCTACTCCTCCTGTGTAATTACCTGTACCTGTGTGTTATACTATGTTGTATATGCACTCTAATGTATTGTACAGCGCTGCGTAATATGATGGCGCTATATAACTAAATGTTAATAATAATAATAATAATAATCCCTCTACTGACCAGCAGGGGTCGCTGTGTAGCCAGCTCTGTGAGCCCAGGATCTGCCATAGCCAGCATAGCCCAGCACAGGGTAGGTGTCAAAGACTAACCAGGGGCAGGCCGTCTAGAAGAGGGAAGGACAATTGAGGAACTAATTATTACAATACTCTTGGCAGACTGTGAAGTTAAGTTTTCTGCAACCCTGTACTGATTTGTCACTTCCCTTTCGGTTGTCGGAGCGAGCAGCAGGTCCGGGCAGCGCTGAAAATCGACTGGGATTCACCATGAGAGGGGTTTTCTTCAAGGACAACTTCTGGGTGAGTCGTTTGTACAAGCCTAGGGCTCATCTCACATAAAAAGTGACACCAAGGACAGAGATATGGTGGCGCTGTATAATTGGGGGGAGATTTCTTGCGGTTGGCGAGACGAAATCTGACTTCTGCAGGAGCTTATCACCTTTTTTGTATTTTGTTCCAAAAAAAGGAATGTTGAGCCTCCTATTAGGATTAGACTTTGCCTATAAAAAGTATTGAAACCCCCGGATAACTATGACACTCATCGGTCTACATGTATGGAGTGAGACGTCATTCCGAACAGACTGAGAGGTAGATTTTGGGGTCACATACTCTTTATTGGAAGCTACCACCATGTACGTCAGATCTTCTCATTTAAAGGAAACACTCCATAAGAAAGTTCTGGGTAAGATGGGGGCATTTATTGTCACAGACTGGTAACATTTCGGGGTGTCTAAAAGGGGTCCTTAGGGGCCCCCGAAATGTTATATCACAAGCCTGTAACAATAAGGGTCCCCATACACCTTTAGATTTCTCTGTCAGATTTCCTTTAGATCTCCTTTTGTTTTACCAAAACCATGTAATATGAGGGACTTTCTAAACCATCAAGTCTACCTGTGTTCAACCGCAGAGGACCCGGCACTACATAGTTGTTGGTAGATCTAAAGTATATCTGACAGAGATCTAAAGGTGTATGGCCAGCTTTAGTATCCCCATCATTTATGTTACACATGGAAGACCGGGGACCCTGTTTTATATATTGATATTAGCCATGTCTTCTCAAAGTTAAAGTGCATCTGTGGTTAGGACAGGGAAGGGTTAAAACCTCAGTTTATTGCTGTATGCATCACATGGGGAGATTTTACCTTCATTTCCTGCCCCAAGGTTACAAACAGGAAGTAAGGGGAAAGCTCTACACAGCGAGGGAAACTTTGGAGCAGGAAAGGTTTGCCCAAATTTAGACTATGTTTCTACAGTGTCTAGGGCTCCGACGCCCCCATGTTAAGCGCATTCTTTCACGGGGTGGTCAATGGAGCCCATTTATATTACCTCCCTCCCGCACCCGGAGGTTGACATAGTGCCCTGTGTTAACCTCTCTGCAGGAGGATCGGCTTGATGCCGTGGAAACAGCACGGCAGGCAGATAATATATATAGGTTCTGTTGACCTCCCTGTGAAGGAATGCGACTAACGCGGGGGGGTCAACATAGCCCTAGACACCATGGAAACATAGCCTTCGTTTTTCAATCCCCCTGTAACCCTCAATGGTTTCTCCGGCTGACCTCCCTCATTTAAAGAATGGAAGTCAGCAGAGATGCAGAGAACGTTGACATCAGAAAATACTTCACTCAGATGTAGAGGCTGCACGTGCAGAAGGTAGGTGCACATGCTTACCTGTAGGTAGGGAAATGTAAAAAAAATTGTGACAAAGTTGAAAAAAATCAAGTTTAGTTAGGTGCTTCACAGATTTGCCTGTTAAGTTACTTGTTTTGGTGCTCACGCCTCAAATCCCTATGAATTTAATTCAAAAATATTAAAAAGGCATGAGTAGGAGAACTAGGCCACATTTTGTGTCATGTGACCACTTTGTCATCCAATCACATACTGTGCTCTGGAGAGTTGTGCAGAGACACCAGGACTGGCAGCGGAAGCTCTACATGGCACCATGGTGTGGATACAATGCTGCATGGTCCTGCATGGTATGGTCTCCACTGTCTACCATGAACCCCCGAGAGTGTTACATTGCAGACATGATATGGATCCTGTGACGCTGTTAAAACCCCCTTTTTATAGCCATTTCTAGGAATCCTTCCTGTTTCTCGGAGAGTCTTTCTTAATATTTTCTTGGAGGTTTATAGATAGACGATGAAGCAATAGCAGGACCAGTCTATATAAGTGTGATCAGAATTGTGACTCAATCTTCTTGTTTTAAGCTAGCCATACACGTGTCCGATTCCATGTCCGATCGATTCATCACCCGATCGATTCCGGCGATTCTGCCGGGAATCGCAGGTGTGATCAATCGGCCAATTAAGAGTATCCATCCAGCATACCACCTCGTCCAACGGATTCCGGGACGATTCCGTGTCCGATTGTCCACCTCACAACTGGCAACTCCCCCTGATCCGGACAGAATCGCATGAGAAAGACCAACATGTTGGTTCTCCGTCGGATCCGATTCTGAGCCCCTGATCAATCAGACGTGATCGATCGGACCAGGTGGGCTGCACGCGATTCCGGCACGATCGTTTGGCGTGCACGCGCCCGGAATCGATCGTGCCGGAATCCGGTGCGAATCCGACACGTGTATGGGGGCCTTTAGACTCAACTCCTTTGTTTGGCTGTTCAGCTAACTGTGACTCCTTCAGTCCTGCTATGTGACCCACCAAAGGCTCATTAGTTCAGGAATGGCTAGAGTTAATTCTGGGGACGAGCTAGGGGTTATTGCTTTGATGGCGTTATTGCTGGGGCCTGGGGGTTGCCTATCAGGGTTATGGTTGGTAGCTTCTTTCCAGAAATGGCTGGGGTTCATCTCTTGCCATTCCTAGGGCTGAGCGATGGGTGCTTTAGGGCCTTGGGTTGCCATCCGGGGCATGAGGGTTATTTCTGGTTTGGGTTGTTGCTTATTTCAGAAATATGCTGGGGTTATCTCTTGCCGTTCCCGGTCTGAGTTTGGGGTTTATTGCTTTGAAGGGTTATTGCTGGCCTGGGGTTGCCTCTGGGCATCAGGGTTTTATGGTTCTACTTATTTCAGAAATGGCTGGGGTAAATCTCTTTGCACAATCAGGTGCATTGAGTTGGGTTGTTTTTGATAAGGGTTATCTGGTCCTAGGGGTTTGCCTCTGGGCCTCATGGTGATGTTGTTACTTTTTCAGAAATTGCTGGCGGTAAATCCTCTTGCCACTCTGGGGCTGATTGGGTTATACGTTGATTGGATGGGTCGGATAGGGCATGGTTTTATGCTCTGGGGCATGAGGGTTATTTCTAGATCAGAGGGGTTGGTTATTTCAGGAATGGCTTGGGGTTATTACTTTGTTAGGGTTATTGCTTAGAGTTATTGCTGGGGCCTATGAGTTATCTTTGGTAAATAAGGTTTATTTTTGGGCTAGAGGGGTTGGTTATTTTAGGAAAGGCAAAAGTTAACTTCTTGCAATCCTGGGGCTATGCTAGGGGTTATTAAATCTATAGGGTTATTGCTGGGGGCCGGTTATTGTCTCTGGGGCTGAGCTAGGGGTTATTACTTTAATAGGGTTATTGCTGTGGCCTGGGCATCTCTGAGGCATGAAATTGTTTCTGGGTTGGAGGGTTTGGTTATTTCAGGAATGGCTAGGGTAAATTTCTTGGGGTTATTACTTTGATGGGGTTATTGCTGTTGCAAGGTGTTGTCTCTGGAGCTTGAGGGCTATTTCTAGGTGAGAGTGGTTGGTTAATCTTGTAATTCTGGAGCTTAGCTAGGGGTTATTACATTGATAGGGTTATTGCTGGAGTCGGGTTGTTGTCTCTGGGGCTGAGCTAGGGGTTATTACTTTAATAGGGTTATTGCTGTGACCTGGGGGTTATCGTGTCAAACTCCTAGCCCGTAGAAAACGGCTTGAGTAGGCTGCTGAAAGCTGCCTAACAGGTTTCCCCCCAGAGTGGAAAAGGGAAGGTGCCAGCCCCTCCGATCTGGATAGTAACCTCATAGGGGTCTCCCCACTAACCTGAACCTGGGGAAAACGTGTGATGTGAGGTCAATGGGGTAGTCGGGTCCTGAATCCCCCCCAGACAGACATAAGAGCCCGCACTCTAATAAAGTCAGAACTAGCCAATGGCTAAAGTACAAAAATCGTTGAACAATTGGGTTAGGACAATACACCAACGTTAAAACGTATAAATAATATGAGACTAGTGGCATATAACATTGTTGGGATAGTGACATTACAGGCAATGTTCAAGAGTCATTTAGCTAGGTAATATTGAGCTTTATACAAAAGTATATACAGCCGTAGCAATGTATCCAGAAATATATGCATGGGAATTGGTTATAATCAAACCGTTGGGGTTATCGTCATTTATATTTCAACATGGTTCACATCAAGGGTATTAATTGACGAGTAGTAGCTATCGGTTCACTATGGTAGGAATTGGCTTGGTTCATTTAGATATAATTGGATATAATATACTAATAAAATTGTAATTCTCTAAACTGTCGTTGTTGGTGTTCTGTCATCATTTTGCTCACAATCCTCTGCTCTAGGACCTTAGGTCGTAAGAATATTTAGTTCAAATATAAATAAGATTTAGTCTAAAATATATAGAGCCTCCATTTGACTGTCCAGTGGTAGAGTAGTCAGAGTGCATAAAACCTGGTGCCGTCTTGTAGACATAAGTCAGTGTACAGCCTGAAGGCGTGCAAACGTCAGTGTACCGTCCTTACGGCAAGTGCAGTATGTTAAATGCACAGTCTCTAAATAACATATATTATATCGTGTAACGTCTAACAACAGTAAAATGGATTAAGGTATGGTTTTTCCACCCGCCAAATAGCGCCAATTCTAGAGTGCCAAAATCACCGTTCGTGCCTAGCTGGCGTCCCCCGGTGAGCCCATTTCCATGGTGTAATATGTGCAACCCATATAGCCGTCATAGACTAGCTAGTCCATTAAATAATGGATCAAGTATTTCAACGAAAAAAATCTTAGTTTTGGACGGGGCATTAACACACTGTACCCTTACAAAAATCCCTACCAGGCGGTTTTTCACACCGCATTAACAAATTTGTATCAATAAAAACTATAGGGTCAAGAGTCTGCCGGTATTTATTAATCTTAGGTCAAATTGTGTACCTAGCCAGAATTAATTATTTGAAAAACAGGCCTAAGGTGAAAATAAAATAACATCACCTATTCCCAGTAAATAGGGACATCTAATTGCAGTTGCGGTACAGGTGATTAGTAATACAATTAATTGGTCTTGGAGTAGATAAAAATGGTCTTTAAAATTGGAAACAGGTATCCCGTCAAAAGATCTGTGCAAAAGGAACAGTTGTAGAGCCCATGAGCCGCATGACCACGCATAAATAGACAGATCAATGACTACATATTTACAATCAAGATATAGAGAACTTTTTTAAATTGTAAGCCAAAAAATGGTGGAACCCAGGCATAGGGAAGGTCAAAGAGTGGTTCCTCCGACGCGTTTCTGCCCACCGGGTGCCTTCTCGGCGAGGTATATATATGCAAGGTAACAAGTGTTATGTTTATAGTCTCTAAACATAAGATTTTCAAAAGGGAACCAACATTAGTTTCACACATCACCAGAGAGAAGAATCACATTTTCCATACATTACTTTACATATTCTGTATATATCCAACAGATTATATTGAACATAGATTTATTGTATATGTCGATATATAAATGCCTCTTATTTAGTGTGTATCTCCAGAGTCCAAAAGGTGTTATCATACAAGTTAGATTGAATATAAAAACCAGTTACACAAGGATCACACATTCACATTACTCCACATATTTCCTCGAAGGTGTGATTTCTCACAGTTTCTATATATGTGAATTCGACTTGCGGCAACTGTGCGCTTGCTGGCGCCAAGGACCAAGACCGCCGAGCGAATCCAAACACCGGACCCCAGGAGGGTCTGGGATGATAGAACCCCAGAGACCCCACGCAGTGGCTAATGGTGCATAGGGTGATCCCAGATGGACGGATGGACCACTTGTAGCTGGGGTACGAGGAAAAGAGATCAGGCAGAGAGCACAACAATACCTTAGGGCGCTTCAGGGTTAAATAGATGGAGGGTATAAACTAACCCGGAAGCAACTATGTTAGGCAGTCCTAGGTGTCTCCCATCCGGCTGGGCGGGCACTTCCCCTTTCCACTCTGGGGAACCCTTTGGCAGCTTTCAAGCAGCCTACCAAGCCGTTTTTCTTCTACTGCTAGGAGTTTTGACAACTTTGCCTAGCAACACGTCTCTCCCTGTCAGGCAGGGGCGGTTTCAAGGCCCTGGTGACGCTAGATTGCGTTCCAGCGACAATCACTTCCGGTGACGTGTATCCGGTTGCGATCAGGATACTGCCGTCCCCCGCGGTCCTACGCCACCCTCCACTATGTAGAGTAGGTGTACCTGGGAACCTACCGGGGACATAACCATCAGACCCTCACCATCACAGGATCACCACACCCGGGACAAATGAACCGGGTGCCCTCCCAGACTCTGTGGTCCACCTGTATTGTGGACACCCACCATCTAGAGGGAATTATGGGCCGGTATACAACCTCATTGGGCCCCTCCCCCCCCCCCGCCCTCCACGGTGTTTCCACTTCTGGGTGGGACCTTAAGTAGAAATGGTTTGTTGATGAGAGCCATGCACTGACCCCCTGGGTGCGTGTCAAAACAAAAAATAGTCAGTGAAACGTTTGTAATCAACCGGACATCCTCCACCAAGACGTAGGACTCTCCCACCCCCACATATCTAAATTTCGATCTCTCCAACCTACTACTATTTATTCCATCTATTTATCTATTCCCCCCTCTCTCTATCCGCTTTTCCCAGCCTACCTACTTATACCTCAGCCCCTCATTGGACTGCCTACCTAGTGACTCCGGTAGGTTTATACCCCTCCATCTATTTACCCCTGAAGCGCCCTCCAGGGTGTGGCTCTCTGCTGATCGCTTTTCCTCTTTACCCCAGCACAAATTGTCGTCCCTCCTTCCATCTGGGATCACCTATGCACCAATCTAGCCCACTTCGTTGTCCCCTGGGGTCTATCATCACCCGACCAAACCCCTGGGGTCCGTGTTGATCGCTCGGTGGGTGGGCTTGGTCCTTGGTCCGCCCACGCGCACAAGTTGCCTCAACCTAATCACCTATATAGACCTGCCTGAGACACACACTATCGACTAATATGTGATATGTAATGTGTTGAATCCTTGTAAATGGTTTTATATTCAATCTAACTTGATGATTAACCCTAGTTGGACACCTGTAGATACACACTAAATACCGTCTCATTTATATATAACATATCCCCATAAATCTATTTCAATATAATCTGTTGATATTGGGGAAATACTAATGTAAAGTAATTGTGATGGAAAATGGTGATTCTTTCTCATCTGGTTGATTAGTGTGCAACTAATGTGGGGTATCCCTTTTTGAAATATCTATTTAGAGACAATACATAACTGTACCTTTCATCTATATAACCATCCCTGAAGAAGCCCCAGGTGGTCGAACGCCGTCGGAGGAACCAACTCTTTACCTTCCTATGCCGGTTTCCCCCATTTTTGGCTACATTAAACAACGTCTATATTCTTGATTGTAATATTAGCATTGATCTGTCCGATTTCTGCTGTTCATGGCCATGGCCATACAAACTGTTCCTTTTCACATATCTTATTGACCTTGGATACCTGTTTCCATAAAGACCATTTTTATCTACTCCAAGACACTATAATTATTACTATCACCCTCATCACCCGCACTGCCAATTTTAGATGTTCCCTATTTACTGGGACAAGGTGATTTTATTTTATTTTCACCTTAGTGCCTGTTTTTTCCAATCATTAATTCCTGCTAGGGTAGCACAATATACCTCAGATTACTAATACACGCATACTCTGACCCTATAGTTTTTATATGATGTAATCACCCCTTAGCATTATCCCCAGTATTTCAAGAAATTACCCTAGGCCATTCTGAAATAAACCCAACTCCTCCAACCCAGAAACATTTCATAGCCCCAGAGATACCCCCCCGGTCACAGCAATAACCTATTAAAGTAATAACCCTAGCCTCAGCCCAGAGACAACAACCCGACTCAGCAATACCCTATCAATGAAGGAACCCCTAGGCGAACGCTCCAGCATTACAAAGATTAACCAACCACTCTCCACCTAGAAATAGCCCTCATCTCCAGAGACAACAACCTTGCAAACAGCAATAACCCATCAAGTAATAACCCCAATAAATTTAATCCCCTAGCATTCCTGAAAATAACCAAACCCTCCAACCACAGAAACAATTTCCTGCCTCAGAGCTGCCCCAGGCCACAGCAATCACCCTATTAAGAATAACCCCTAGCTCATGCCCCAAGAGACAATAAACCGGCCCCCAGACAATAACCCTCACTATTTAATAACCCCGTAGTCATAGCCCCCAGGATTGCAAGAAGTTAACTTTTGCCTTTCCTGAATAACAACCCCTCAGCCCAAAAATAAACCTTATTTACCAAGAAACTCTAGGCCCCCCCCAGCCTAACTCTACCAATAACCCTAACAAAGTAATAACCCCAAGCCATCTGATCACAACCCCTCTGATCTAGAAATAACCCTCATGCCAGAGCATAAAACCAGCCCTATCCGACCCATCCAATCAAAAGTATTAAACCCAACTCAGCCCAGACTGCAAGAGATTTAACCCCCAGCCATTTCTGTAAATAACAAACAACCTAACACCTGCTGCCCAGCGGGGCCAACCCCTAGCCCCAGCATAACCCTATCAAGCAATAACCCCACTTCAGCCCTGGAATGGCAAGAAATTAACCCCAGCCATTTCTGAAATAAGGCAGCAACCATAACCTGATGCCCCAGAGGCAACCCTAGGCCCCACAATACCCTATCAACGACAATCACCCCCACTCAGCCCGGAATGGGCAAGATATTTCGCCCATTATCTGAAATAAATCAACAACCAAACCCAGATACCCTCATGCCCCAGAGGCAACCCAGCCCTAGCATAACCCTAGCTCAGCCCTAGAATGGAAGAGATGAACCCAGCCCTTCTGGAATAAGCAACAAACCATAACCACCCCTGATACCCCATAGGCAACCCCGCGGCCCCGCAATAACGCCATCAAGCATAACCCCTAGCCCTCGTCCCCAGAATTAACCTCTAGCCATCCTTAACAATGAGCTTTGTGGTCACACATAGCAGACTGAAGTCACAGTTTAGCTGACACAGCCAACAAAGTAGTTTGAGTCTAAGGCCCCCATAACTAACGGTCGGATTCGCACCGGATTCCGGCACGAATCGATCCGGGCGCGTGCACGCCAAACGATCTTGCCGGAATCCCGCGTGCAGCCTCACCTGGTCTCGATCGATCACTCTGATTGATCAGGGGCTCGAATCGATCCGACGAGAACCAACATGTTTGGTCTTTCATCCTGCGATTTCTGTCCTGGCATCAAGGGGAGTTTCCAGTTGTGAGGTGGAACAATCGAGACACGAATCGTCCCGGAATCCCGTTGGCAAGGGGTATGCTGGATGGATACTCTTAATTTGGCCGATTGATCACACCTGCGAATTCCCGGCGAATCGCCCGAATCGATCCGGGTACAATTAATCGATCGAGAACATGGAAATCGGACCGTGTCTGGCTAGCTTAAAACAAGAAGATATGAGTTCCACAATTCTGATCACACTTTATCTAGCCTGGTCCTGCAATGCATTCATCGTCTTCTTAAACACTCCAATAACAACCATTAAGAAAGACTCTCCGCGAAACAGGAAGGCTTCCTAGAATGGCTATAAAATGGCCGTTTGATTAACAGCGTCACCGGATCCATATCATGTCTGCATGTAACCTCTCGGGGGTTCATGTTAAGACATTGGAGACCATACCATGCAGAGACACAACTGCGCATTGTAATCCACACATGGTGCCATGTAGAGCTTTCCGCTGCCAGTCCTGGTTGTCTCTGCACAACTCTCAAGCCAGTATGTGATTGGATGACAGTGGTCACATGACACAAAAGTGAAAAAGAAACAAAAAAAAAAAAGGGAAAAGCATAAGTATTCTCCTACTACACTGCCTTTTTAATATTTTTGAATTAAATTCATAGGGATTTGAGGCTGAGCAACCAAACAAGTAACTACAGGCAAATCTGTTGAAGTCACCTAACTAACTTGATTTTTTTCAACTTTGTCACAATTTTTTTACATTTCCCTAACTAACGGTACGCATGTGCACCTAGCCTTCTGCACGTGCAAGCCTCTACATCTGAGTGAAGTATTTTCTTATGTCCAACAGTCTCATGCATCCTCGTCTGACTTCCATTCTTTAAATGAGGGAGGTCAGCCGGAAGAAACCTTGATGGTTTACACGGGGGATTGAAAAAACGAAGGCTATGTTTTCCATGGTGTCTAGGGCTATGTTGAACGCCGACCCCCGCTTTAGTCGCAATTCCTTCACAGGGAGGTCAACAGACACTATATATATTATCATGCCTGCCGTCTGTTTCCACGGCAATCAGCCGATCCTCCTGCAGAAAGGTTCCACAGGGCCTCTATGTCCAACCTCCGGGTGCGGGAGGTAAGGTAATATAATGGGCTCATTGACCACCCCGTGAAAGAATCTCTTAACATGGGGGCTTCGGAGCCCTAGACAACTGTAGAAACATAGTCTAAATTTGGGCAAACCTTTCCGGCTCCAAGTTTCCCTCCCTCGCGGTGTAGAGCTTTCCCCTTCCTTCCGATTTGTAACCGTTGGGCAGGAACTGAAGTAAAATCTCCCCATTTGATGCATACAACAATAACTGGGTTTTAAAACCTATTCCCTGTCCTAACCACAGATGCACTTTACTTTGAGAATACATGGCTAATATCAATATATAAAAACAGGGTCCCCGGGTCCCTTCCATGTTTAACATAATGATGGGGATCTAAAGCTGGCCATACACCTTTTAGATCTCTGATCAATCTACTTTAATCTAACCAACAACCTATTAGTAGCCGGGTCCATCTGCGTTTTGAAGCACAGGTAGACGTGATGGTTAGAAAGTCACTCATATACATGGTTTTGGGTAAAAAGGATATCTAAAGAGAAATCTGACAGAGAAATCTAAAGTGTATGGGGACCCATTAGTGTTAACAGGCTTGTGATATAACATTTCAGGGGGGCCCCTAAGGACCACTTTTAGCAACCCCCGACTGTTACCAGTCTGTGACAATAAATGCCCAATCTCCCCAGAACTTTCTTATGGAGTGTTTCCCTTTAATGAGAAAATCTGACGTACATGGTGGTAGCTTCCAATAAAGAGAAATGTACCCCAACCATCTACTCTCGTCTGTTCGGAATGAGACGTCTCACTCCATACAATGTAGACCGATGATTGTCATAGTTAAATAACCGGGGGGTTTCATCAAATCTTTTTTTAGGCAAAGTCCTATCCTAAATAGGAGCTCAACATTCCTTTTTTTTTGGACAAATACCAAAGGTGAATAAGCTCCTGCAGAAGTCAGATTTCGTCCGCCAACCGCAAGACATCTCCCCCCATTATCCAGCGGGCCACCATATCTACTGTCCTATGTATGTCAACTTTTTAATGTGAGCTGATCCCAGGCTTGTAACCAACGACTCACCCAGAAGTTGTTCCTTGAAGAAAACCCCTCTCATGGTGAATCCCGTCGATTTTTTCAAGCGCTGCCCAGACCGCAATGCGCCTCGCTCCCGACAACCGAAAGGGAAGTGACAAATAGCAACGTACCGGGTTGGCAGAAAACTTAAACGTCAAGTCTGCCAAGAGTCTATTGTAATAATTAGTTCGCTCAATTTGGTCCTTCCCTCTTCTAGACGGACTGCCCCTGGTTAGACCTTATGACCCATACCCTGTTGCTGGTCTATGCTGGCTATGGCCATATCCTTGGCTCACAGAGCTGGCTACAACCGACCCCTGTACTGGTCAATAGTAGAGGAAATTATTATATATTATTATTATTAACATTTAGTATATATAGCGTCCCATCATATTACGCAGCGCTGTACAACTACATTATAGTGCATATACCACATAGGGAGACCCCACATGTACCGGTAATTAACACATAAGAGGAGTCGAAGACCCGAGACGGGCTTACAATCAATAGTTTGGTGCAACAAGATATCCATAGAGTGGGGGGGGGCGGGAGGGGGTGGGGGGGGGGGGGGGGAGGGATGGTACCTGGCATGGTGGGTTAATGTTATGAAATGAGAAAGATGGGGTAGGAGGGCTTGAAGAGGTGGGTTCTTAAGAGCTTTTTTTGAAAGGTGAGCAAAGTTAGGAGCAATCTGACTGGAGCGAGGAGGGAGTTATCCAGATAGTAAGGAGCGGCACTAGAGAAGTCTGAAGCCGTGCATGTGCATAAGGATATATGAGTGGGGACTGACACCCTGTGCGCTTGAATTTCATGCTCAATTGTTTTCTGCGATTGTTTCGCCGCAATATTAAAAAGCGTTTTTTTTTTTACAGTAGGAAAACATTACACCCATTCACACATTATTTACCTTTCTGTAGTCTGTATCCCTGGCAAACCATCCACAGTCCAGCCCATAGTAATTCATACCCATGGCATATTTGGAGAACTTACAACGATTTCACGCTAGACGCCGAGTACCCGTGAAGTTATGGTGAGAAGGAGGAAAGTAATTCAAAATGCCCTCAACTCGAGCAATGCAATAGCATCAATCAGCCTTCTTAAAAACAAGGTATTTACAACAACAAAAACAACAAAATCAAACGGCCCAATACCAGCACAAATCCCAACACTTCCAGGTGAATCCCTCATTATTTAGGACAAGTGGGGCGAGCCAATATCCAATTATTATAATATACCTTATTAATATTTATTTCAATCGACTATTTCTTTTTCACTTTTTTTTCAGCCAAAACACCAAATATATAAGACCAAATGCACAAAAAAGAAATCAGACTCAACGTACCCAGAAACCAAAAGAAAACATACACCAGAAAAAACCAAACCAAAAGCAAATGAGGTGTCAATTACGATAAGAGTAAAAGAAGAATAATAATAAAACAATACTACACAAACACTCCAACTTTCAACAATCTTGCCTTTTTGGTACAGGCTCATTATCAAACTCAAAAAGACGACCTTTTCCGGCTACTTGGCCACTGAAGTCTATGGATTGGCTCGATGGGCCCCGTTGTAAATCCCTTATCTTTATAAGAAGGTTTGATTGTGCTATGCACCGCTCGAGTTAGGGCTTTCTTGATTCCTTATCATCCTTCTAACTTAATTACCAACCCCTTCACGTCGGTTACACTTCTGCCGTAGCCTGTGAACCATCGTACCACCTCTCCTAAATTTTGACAGGGTTATGAATAATTCTGGGACTGGTCTTAGATGTTTTATGTTTGTGATTGGTTGCCCGATACAGACTACAGAAGCCCCACACCATTAGAGACCCATGGCTTTACATATGCACTGCACTGATTGCATGGCCAATAAGACCCTGAAAAGCTGTACTGACAGTTTCGGATATAATGCGCTCTGTCACCAACCTAAACCCCCAGACACATACTACACAAAATCTTAACACACACACATATTATCACTGAAACTATCACTATAATAAATATCACCGCCACTATACACTACACAACTCCCATGTCCCACAACACAAATCAAAATGCACACAGACACAACATATACGCCCCAGCATTATACCACGAAAGACAACATAAAACCATATCCCATACACGACACATATTACCACCTCTTTACCCAGACACTCATATATATCACCCATATACAAGGACGCAACCCTACACACCAATCAAAATGCACAAAACACACTACGCAGCATTTTTTACACAGATAAGAACATACAGACATCCCCTATACACATACAAACCACCACATACCAAGACACTATATAAAACACTTTACACAGAACATCCTATCATATGCACCCTATACACAGATACCATAACAACCACACACCATAATGCCCACATACACACCACTATACACATGACACACATAACAGCATCCATTATCCATTAACATACAAACACCCCCTATATACAGATATATACATACCCTATCAACAGCATGCAAAATTAAGCATAACATAAACAAACAAATCATCAAATAAAAATGTTATAATGTTTATTGAAAACACTACACATTTTTTTGACCGAAACCCTTGGTCTCCCTATACCTGCGTGATGATATTCGCTGACAAAACCGTGTATTGACCAATTTAGGTCCACTTATTCCCCAACATTAAATTTTTATCTCTCTAACATTCATTTCTGATATGCTAATTAAATTTCCATACTTCCCCATGGCTGACCACCACAACCCTCTATAACTCACGCTGTACTCTATAGTTCTCCTAAAAAATTTCTTTAAAATCCCTAACCATTTTACTATTCTTATTCTATAAAAATAAATAGGTCAAGTCACAAAATTGTAAAACAAAACTCGAACAGACAGTGAGTGCCAATGGGTGCCTAGACAAGACAATTTTTTTCATTGTTTTTGTAGTTCATTAGCAGTCATAACTGAGTAGACCATTTATATTGGTTTCTTGTGTTATCTGTTTTAGAAGCAGCTCGTAGTATAGCCGTGGAACTGGAGTTGGGGGTGTCACTGGAGATCATCTCGCTGGAGTTAAGCCCCAATACTCTTAAAATCTTTCCATACTATTTCTGTAATCACTTTTGTTCTACCAAAACCATGTAATAGATGACCTTTCTACACTCCAATCACTATTATCTATCAGAGAGGACCCGGCACTACATACCATGATATATACCCTTCCAATCACTATGTTTTTTCCTATCAGGGAGGACCTGCACTACATGCATTGCTATATACCCTTCCCATCACTATGTATTCTATCAGAGAGTACCCGGCACTACCTACCCGTGATATATATCTTTCAATCACTAAGTATCTATCAGGGAGGACCTGGCACGACATAGCATGATATATACCTGTCCAATCACTTGTTTCATCAGGGAGGACCTGGCAATACCTAGCAGTGATCTATACCTTCCATCACTCTGTATTCTTCAGGGAGGACCCGGCACTACATGCAGTGATATATACCTTCCAGCACTATGTATTCTTCAGAGAGGACGCGGCACGACATAGCATGTATATACCTTCTGATCACTAATGTAGTCCCTATCAGTGAGGACCCGGCACGACATAGCGAGCGATATATACTCCAATCACTATGTATTCTATCAGGGAGGACCTGACACTAACTACCATGATATATACCTTCCAATCACTATGTATTCTATCAGAGAGGACCCGGCACTACATCCAGTGATATATATCTTTCAATCACTATTTAAGTCTATCAGGGAGGACCGGGCCACTACATAGCAGTGATATTACCTTCCAACACTATGTATTCTTATCAGGGAGGACACTGGCAAACATAGCAGTGATCTATACCTTCCAATCACTATGTATTCTATCAGGAGGACCGGCACTACATAGCAGTGATATATCCTTCCATCCTATGTATTTCTACAGAGATGGAAAAGGGGGGGGGGAGGGGACGCGGCACTACATACAGTGGATATATACCTTCTGATCACTATGTGTCTATCAGGGAGGACCACTGCCACATAGCAGCGATAATATCCTTCCAATCACTATTAGTCTATCAGGGAGCACCTGACACTACATAAAGTGATATATACCTTCCAATCACTATGTATTCTATCAGGGAGGACCCAGCACTACATAGCAGTGATATAAACCCTTCCAATGCACTATGTATCCTATCAGGTGGACCCAGCACTACATACAGTATATATACCTTCAAATCACTATGTATTCTATCAGGGAGGACCCGGCACTACATAGCAGTGATATATACCTTCCCCTCACTATGAAATTCATATCATGGAGCTACTAGACTACATAGTTGTTT
>CM070032.1:4091002-4103620 GCA_036250615.1 Ptychadena robeensis
GCACGTTGATTGATTGTACTCGAATAGTTTTACAAATCTACCCGTGTGTGCCTAGCTTAAGAAAGTCCCTATTACATGGTTTTGGTAAAACAAAAGGAGATGTACAGGATATCTGACAGAGATCTAAAGGTGTATGGGGATGCTTAAAATGGGAAGAGGAGAGGCGAGTTGACTCTCCCAGGCTCTAGCTGAGCATGCCGATTGGGATACGTGACGGTGCCTGAGCAAGTCCCTTGCCTCTTTGGCTCTAAGATCTCAGACAAAGACGGCAGGGGAATGGTGGACAGGCAACTTCCTATGCTCCCACTTACGAATGGGGGTGATTGTAGAATATATATTGCAGCACAATCTCAGAATAGGGGCATCGCAGGCAGGGAGTGAAGAACTAAAGCAGCAGGTACGTTGACATTGTACGAGTAGAAGAACTGAGTGTGCTGATGGTGTAGGAAGTCTGAAAAGACAAGAAAAACCAAAAACACCTACACAGGAAGCACCTATGGGAGCCAAGTCACACATTAGCAGCTCACTTGTTAGCTGCTCAGAGCTTTCCATCTCAACCCGTTTGTGTTTTTTTTTTCATATAAAAAAAAAAAAAAGGCAAGAAATTGTAATTCTGCACCATATACTTTCAGACTAAGGGCTTGTTTCCATTATACGTCGGGACCCCTATGATAAGCGTATACACTTAGCAGGGGTCCCGACGTATCCCATAGACTCAGCCTGCCGGCGGATGGTCTGTTTACACATCCGCCGGTGTAAAGGCTGAACGTACTCGACTACGTTCAGCCTGACACCGGCGGATCGGCTCAACGCAATGAAGACAGACCCTCCGCCGAGCAGGTAAGTCTGTTAAGTTGGGACCCCCCCCGCTAAGCGTGTAAGCTTAGCGAAGGGGTCCCAACGCAATGGAAACAAAGCCTAGGTCTTGTAGGCAGGCATCACCTAAAATTTGGATGGGCGAGACAATATCCACTTAAAAATAGGCTGGGAAGAGACGCCCGTTTTTTTTAAATTTTATTTAAAACAAGAAATGCATCAACGCCTCAAAGATGCACAACTTGCCACTTCTTCAGGATGAGAGGTGTAGATATGGGTCTGTTGGTGGAACAGGTGATAGGACTGGCTTACGTTGGACCCTCACATTGGGGAACCACCTACAACAAAGACATTTCAAATCACCCAACATTTGATGAAAATGAACGCCGCAATGCCTGTAGTGTGCTAGCTCCGTTCCCCTGACATATTTACAGAACCTTGATAAGGTAGTATATAGCCAACTGGTGCATCTGTACTGATGGAACCAAGCTTTACAGCTTGGCTGGAAGACTATAGGAGATAAATTATATATATATTTATTTATTTAGGGTGCAGCTTATGGTTGGCATTTACCATAAAAAAAATTAAACCCTAATTGTGTGTGAGGAATTGTCACCCCAGTCACCACTAGGTGGGACCTCTAGAACTGGCACTTCCAGGCATGAAAATGTCCGTGTTAATTTAAAAGGTCTTTAATATATATCATTAGGGACCATACAAGACAATAAAACTCCAATTTTAGCTTTTCCACCAACGCATTTCGCCCTAACAGGCTTCTTCAGGGAGTATCGTTAAAGCAATAGTAAGGATTGATGTGTGACATATGTAGCATACATGTATGCATCTCTCACGTCAACTTCATGGGAAAGCCGGGAGTCTGGAAGGTAGGCGCCGATCAACCAGGGGGTACCCCTTGTTTAGGCAGCTCCGGTCTTAGTCAGCCGGGAGATGCCTATGGACCACGTCTAGTGACCACGAGTCAGTAGGTATGCAATAGATGTTCAGGACTCATAAGACGGAGGGTTTCGCATAAAGTTCCTCATCCCTGTCGTCACAGAGCAGAAACAAAAAAGGGCATCACAACGTCCTCCCAGGTATGGGCTGAAATGATTCAGTCAATTTTCCCTTGGCATTCACCATCTTAACATTGGGACCCACAGTGCTTTTGTACAACGCCCAGCATCACACAATTGATCCCTAAACTATTCAGCGGTGGGGAAAACCCCCCCCCCCCCCCCCCCCCCCCAAAAAAAAAAAAAAAAAAAAAAAACACGAACACCCGGAGAGCAGAGTTCTTTTAAAAGAACTATTTGGAAGGTTATTACACAGACCACATGGTTAGAAAGTGAAGAGGGAGCTATCCTAACATGCAAGACTTACATTTCTTATGTAACTGTTTACATTAGAGAAACATCACAGGGTCATTGCCTACTAGTGATCTAGCTGACCTAAAGGACCCAGAAACACCACGTGATTTTTTAGGCCGCCTTGCTGTTTGCTTTCGAGACATCCCTTTAAGCAAACCATTGCCCTGCAGGTTTGATAACTGTCCCCAGGCATTGAAAGCAATGGGGTGCACAAAAATTGCCCGCCAGTACGCAAATTGGGTCAAAATCTAGTTTAGCGGACCACTATTGTAGTTACTGATCACATTAGTGTACGGAGGAGATGGTTGAAAAAAAAGAGTTCTTTTTGAAACGCATCCCATTGTTCCTATTGAGCCCCCCAGTATCTGTAAGCAGGAAGTGATCTCTTCTCCCCCACCAGGAAGTGAGGTCCTCCTGGATAGCACATGGTCCTGAGAGAGCCAGTCTTGTAAACCTCTCAATGCGAGTATCTTGTCTGTTTTGTTTCATTTTGTTCCATTTGTTTTACCTTATCCTTTTCCAAATTTTTTAACCATCTGTTGTACTAGGTTGTGCGCCTCTGTCCTTGTTCTTACGGAGGAGTTTGACTGTCACAGAAATCAGCTTCCTCCATGCTCACTAGTGACACTCAGTGGTTGAAATTTATATTGCAGCTTTACTGTATCATGTATACACTACTTTTACACCCTAAACTGCAATTGAAAATATTGGCAATTTAAAACATTTAGTTTCAAATTGGGACTGTAAATTAATAAAAAAAAATTAATGGATTAGACTTTTAAAGTTGTGGGAGATCTGGGTCCTCTGCGGTTCCCCTGCACTAGGCAAAAAAAGATGCGCACCAGAATATTGAAACTGGCATGCAGTTTACCCATGATTTAGGGCCCAATTAATTAAGCAAAACAAATACACAAAAAGGTGCCCGAACAGCATCAAGTGCTGCTTTTTTTTGAAAACATGCCAGCCGGTGACCTGTGGATGGAGACATCTGAGGATCAATCAGGGAGGTCCATCTGCATCAGAATCTGCCATGCAGTAGGCTGACACAGAGGACAGTGAGGGAGACAGCGATGAAGACCACCCTACATATGGGGCGACTACCAAAACCCATCTCCTGGTACTCAACTTTTTTAGTGAGCTCCTCAGTTATGTGCACCCCTGGCAATGTAGACCGATTATTGTAAGGAGTTTGTCAGATACACAAAAGCTGGAAATGAATAAGGACACCACAGTAAAGTTTTTCAGGAACATTTTTACTCTCCAATTGAGAAATGTCTGTACATTAAAAGCACAAGTGCTTCAATAAGTTTAGTGAAAATGGATCCAGGTACAAGAACAGCGACATCGACGGGCCAACAGGAAAAAAAAAAAAACAGTTTACTCAAATGAGGACAGGAAATTCACTACAATTTCTTTCAGCTTGGCTTCTGCCTGCTCGGAGATCTTTCCGTCGGTCCTAAGAAACAAGACGAGTTAGCAAGTGGTAAAGCAGCACCAAAAACAAAACGTGCCATTTATTCTTCAGTATAAGCCAGATAATTTTATCTACAAAAACTGGTAAACATTGACTCGAGTATAAGCCTGGGGTGTGAAATGAAAAGTCAGATAACAGTTTTTGAAATAGTCAAAGCACCATTGCCCCTAAGAATTAAGCAGGGGAATCTTCATGCCACACCCTCAATAAGGTGGAGAACACAGGTTCGTTAATATGGGTTTTTCTGGCACCTATTATTCAAACATGAAAATAAGTTTCCATTTTAAAAGTCTTATTAATCGTTCGGACCAATACATGGAATAAAGTGGAATCGTTTTTTATATTTGAATTAGTGGAGTTTTCTTAATGATATTCCACCTTTCTATTTTTTTTTCTTTAACTGAGAGTCCACTAGATGGCGCTGCCGCTCAAGTTTGCTTACATTTCACCAGACAATGTCAGAATACTTAGGACTAGTCACAGGCTGCTGCCCCCATGAACCAGGAATGATCTGAACAGGTAAATGGAACCCTGACTCTAGTATGAGCCGAGGGGAGCTTTTTACATTTTTGGTGTTGAAAAATTTACACGCTTTTACGGTATTTTTAAATTGAAGTCATTTAAGCCCCTTATTCACCTTAGAATGATCCATACAATTTCCATTAGAACTACCAACAACCGTGTAGTATAGTGGCCTCCCTGATAGAATACATAGTGATTGGAAGGTATATATCACTGCTATGTAGTGCCGGGTCCTCCCTGATAGAATACATAGTGATTGGAAGGTTTAGAAAGGTCCTCCTATTACATGGTTTTGGTAGAACAAAATTTGATTGTACAGAAATTGTATGGAAAGATTGTAAGGTGTATGGGGGGGGGCTTTAGTTTGTCTTGTTGCACAACATTTAAATATATTAGAAAAAGCTGTTACAATTCAGTTCTTTAAAAGCCATCAATCCTATTGCACAGTGACCTGTGCCGACAGAACAGATACCCACTGACGAGGCATCACCCTGTGCAGCCATCAACCATACCAACCCCGTTCGTAGAACAAGTAATGCTATTCCATTGGAGAAGGTACATTTATGGAAACTGATATTAAACCGTGCAGAGTCTTGTGTTAAAGCAAACCTACCATGTGGTAGGTCACTTACCACTATTGGCATCAGACAGATATGGCAATCCATGCCCCAAAATAAAAATTCTGAAAGCAGGAGGGGGGAGTTTTCCCAAGGTCGCCCCTCCTGCTTCGGGGTGTCACGCCAAGGCGCTTGTCAGAGCTGAAAAGGCTCCTGGGAAATCTATCCCAGCGGCTCCATGATGTTCAGCTTCACTCCTGTCTCATATGCAAACTGCAGCACATGGATCTCTGGAAGGACCAGAACTGTCCTCCCATACCAAACCCTTTGGGATTAGTAAATATGTCTGCAGGGAGTGGGGCCTTAGTGCTGGTGAACTGAATGGGTGAAAGAGGCTTCAGCTTGCCAGTACTTAAGATGGTGCCTTAAGGAATGAGGATGGCAAGTACCTTTTATTCTGTGTACCAGTTTTCACAGATTTATACTGCTGACAGGTCAGTATTATGTAAAAAAAAACCCCCCCAAAAAAAAAAACCACACATTACATTGAGTATAGAACGGCTTGAAGATCTCACCTAATGGTGGCTAGCAAGTCCTGGTGCTGGCTCTTAACGTGCAAAAGGAAAGCACTCTCAAACTTTGTGATCTTGTTTGGGTCCATCTTGTCCAGGTGACCTCTCACACCAGCAAAGATAACGGCTACTTGTTCTTCAATGGCCATGGGCACTGCAAAAGTACATTTGAAACGTCAGAAAATTTTATATAGGCGTTTACTTTATTTAACCAAGATATGCAAATGCTTACCATACTGTCCTTGCTTCAGCAGCTCAGTCAGACGCACACCACGGTTCAACAGTTGCTGGGTAGCAGCATCTAAATCAGAGCCGAACTGGGCGAAAGCTGCGACCTCACGGTACTGGGCCAGCTCCAGCTTCATGGTACCAGCCACCTGTAGAGAACACCATTTAGTCAACAGTGGCCATCAGAGATGAAGACATTAAAGGTGACTTGACACTAGAATCTGTATGTGATCAAGGACAACCCAATACTTCCTCCAAATCTGCCTTTTTCAGTTTATGAGACTCAGAGACTAACCTGTTTCATGGCTCTGGTCTGGGCAGCAGATCCTACACGGGACACAGACAGACCGACGTTGATGGCGGGTCGGATACCCTTGTAGAACAGCTCAGTCTCCAAGAAAATCTACAAAAAAAAAAAAAAGATAGAAACAGTGATTGGAAGGTATACATCACTGCTATGTAGTGCTGGGTCCTCCCTGACAGAATACATAGTGATTGGAAGGTATATATCACTGCTATGTAGTGCTGGGTCCTCCCTGATAGAATACATAGTGATTGGAAGGTTTAGAAAGGTCCTCATTACATGGTTTTGGTAGAACAAAATGGTCAAATGGGAAAAACAAACGGGAAATACATAAGAATGGTCAGCCACATACCTGTCCGTCAGTGATGGAGATGACATTGGTTGGGATGTAAGCGGACACATCACCGGCCTGGGTCTCAATGACGGGGAGAGCAGTCAGAGAGCCGCCTCCAAAGGTGTCGTTCATCTTGGCAGCTCTCTCCAGCAGACGGGAATGGAGGTAAAACACATCGCCGGGGTAAGCCTCACGACCGGGGGGACGACGCAGCAGCAGAGACATTTGACGGTAGGCAACAGCCTGCAGGAATATAAGAAAGTTAGGACACCAATAGCCAAAAGATATATTTTACTTGACAATACAGATTTCGAAGACAACTGTACCGACACATTCAACAATCTTTTCCCAATATTCTCCCCTCTGGCGTTTCCCTGCCCTACACATCCCCCAGTGTTATACATGATATCAGGGATGTGTAAAAAGGGAGGAGGACCCTTCCCGATGCTGCTTCAGGGGTGGCAGAAGTGATTGGCGAATACAGGGATAGGCAAGCATCCAATCAGCTTGGGATAAGCAAACCTATATTCTGGGTACCTCCAAGGAGGGCAGAACCGAGTATGCTCCCCCCTAGCTCCTGTCTGGATGGAGAGGACCTACAGATGCCCCTGGGAGGGGACTTTTAAAGATCCAGGGTGTTGAGTATCTCATGTGCTGTCCTGGAAGATACGCTATAGGAAAAGTAAAAAGCTTTTTGGAAGGCAGGCCAGTAACCAAGAACCCATTCCTAAAAAGAGAACCAAGAAATCATAATAAAGCCAAGGATCCCACACAGCCCTGACACTTCACCGCTCTAACCTTGTCAGTTTTTAGAAAACTGAGCTGGCAAAGGCATGATCGGTTATCGATTGCAGGAAGGGAAGACTGATATGTTGCACTGTGCAATCTGCAATTGTAATCGATTCAAGAATTGCATGGCACGATCATTTAAAAAAAAGTTAGATTGCAAGGAAATCTAAACCTCTGTGCACAGCTTAAAGTGGACCTACCACCAGAAATCTATGTTTTCATGAACAGCACTAGAAGTGCTGATGACGAATACAGTGAGCCTCAACCGCAGGGGAATTCTTGGATCAATAATGACTCCAGCTGTGTGAAGTGCAGCGGTGGGAGGAAGCGAGTGATTGCCCATACAACAGTGCGAAACAGGCAGCGCGCTAGGGAGGTTAAGATATCCCACAGCTCTTCTCACTTCCTGGTTCACTTTAGGCAGAGAAAGGCAGTACGTCACAGGAAGCTTTGATTTCTCAGTTATCTTCTTTGAAAATTCCCATAGAAGATCACTGAACGCCCCAGTGGCCACCTGCGATATTGCACCCCCAGTTTCATGTGTTGCCTTCAGCGAACCAGGAAGTGAGGAGAGCTGAGGGGTTTTCTTCAATTAGCAAGGACAAAGCTGGCAGTCTCAAATATTTAATATGAAAAACTGAAAGCTTCAAATTCAATCCAAGTTTGAAGACAGAATAAGTCATACCTGTTTGGATAAATCGTCGTAGATGATCAGAGCGTGCTTTCCATTGTCTCTGAAGAACTCTCCCATAGAGCAGCCGGAGTATGGAGCCAGGTACTGCAGGGGAGCGGCGTCAGAGGCGGTGGCAGACACCACAATGGTGTATTTCATGGCATCTAATGAGAGGAAAGGCTCAGCATTATACTTCACAGCATGTTTACAAACAGTATTCATTTACAGTACATGACTTCCCTTCAGTAAGTGTATACCAGTTGATCCCAAAGTGGGGGGGCACAAAGGTGTTTCAGAGGGGCGCTGGCCATTATTTTTAACCTGAGTTTGAATAGAGAGGGGGCTCCGTAATGTGCCTAAATAGAAAAGGGGGCCCTGCAAGGAATGTTTGGGAAGGGAACTACTGACTCATCAAAGCCTTTAGGGATATCTATGGGGCACATAACCTTTAATTCAAGGGTTATGTGCCCCTATCATGTTCCTCTCCTCCTTTTGCCATAGTATGAAGATACCAGGAGAAGATGCATCAGCCAGGGGTCGGTAGCCATGTCAGTTCCTATTCCCTATACATTAACAGTTCCGTTTTGGGGCCGCATGTGGAGGACTGAGGGGTGCCGCTGAAGAAAACCCAATGCAGCCGACGGGCTGCAGGTTGGGCACCTGGGTGTTGAGGCTTGCGAAGAGATAACAGCCAATTATTTATGACTCCTTACCAATCCTGCATTTGTGTAGGCATACCCTTACATCAAGAAAACTGCATTCCCCGGATGTCACTGGCATTTGGAAAACTTTGAAATTAAAACTGAGGTTTCAGTAGTTCTCTACTCAAACTTAAGCCCCCCCATACACGTTCCGATTATTCTCCCGACCGATTTTCCGTCCGATCGTGTCACCCGATTTTCACCTAAAATGTTATGGTCGGTCGGCTGGCATGAAAAATCGGAATTCGAATTATCACCGATCGATCAGCCTGACACTATTAACAGCAGATCGACCAAAATTTACGGACAGGTCTGAAGCGGTCCCGACCGATTTTTCGGCCAATTTTGAGAAATCTGGATCGATCGGTGCATAATTCTGAATCCGATTAATCTCCCGACCACGGAACGTGTATGGGGGGCTTTAGTCTGAAAATGCATAATCCCTACCTCTGGACCACTACAGCACTTAAAGCGGACCTACCACGTAGGTCTCTCTGCAGCATCAGCCTCAGCTCAGCTGATCCTGCAGAAATCCAAAAACTGTTTGACAGCAGGAGTGGTGTCTTTAGAGACAGCCCCTCCCACTGCGTTACATCTCACCTAGGCAGGATGTAACAAGCTGCAGGGGTTACTGGGAATTCTCTCCCATAAGCCCCTGTGTTAGTCTTCACGCGATCTATCGGATTGCCCCCCACCCTTCTCCCCCACTCACGGAGCTGCAGAGGAGTCTGTCTGAAGGAGTGCGGGGGAGAAGGGGGGGGGGGGGGGGGGGGGGGGGGGTGTCAGCTGCTGCCCAGAGAAGATAGATCAGGAAGTGTCTTCTACTCTGTCCTTATTCAACATGTTGCCACCATCAGATAACACATGAAGGAAAGTCATGTTATTTGTTTTTGTGCAGCAGTTTTCCAGGATCTGAACTGCTGACTGGTAAGAAATGTGTGTTCAATGTATGTGTTTTTTTTTTTTTTTTTTTTAGTTTAAAACAATTTTAAAGCTAGTGCTATTCTATCCCATGTCATACCTGCATCAGTCAACCTCTTGACCAGCTGAGCCACGGTGGATCTCTTCTGACCGATGGCCACATAGATACAGTACAGTTTCTTCTTCTCATCTGTTGCATCATTGAACCTCTTCTGGTTGATGATTGTATCAATAGCAATGGCGGTTTTGCTGTGAACCAAAACAGAAAGGAAAGTCAGACAAACTGACGGCCACTTGTAAATAGAGGCTCACATTTCATGTGCAGCACAAATTGGGACTGTAGAACCTGGTTTTCGGATTGCTTAACTTTTTGGGTGTTTAGCCCTGTAGCCGGCGCAAAGGGCTGCCGACTGAGGCCGGACCTTCCCCAGGTAATTAGAACAAAGGGGAGTGTCACCTTAGCCCCATAGGTGTGTTGCCCCAATCCCAAATCAAAGTAATACCAAGTAATGAGGGGGGGGGGGGGGGGGGGAATTCAATTGGCGCTTACCCGCTTCAGTGAGCTTGGACAGGTTGGGCAGCCCTTTCCTCAGTGCCTTACCAGGGCAAGGCCAAGTAATGGGGGGAGAGGCCAAACGTAATGGCCTATCCCACCATCAGTTTTCCCTTGCTAAGAGCATGGCAAGGGGACTTTGGCAGGACCACCCTATTTTTACTACACCTCCATGTGGAGGATTTAAACAATAAAGTTAAATGGGAGGACCAGAGGGAGGACTGGCATCACTTGCCTTACCACTAATCCTATATACTGCTAGTAACCTGCTGACTTTACCCCTCCACCCAACAGTGGGAGGCCCACTGTTCCTCGGCGATGGTTTGGACCCATGTGAGGCCTTTATTCTCCTAAACTGAATATACAAACACCTCCCAATGAAGGTGTACGAAATTATCGACCCCTTAGATGAACCATTCTCTTTTTGGAATCAGCCATGGTCTGGTCTGGAGATCTCTATGTAGTGGATCCCTTCCTTTTTGTGTTTCTAATCATATGGAAATATGGATTTGATAGTTTACTTGGTGATACCTTATGGACTGATCGAATCATGAAAGCAACCTGAATGCTACAAATTTGCTGTTTTAACATATGTCGCCTGATCTAGTTTATGATGATCACTAATTGTTAATTTTTTTTTTTTGTTTTTATGCTGTATAAAACTTTGTTTAAATCCTCCACATTGAGGTATAGAAGTAAAAATAGGGCTGCCCCGCCAAAGTCCCCTAGCCTTGCTCTTAGCAAGGGAAAACTGATGGTGGGATAGGCCATTACGTTTGGCCTCTCCCCACATTACTTGGCCTTCCCCAGGTAAGGCACTGAGGAGAGGGCTGCCGAACCTGTCCAAGCTCACTGAAGCAGGTGAGCGCCAATTGTATCCACATGGATCAGACACCCGGTGGCCATCTTTACATAGCCCCCTTAGTGCCCCAGTGTTTGTCCTTTTGGCAGTCTGTTTCCACCTTCTGGAGGGGAACAGAGAGTGGGGTATTTAAGGTTTGGCAGGTTTTTTTGTTTCCTCCCTGGGGGTGGAGCGCGATCTCATGTGTTGCTGGAAAAGACAACCTTCGGGAAAGTCAACTTGTCATAAAAACTCTTCTCCAATCAAAAGGGGACATTTAGTGCCACACCAAATTACAGAACACTGAAACTGTTTTATGCTCACCCAGTCTGTCTGTCACCGATAATCAGCTCACGCTGGCCACGGCCAATTGGCACCAGACTGTCCACAGCCTTGATACCAGTCTGCATGGGTTCCTTCACAGAGATACGAGGGATAATGCCAGGGGCCTTCAGACCAACTCTTCTGCGCAGTTTAGCGTTAAGTGGACCCTTAAAAAGGTGGAGGGAATTTTTTTTTTTATATTCAGTTAATAAAATCTACTACTTGCTGAAATTGCCTGGCCTAAAGGATCCATGGGCATAGAAATCCATTCGAAGACTTAACCAAAACAATGATTTAGGTTCAAGCAGCACAACAGCATTGCTATGTGAAAAACAAGTCATGGAAGTCAAGCATTAATTTCATACAGCCCAAAGATAGTTACCTTGCCATCAATAGCGTTACCCAGGGCATCCACAACACGGCCGAGCAGTTCCTCACCGACAGGTACATCCACAATGGCACCAGTTCTCTTCACGATGTCTCCCTCCTTGATGAGCTTGTCGTTACCGAACACCACAACACCAACGTTGTCAGGCTCCAAGTTCAAGGACATACCCTGCGGACACACATTTTAAAGAATTAGCTTAAAAAACGAATTCCATCGATGATGCTGAACATTTGACACTGAGGTTATGTTTCCATTATATGTCGGGACCTCTTCGCTAAGCGTATTGCTTGGTGGGAGGTCCCGATGTAGCACAGACCGGTGGTGGCAAAAAAAGCTGATATGGAGGCCACATGTGCAGCCCTCAGCATCACTAAAGGGCTGCATATAAAAATTTTAAGCTATACTAAAGGTTATATGCCTCTATTCTCAGTTTATGTGACGCAATATATATTATACAATCACCCCCCATTCATTTGTAGAATAGAGGGTGCATAGGCACTCACAAGTCTGACAATCCCCCACTAACACTAGGGAGGGACTTGCTCAGGCACCATCTGTGTTGCTGATTGGATTTTATGTACGCCTATCATGTAAGTGTCTCCTCCTCTTTTCACTCTAAGAAGTTCCTGGGAAAGGACCCAGCGGGGATCGGTGGACAGGTGAGTTCTTATGGCCTATGCAACAGTAAGGTTTGGGGGGGGGGACCAAGGGGGGCAACCAAAGAAAACCCAAAGGGCCGCAGGTTGGACTCCTGGGACAGACTTACCTGCCTGGCGAATGCTCGGTCTTCACTGCACCAAGCCACTCCACCGACCTAAGGTTGAACGTAATAGAGTACGTTCCGCCCCTGCGGATGTGTAAACAGAGGGTCCGCGGACAGGCAACGTCTATGTACTAATATGTGGCAAAATGCTTAGTGGAGGGGCCCAGATGTAAAATGGAAAGATACCCTTACACTACAGCCAAGAATAAAATCAAATTCCAAAGTTAAACATTCAGATGCAGGTAAACATAAGTGCTATCAAGTAGACAGAGGTTAATGGTTATGTTCATTTGAACTATGGCATATCTTTATTTTTAGTTGAGGGAAATATACATAATCTGTTATTTCACCCCCACATCAAAAGATAGGAAATTATCCTGTTTCCCCCAAAAATAAGACTGTCATATGTTACTTTTTGCTCCCAAAGACTCCCTACGTCTAATTTTCAGGGATGTCTTATATTTAATGAATAACCCCCCCCCCCCCCCCCC
>CM070032.1:4138984-4150816 GCA_036250615.1 Ptychadena robeensis
CTTCTCTGTCGGCACTCGGCAGAGCTGGCGGGAAGCCAATGTGCGACCACCCGACGGCCGCATATTCAGACCATAAGACGCAGGCACTTTCCCCCCCCCCCCAATTTTGGGGGTGAAAAAGTGCGTCTTATGGTCCGAAAAATACAGTAAATAAAATATGCTGTGTAAACCATTTAAATCCTGATTGTGATATTACAGACAAAATTCATAGTAGCTGTTACAATCAGCATGACTCTCCATCCAGTAAAATCTTCTGGACTCTAGTATAGAGAACATTGGGGTAACTATCTACTTATAAACACATCTGACAAGAAAGCCAATGCTTTATACACATCCTTATGTTGGCTTGTCAAGGCTGTAAGAAGAATACTTGCATTCTAATTTGCTACAACCTATTTTTAAATGTCAACGGAGATGAATTAGCAATGTGTTGGTTCATCTTTGCATAACCTTTTGTACTTTCCAGTGGTGTGAATACTGTTTGTTTTCACAGTGACATTTCTGCCTCTTAAATTGTTGTTTCATAATCTAAGAAAAGCAACCTTTCATACATCTGTTCTTTCAGCTGCTCAGTAATGTAATAACAGCATCTTGCTATGTATTTTGCCATTTTAAGCAATATTTGTTACCTTCCAATATGTTTAAGAAGTGCTGTGCTGGCATAAAATATTTGGACACCCTGTCTATGGACATATTTATAGATTAGAACATGTCCTTTTGATATTTGAGACTTTCCAATTAGTAAGTAGAAGTCATATGATTAGTTATATGAATAGATTCATTAAAAAAAACCAGCTTGTCAGTGAACACCTCTCTATACAAGCGCTCCTTTCGTGCGACTACATGAAAGAACACTTGTATGAGTTTTTTGCTGAACATGCACACATGAAACAATGGTTTGGGCTGGGCACACAACAGTGTCTACATACAGGGCTCCAAAGAGTCCAATTAGCAACACTGAAAGTGTCTGGTGCACATTTTAAGGCTGATTTTTTTTTTGTTGCAAAATAGGTTTATTGCATTTTTTTCATTATAGACTTAAAGCCAAACATTTAAAGATGTGTGCATTACAAAACAAATACTTGAATTACACATTTTTATGTATGTGGTGCAAAACAGGCATATCACAGATGTAGATGGTGCTGGACAGTGAATGACACAACCAACATTGTTCACCATGTATTGAGAAAGCAGTAAAATACAACTGAAACTTAACTACTAAACCAAAAATCTATATCTTCTCAATTACCAAGAAAGAGAAGATTTCTGCATTTGAGCCTGATAGCTATTAAAGGGTATAATTTGCCTGATTTTAGCCATTTTGTTGATGCCATTTTGATGCCAAGATGAAGCCTCCTTAAATCGGTTTTAAACTAAAAAAAAAAAAACACACATACATGAAATAAGCGCATTACTTAACTGTCAGCAGTTCAGATACTGAAAATCTGCTATACAAAAACAAATAAAAATTTACTTACCTTTTTCATGTTTTATCTGATGGTGGGAACATCTTAATTAAGGGCAAGAGAAGCCACTTCCGGATCAATTGTTCTCAGGGCAGCTTGCAGCTGACACCAACCAGCCCCCCCCCCTCTCCCCCGGACTCCTACACAGACAGAGACTCACTCCTCTGCAGAAGAGCTCCGGTGTGGGGGGAAAGGGGGGTGACAGAGCTGCATGGTTGAGTGGAGAGAGGCTTCTCTCTCCCCTCTTCACAAAGTCTCACAGATGTGATGCTGACGTCACATCTGTGAGACTGAGTCACAGGGGCTTTTGGGAGAGAATTTGCAGAAACCCTTGTGGCTTGTTACATCTTGCCTCGGCGATATGTAACCGTAGGAGGAGCTGTCTCTAAAAAGACACCCCTCCTGCTGTCAGAAATAGTTTTTCTTTTAGTTGGGGGTCTCTGCAGTAACAGCTGCAGCCGATACTGCAGAGGGACCTAACAGGTGGTAGGTCTGCTTTAACCACCCTAGCGTGCGGGACGGCAGCACCTCGTCCAGCGCTGCAGCTGCTACACTGGACGAGGTGCTTCCGTCAGTACGAATCGTTGCTCCAGGAAGCATCTCACGCGTCCTGGTGCCCCGTGTCCCCGATGCCTCTTCGGATGCCTCTGCTTCTTGTGACTTCCTCCCCCCGCCGCTCCGAGTGACGTGATGACGGCCACTCAGGGGGCGGGGAGTCGGGGCGGGATATTTGAACTGTAAAGTAAATAGTAATGTTGATTTACATAGGGGGATTTTGGAAGCATTTCCCTACCTAGAAAACTGCTTTCAAACTCCTCCCCCTATTTAATAACATCGCCAGAATGATGTCCCTGATGCCCCAGAATGTTCCCATTTGCTGTAACCTTCTTCCTCTTGTGTATTTTATCACACCATGTTAGAAAGGGTTAAGTGCAAATGGGAACATCTGGGTCATCCGATTTTTATTTTGGCGGATATGAGTACATAGCAGCATAGTTTTTGGGGGGGGGGTGGGGGGGGAGGGGGGGGGGGGGGGGGTGTGGTGGTTTTTGTGGTGGGGGGGGGGGGGGTTGTTTCCTAATTCCTGGTTTTTTTTTTCATTTTTTTATTAAAATTTTTTTATTTTTTTTTACATACTTGTTTGTTTCAACCATTATTATCTTCGGATGTCTATTGAGACTCCTTGTAACGGATATATTGGGAATTTCCAGGCCTACAACATAAAGAAAATTACCATTGAAGTCTATGGGTGCGCTTGTGGTACAGAAATCTTGGACCTCAGCAGTGCGGCTTAGGGAGGTTCTTTCTAGGTCAGGAAATCTATTTTTTCCTGCTGATGTTGTAAAAACCCTATCTCTATCGCTCCATACATACTTTTTGGTACAATGGAGTAACTGTATTTGATAAAGGAGTTTAAGCAGGGGACACACAATAGATATTGGGCGCAGATCGATGTTTCGATTTAAGGGCCTTGCTGCTCACGGCCCCTAACTGGCCCAAATCCAATGCAGCAGCCATCCCTGTTTTTGCGGATAATCGGTATCATGACCGTAATCCCTTGTCACGTGTGGGGGGCCTCCACGCCTCAATGTCATGATAGCAGAGCATGACGGTCACAAACGGCTCTTGTATGCGCGGCTTTGTGTTTCCTGTTTGCTTATCAGTCTCAAGTGTGCAATCCTCACGAGGCTGGCTGCCTCAAATGTACTCACCTTTGGAATAGTATCGTTCAGTGTATTTATTTACTAACTGAATACCATGCCTCAGGCTTTTTAACAACAAGTTTAATAAGTTTATACGCATTCCGATGTCTGTGGATCTGGGGTTTTCGCCTGTTAACTGAGCTTGACTGTCTCTTCTGCAATTTCTAACTGTGCCAATATGTAGTTTGTCTGTATAGTCTATACTGTATATAGTTGTGAAGCTTACAGAATTAAATAAAATATAAGGAACACTACAGTAAAAAAAATGATTGTCACTTTAACAACTTCTCTTTTTTTGATAGCAGCAGGATTTGTTTCTTTTGCTTAAATGTTAATGACTTGTCCGTGTATGAGTTTTTGGGGGGGGGGGGGGGGGGGCAGCTGCATGAGTGTGTAATATTTCAAAGGTATAGTCAAATTGATGGGTGTAGAACCGGCTTGTCCATACCAGGTCCTCAAGGAGGGCCAAATACAGGCCACATGTTTGCTATAAATGGAATAATTTTCCCTGCCTTCATAAATCACTGACTCATGATGACTGAATTTGACAACCCAGGAGAATAGGAACCAACGACCCAAAGATTGTATTCTTCTAGCAGGTCAATCTGGGCTTTGAGTGGAAGCATGCAATTGTTGGAAATAAAAAAAAAACATTATAAAATCCCATCAAAGAAGACAGAAGTTACTTATATGTAAGCCTTTCATTACTGCATGCTAAGCCCCAATAACATAACGGGGCTGAAAACTGTTTTTAAACAATAAGGTTGATCTCCACAAAACATTCAAGTGTGGTCCCCCTCCACCATTAAGAACAAATTTTCTTTATTATGTAAGGTCTTATTATGTAGAAATGATGTCACTTCCTCATACTTTTCAAGAACAAAATCAATTTTCTAGGTATCGGTAAAGCGCTTTTACTCACTGACCCTTTGCTCCTACCATCTCTCCTATTGTGCTTCTTAGTTTAAAGGTAGTTCTGATATCCGGCCCCTTTATACTTCCCTTACCCTCGGGGTATATTTCAACGACTTAAATAGGTAAACCCAAGCACTCGTTGGGTGTCTTTCCTTTCCTGCTTCAGAAAGCGCCATACATCTTTATCTACAGCGTCCTTAGCTTTTCTTCCTTGTTTCACCTCCCTGACGTCACTGATGATGCGGCGGGGCTGCCTTTGATATAGTCTTGTAACTACACCTACCGGCATAGACACCTTAAGTCGTTACAATACTGGAGCAAAGTGTAGGGTGGGGAAGTTTGTTACATTACATGGTAATCTGTTTCTTTTTGGTAATACTTTTGAATGGAAAATTGGCAATGCCCATACGCAGGGAGGTTTAATGTGCAAGTCAGTAGCCTGAATTGTTATACGACGAATGTGACGCAAAGTGGCCATTTAAGGCTTTTTTATGGTCAAGCTTGGGGTTGGTCTAAGTGAAGGAAAAGTTATCCATTAAATTAAAAAATTAAATAAGCACTTTCAGTTAGTTTTGTTAAAACTAAAAACCTCCGCAAAAAAACTTTATAAACCACAATCTCTTTCTCTCACTACTCTATTGATGCGTTATTTTAAATATAATTCAGATATTGAAGTGTTTTTCTCTGTTTCAATGCATCAATTCTGTCTATAGGTGTATTCCTTTCCATTTCGTCTCTAGGGTCCGCTCATTGTCCACCGACAGCTAAATCTACCTTTCTGCTAAGCATCAGCACTAAAATTCCTTATTAGTTAGAGCCTTTTACTATCATTTTGCTAGAGGAACAGAGCCAGATATTAATATAATTGGGGGGCCCTTTTGCCACAATTCCCACTGTTTCTTATATAATTCCAGTATATGTTGTGAACCGTTTTAATATTGACACCACAGTTTCATTTCAAAATTAGAATGATCCTCATTTAATTTTTTTTTTTTATGAACCAATAATTTATGGTTATTGGGAAGCACTCTGTACACTATCTTAATATGCTTGTCGCTGGACCTGTTAAATAAACACAATGGTAACTAAAGTTATCGTTTACTTTGAATATGTTTAGATTTTTTTTTTTTTTTTATGACCACCTAAATTTTAAAGAGGGGAATACATTTTTTTCTACTGAAGTAAGCGGAGGAATATATTTTGGGAGGACTACAAATAACATGTAACTTGAAAGGCATATATCCCAGCGTAGTAAGGTGAAGCTTCAATTAAAAGGATTGTATTAACACACGCAAATTTCTCTTTTATTAACTTGTGAGTTTTTAAGAAATGAAAGAACTATAGAATACATTTTAAAAGATTCCCAACCTGGCAATGAGGAACATTAATATGTTCCTTCATAATGGCACATATCTTTATGTGTGTGTATAGGGAATATTTGATAATAAAGTTGAAGGCAAGGGTATTTTATTTATCTAAAAAAAAAAATTCAAGCTATGTTTTTCTTTAACAGAAAAAAATGAAAATATAACATCTCTGGTCCTGAATGGTTCTGGTTACTGAGAATACAGGACCATGTTACACATGTATAACATATCATATGTAAACCCGTCCCCTCAATCCGCATATAGGCATCTACTCTGTTGCCTGTGCCTTAACTTTTAAGGGTTATTAATATGGTATTTAGTGGCCATTTTACATCCAATAATGCAGACATGAATTGACTCAATCACTATCACCATCATAAGCCTAAGCCTGGAAAATACATGGAGAGCGTGTAGACCGGAGGTTCCAAATATGTAAACCACCCGAAGATGCAAAAAAGACAACATTTCTCTCAACGCATGCCATTTTTTTTTCCTGACCAGTGTTTTTAGGAATACAATACCATCCCCTACGTGTTTCCCTTTACTAATAGACTTATACCATTTTGTCTGCAACTCAATAAAGCAGACAGCACTGTGCTACTTCTTATTCTCTGTTCATTGATCTGTTGTTTTTGCCGTTTGTGCTTTTATTTGTCCTGCTCTTTTCAGTACAGTTTTCAATCTACTTGCTCGCTAGAGTCTTTGTACCCTGTACGTTTTAGGATTCCTGCTCCTAACCTGGTGTGTGGGGAATTTTCCATTGGTGTGTTTTAACCCTCCAGTGCTGAAGAAAAAAAGGCAAGCCCCATTACCCTGAGGACAAGAGACGTAGACAATTTGAGGGGTTTTGGACAATGGGTCCTTTTAAAATGTGACCCTACAGCGTTCCACGATTAGCAGCCCATTTCGCTGCAGATCGAACCGCTGTGGTCTCAAGGGGTCAATCTGATGCTTAGTTTAAAAAGCTTAAAGTTGTAGTTCGCCAAAATCGCCATGCAATTAATCTAAGCATGACGGAAGGTCCGCATTCATTAGATCTTTTGCCTTACTTTGGAATGGGGACCAACGCGCCATTAATGTAGTGCCGCACACAAAGGGTGCCGCCTGGCCAATTCTAGACAACATTATTTTTGCTGACTTGATCTTCAATTCATTGCTATGTTTGAATATGTTTTCCAAGCCCTTTGCAATGCTTCATACTATTAGATACGAAACAATCTAAATGCCGAGAAACCTGTCTCGATACTTGTTAGGGATTAAATAAAAATTTCCACATGACCATGATTCTCTTATAATTTTAATGGTCAATTATTATATCTTTTGCCTCAATGGATTCAGTAAAAAGGGAACGATTTTCTTCAACTATCATTTTTTGAAGTGATCAAGACGATAAATTGAATCAGGCCTGGTCACATTAAGTGACCAGGCATGATTCAATTAAGCTTACATTACAACACGCTCTGGGACCCTATGAGCAAATGACTGATACTTAACTGCCCTGGGGAATTCCTTATTTGCGCGTCCTGGGTGGTTTCTGCAATTGGTGGTTTCCAGCTGCAAACTTGTAACGATCCCAAAGTTTTTCCGTGAAGTATAATGAGTGAAGATTTCAGTATATAAATTTATTATATATTAAAACAACTTACAAAGACTGTATATCTTTACAACGCTTGATACCTTACTATTTTACACTATAATTTTTGTGTAACCTTTTCGGCTTCAGTATTTACACAAGCTTTTCAAAACCATCATAGGGAGCAATACACGAGAACAATAACTTGTATGCAGAGTTTGACCGACCAAATCTTCTGCCTTTTCCTACGAACAGCACTCATTGGTCCCACTAGAGAAGGTAAGCTAAACTATGCTTAAAACATATTTAACTTAAGCTGGCCATAGACAGGCCGAAATAGGTGCGCCCACCTGGCAAGATTGACCAGGAAGCTAACCAGGAATGGTCGATCACCGTGCAATCCAGTAAATCCGTCGACCGTCGCCATCCAAAGTAGTAGACCAGCACCCAAAGGTGCCCGGACCGATTTCAGCGCTAGGGTGGATCGATAGAAATGGAAAGCTATACGGCATGGTAACCAGTATAGGTCATGAGTAAGCGTGCCGCCCTTTATTAATAATTGAGAAAAAGACCCTAAACCCAGGTTTTGAAGGTTCTGTGTGAACCAAACTAATGGGGAAGGTTTAAGGCACTAATCAGTCCAAAAGTTTATCATTAAAAAGGTCTTTTTGTTGATGGACCTCAAACATTAATGTGGCAATAAATAGTTAGTTATATCAGTACCAGATACAGATATCCACCTTTTAAAAATACATATACTTGAACAGTCACCAGATGTACATACCGAGATATAGGCGAAGACGGTTCTTAAGTGCATTCTTAGTGAGTCCCTTTTACTCTGTCCGTTTCTTCTTTTCTCCTCAGGAGAGTGGGTCACTAGAAGACTAAACATACAAACAATCAAACTCATTCCATAAGGGTCCAGTTTTGTCAAAAGAGCCAACACTCCTTAGTAGCTAGCTTCCTGGGTGTTAAGGTTTTAGTCTATTTTGTAGCTATAAAGTAGCGCTTTCTCAATGATCTCAACATAGGGGTCACCGTAAAGCTTGTGCAACAGCTAGATCATTGGTTTAGGTGGTTTTAAAGTACATATATGTATCGAGTAACATGTTTCAAACTATAATTATTATCCACATCAGTTACAATACACAGGGTCATATCAAGCTAAATCGCAGGAAAAACACATGTTACTTTCATGATAATAGGCAGGGCTAATCTGTGCCCCCCGTCTGCGGAGGTACTAGACATAAGCGTGGTATCAGTGGTAGTGTGCCGCGGCTCAACTCGGGGGGGTGGGGGGGGGGGGTGCAGAGCCCGAGATTCCCCCGCTGAGCCTCCCGCCCTATTGACGTGGAGGTGTAATTGATTGATACCCAGCGTATGGGATGAGATGTGCTTACGACTGGAGAAGAGAAACATAGCCATGTGACACATCTCTCTTGCTCCCCTAGCATACCGTCTGTACGAGAACTCCTCCCCATGCAGGTATGGTGATGGTCCTGTAAAGTTCAGGGAATGCCTCCCTGTGGAGGGGGTACTCGGATGGAAGGAGCGCCAGGGTACACCCCCATCAGTCTTCCAGAAAGGAATTGCCGTCCGAGTGCCCGACAGGCGGGAGAGTCTGTCCAGATGAGCCCACACAGCATTGCTCTCCCCACCCCAGACCCCACCTAACAGGGAGTGCAAAGTATTAGGCAAGTGGTATTTTTTTAGGAATAATTTTATTATTGAAACAACAACCATGTTTCAATGAACCCAAACAACGCATTAATATCAAAGCTGAATCTTTTTGGGGAAGTAGTTTTAGTGTTTTTAGTTTTAGCTATTTTAGGGTATATCTGTGTGTGCCGGTGACTATTACTGTGCATAATTATTAGCGCACTTACACAAAAACGATTTATACCCATTTAATTATTTTTATTTTACCAGTGAACCAATAAACATCGCAACATGTCCCAACTATACGTTCTGACATTCAAAACAAAACAAAACAAATCAGTGACCAATATATCCCCCTTCTTTGCAGGACACTTCAAAAGCCGCCATCCTGTATTCTTCGTGTTTTTTCATCTGTTTCGAACTCAACATTGCGTGCACAGCAACACAGGCCTCCCAGACCCTGTTCAAGAGGTGTACTGTATTTTCCCTCCTTGTAAATCAACATTTTTTATGATGGACCACAGTTTTCCTAAATGGGGTTTCAGATCAAGGTGAACAAGGAGGTCCATGTCATTGTTTTTTCTTCTTTTATCCTTTCCTTGCCAGCCACGCTGTGAGTACTTTGACAGCGTGTGATGGAGCAGTGTCCGCATGAAAATCATGTTTTTCTGAAGATTCAGACTTCTTTCCGTACCACTGCTTGAAGAAGGTGTCTTCCATAAACTGGCAGTAGGACTTGGAGTTGAGTTCTTGACTTCAATCCTCAATCCGAAAGGCCCCACAACTCATCTTTGATGATACCGCCAAACCAGACTCCCACCTCCCCTTTGCTGGCGTCTGATTCGGACAGGGAGCTGCTCGCCCTTTACCAATCCAGCCATGGGCCCCCATCCATCTGGCCCTCAAGACTCACTCTCTTTCAATCCTTTCATAAAACCTTAGACAATCAGTCTTGAGATATTTCTTGGCCCAGTCTTGACATTTCAGCTTGTGTGTTCTTGTCAGTGGTGGTTCCGTCTTTCAGCCGTTTCTGTCTCTGAGTATTGCAACACCTTGTGCTTTTGGGCATCCAGTGATTTGGCAAGCTCTGAAATATGGCCAAACTGGTGGCCAGTGGGCCTCTTGGCAGCTGCAAGCTTGACTTTTTCTCAGTTCATGGGCAGTTTATTTTGTGCGGCTTTGTTGTCACACAGCTTCTTGCGACCCCTGTTGACTAGTTTGAATGAAACTCTTGATTGTTCGATGATCACCTTTAGAAGCTTTGTCATTTTAAAGAGTGCTGCATCCCTCTGCAAGAATCTCACTCACAGCACTATTTTTGAATTTTCTAAGCCTGTCAAGTCCTTCTTTGACCCCTTTTCCAAAGAAAGAAAGTAGCCTAATATTATGCAAACCTAAGATGGGTGTGATGTCATTAGACCACACCCCTGCTCCTTCAGAGATGCACATCACCTAAATATGCTTAATTGGTAGTAGCTTTCGATCCTATACAGCTCTTGGAGTAAGACAACATGCTAAAGAGGATATGTGGTCAAATCCTCATTTGCCTAATATTCTGCACTAACTGTAAATCGCCCTGAGCAGTCCCTAATGATCGTCCAAATACAAACAGCTGGTCGGAGAGCTGACCAAAGGGTACCTCCCCCAAAAGGGGGAGGGTCTATACAGATAGTGACTCAGACTTGATCAGGGGATTGCTTGTTGGGGGGCGGGCACCCCACAGCATACTGACGTCGGATCACTAGGGGCAGGGACACAGGGAGCCCATGTAGGCTCCGGGGAGATCGATCCCGGAGCACCCTGGGGTGCTGAGTCCTCCACGATGTCCCAAAGCTGTGTGCCCCAAGTGCCAATCGCGGGGACAGCGTGGGGCGTCCGGTGGACCTGCCGAGTGCGCTGTCTCCAGCGTTCCGCGACCACACCCCCTCCATCACCCAAAGATTGACGCGATCGCTCCAATCTCCAAGGGCAACGGGGACGCGGCCGCCGCCCCAGCCGGAGGCAACAAGGCGTGGCGCTGTAAACCATGGAGGCGGGGACGCCACTGACTGCCCAGCATGATGCAGCGTCCCCGTTCCCCCCAAAGCACCAACCACGCCAAGAACCCCCCGCCGGGATACTGAGGTCACTCACCCACCACAGCCGTGCAGTCAGGGCAGGCAACCATGATGGCAAATCAACAAGAGAAGGCCTCATAACGATGCGACTATCCCTGGAATGGGCAGGGGAGGGGGAAGTCTCCACCCACCGCAACCGGCCGTATCCCCGAGAGTAGCCCCCACCCCCCCTGGCCCCCATCGTCAAGTCCAACCACGGTTGGCCGATTAGCGCCTAGGCAATCATCGGTAACCCAGGTGTGACCTCATCCCCTAGTGTGACCCCCCCCGTCGGATCTAATCCGGAGGTCCTAATGGGGAGAGGTCCCCCAGATGGAAGTGGGGGAAGGTTCCCGCCCTAAACGCTGGGGGGGGTGAGAAACAACGACCGATTTTCTCAAGCACTAGGTGGATCTGGATAAGAAATCTGCAGCAAAATGACCCATCTATGCCACCTATATCAAAAAAATCTAAAGTCATTTTTTTTTTGCAGACGCTTTGTTGTTTGCTTATACAACACACAATAACTGTAATAGTCATTATATACACACACAACACATGGTAATAAATGCCTATATATATTCGTTCCTAATAAACACTCAGATGTATTTTATATTCTGTTGCCCCAGTAAGTTTTAGCCAAGGACACTCCTTTCCAAAAAGACAGTCTTTTATTTAGTTCGTTAAACTTTTTACTCCATGCTCTAAGCAGCCAATACATAGTAGATTGCCACATTCTGCTGCATTTATTGCGCATTTCAGGATTTCCACAGAGAAAATCTACACCATAAAAACAATTAAAACACCTTTAAATGCAGGGACCAACCCATTTATTGACCCCTTCCTCACATAATGATCTTTAATTCCCTCCATGTCCAAGTCTTCTCTATTCTCTCTTCTCTGTCTGTTCTTCTCTCTCTCTGGTTGCATATTAGAATCTCATGGATTTTTTAGATAAACTTCTTCTATCCTGTTATGTGATGTTATTTTATGTGGATCTAGATAATACATTTAAATAGCAACCTTAAAAAGAAAATTAAATCTGAAAAGCCA
>CM070032.1:4192028-4209599 GCA_036250615.1 Ptychadena robeensis
CCCCCCCCCATATAGAGTAGAGCTCTACATAGAGAACTTCTCTCTGTCTATGTGGAGCCAGAACTTTGTGTGTCAGCTCAAGCTGACATACAAAGCTCTGGGCTGAGCTGTCAGCTCTGACCAAGCTGAGCGGATTTCTTTGCCACTCAGCTGGCACAGACATGCACAAAATCCACCCGGCCGACCAACTTGCCCTTCGGGGAGCAGCTTGAGGGGGCCGTGGTGACAGACGCACAGAGCTACCACCCGTAGTCAGAGAGTAGGGTAGAACCTGAAGGAAGGGCGCTCCTACAGGCAGATCTTCTAAGAACTTCCCTGCCTCTGACGCCAAGTGGGCATCTAGATTGCTTGGCCATATAAGATGCAGTGTGTCTTCAATGGTGGAAAATATGGTAGTTCCGTCTGTAGGGGACATCACGCGCAAGTTCATGTACAGCTTTAAGCCCCCCATACACCTTAAGATCGATCCATTAGATCTACCAACAACTGTTTAGTAAAGTGGCCTCCCTGATAGAATACATAGTGATTGGAAGGTATATATCACTGCTATGTAGTGTTGGGCCCCCCCTGATAGAATACATAGTGATTGGAAGGTATATATCACTGCTATGTAGTGCCGGGTCCTCTCTGATAGAATACATAGTGATTGGGAGGTATATATCACTGCTATGTAGTGCCGGGTCCTCCCTGATAGAATACATATTGATTGGAAGGTATATATCACTGCTATGTAGTGCCGGGTCCTCCCTGATAGAATACATAGTGATTGGAAGGTATATATCACTGCTATGTAGTGCTGGATCCTCCCTGATAGATTACATAGTGATTGGAAGGTTTAAGATCCTCATATTACATGGTTTTGGTAGAACAAAAGTTGATTGTACAGAAATTGTATGGAAAGATTGTAAGGTGTATGGGGGGGCTTTAGTAAGTGAAGGGCCACTCATAAGAAGTAAGCCAGCTATACAGTGATTTAGGGCGTCCGATGTGATCAGCGTAGGGAGTATTAGCATGTTTCTGACATTCATGTTAAAGTTGGTCATTTTATAAGGGCAACCACATTTTCTCATATAACGTACGTGCTATGTATATAGAAGTATTTTACCTTTTGATGGGCACGCGTCTGGTGCGCACAAAGTCTCACCGTCTCCCCCTTTTGTTTTCTTTCTTTTGCAGATGGACCACCAGTTGTGACCCATTACGACATCTCTGACACAAACTCCGACCCAGAAGTGTTGAACGTAGACAACATGTTGGCAGCCACAGCCGTCAAGGAGCATAACTCTGCGACCAAGCAGGAGGCGCAGCCGTCGTGGCGTACGAGAGGCTTACTTGAAGAACTGAACGCAGACTCTGGTACTTGATAGCGGCTGTGTATTACTAAGATGAATACACGTTGGCAGGTTGTTTCCGCGAGGCTCATAACGGGCTTCTCTCCTGTAAGACAAGAGTCCTAATCAATAGTGTTTTGCAGATTTCAATCAGTCACATGTCCGTGCGATTGATAATCATTTTATTTTACAATTCAAGCTGATTCCTTTTAACCTTTTCGTCTCTGACACAGAAACCTCATACTTTGTCCACCTGACATTCTGCATTTGTTTCTCCTACTGGAGAGGACAGTGGTGGACGTTTGTGAGATAAATCTCTATTCGGTGACAAGAAAAAACAAATTGCCATTGTTATATACGTAGAAACCTCCTCTGTCCTGATCCCTGTCCAGTCTCTTTATTTTAGAAGGTAGACGTCTGTCCCATGCCTTGTACCTAAAGTACACAAACCTCAAATACCTATTGGGCAACTTTGGTGCTCCATGTTTCCTCCAGCTGTAATGAGCATGTGCAGAGGAAGTTTGGTCCACCATCCTCTTGTGCTAAGCCCCCCCCCCCCCCCCCCCACCCCCCGTGGGGATTTCTTGGGTAACAACAGGTAGTGTTAGAAGGGTTGATGCTCTCTGGCTGAAAGTTAGACTAATTTCCTCCTCTGAGATTTGAGGATTTTTTTGAATTAGAGTCGGTGCAGGTTTGGGGTTGTCGTAGATTCTTCAATCAGAGATAATGGGCGCGCAAAATCTAAGGGAATCCAGTGCCGATGTAAAATCAGCGGGCCTGCGATTTAATCGGCGGGCTCAGTACGGAATGGTTTGTACTGAACAAGTCATTAAACTGACAATGTTAAACCAGAAATGATGGAATTTAAATTCAGCATTTCTGGTTTGAACATTGTCGATTTTAAAAATAATGGACCATATCTTTCTTATATGCTGGGCTAACTCAACTGCACAATGCTATCAAGTCAAAACAGTAATATTGGTATCAAGCAAAACAGTAATATTGGAAATGAGTACCTAAAATGTCTCATTGTTGTTTTCTGGCTAGATGTCTGACACACAATGACACCGTTTTCCTCGTGGGCACACAAGGATTCATGATCAATGTTCGGTTTTATTTCTGTAAATATGGTAGACGGAGCCCTCACAAAACTGCCTGCCCGGGGGGGTGTCTTGGTCGCGGTGTGGGTGGGCGGGGGGCCACAAAGGCCCGCCGCCGCTGCTATGTCTGTTCACTCTCATCACTCTCATCGCTCTGCCACCATACCGCGCATCAACCACTAAATCGGAGCCGGACCTACTAGGTCACAGCCTCCTGAATTCCCGCGTGACTTGTTATCTATGTCCTATGTCGCGCCGGCGAGATCAGTAAGGCCTGCGGCTATTTCACACGCGGCGTCATGCAATTGTAATATGAATGCAGGCGGCGGGCCACTTTCAAGGCTGCGCGGGGCCGGAATTGGCCCGCGGGCCTTGTGTTTGACATGTCTGATTTAAGTCATCCAAGACCTATGTAAATGCACAGCAAGGTAGCTAGCTTTAGTGTTAGAGGGTATGTTTCCACATCCGTCAGGACCCCCTACGCATTGCTTGATGGGAGGTCCCAATGTAGCACATACACTTACCTGCACAGAGGATGCTGTGTTCTCACGGCGCGAGCCGTTCTGCCGATTCAGGGTTAATGTAGTAAAGTACACAGCATCCGCCGGCCAGCTAAAGTGTATCTGATCCGTCAGGATCTCCACTAAGCACTGCCCTTAGTCTAGGAGGTCCCGGGTCGGTTTAGCTCACTGTACATAGTAAATGGTGTACTTATTCAGTATATCTCTGCATTTAATGCACAATCCCCCATCTTTTGTCTTTTTAAAGTGCACAAGAGTTCCTAACTTCAAAAAAATTTTCAATGCAGATGGTAGAAAACTAAAAAGCCTAAAGCTGGGCATACACGGCTCGATGTAGAAATAGATTCGAGCAATATCGGGCTCCAGGCACGTTCACGGCGCCCTTTGTTGCTCAAATCTATTACAAGATTTGAGCCATCCAAAATTCCGAACAGGTTTCCAACATGTTGGAAAACTTAGGTTGAAATCCACTACATTGGATGGGGGACCGCGGGTTATACCCAGACAAGTGTGTGTACTCCAGAGATTGGGGGAGCTGTACCCAGACAAGTGTGCATACTCCAGAGATTGAGGGGGGTTAAACCCAGACAAGTGTGCATACTCCAGAGATTGGGGGGTTATACCCAGACAAGTATGTGTACTCCACAGATTGGGGGGTTGTACCCAGACATGTGTTTGTACTCCAGAGATTTGGGTGTCGTACCCAGACAAGTATGTGTACTCCAGAGATTGTGGGGTTGTACCCAGACAAGTATGTGTACTCCAAAGATTGGGGGGGTTGTACCCAGCCAAGTGTGCATACTCCAGAGATTGGGGCATTGTATCCAAACGTGTGTACTCCAGAGTTTTGGGGGTTGTACCCAGACAAGTGTGCATACTTGGCACTTACTTGATAGCAAGTCAACACTTTTCTTTTTCCCGGATATGAGGAATGTACAAGAGTTGCAGAGTTGTACTTAAATAGTTTTATCCCTTAAACTTTCCCAGATATATAACTTAATGTAATTATAGCCGATCCTTTCTTTCCCCCCTTATAAATCTATTTCCAGAGTTCCACAATTGGTTTCCTGACTTTAAGGAAACCTTATAAACCCGAAATACCTCTGAGGCTTCTAATTGAAGCTGTCCTCTTATAGGCCACACACCAGCTCCTGGGCAGTGACGCTGCACAGCCTCTGCCTTACCGCAGCATTACAGGTATAGGGGACGTTTACAAAATGTAGAAGACGACACTGTCACAGTTTCTGCACTTTATTCTTAGCAAATGTTTTCTATTTCCCCTCATTTATTCAGAAAGCAAAAGTAATAATTATTGGTAATGAATTGTGCAACGTTCAGATAAGTGTGTGTCTGTGTGTGAAAGAACTTTATTTCCAATATACAGTATATTTAAAAGTGACGATTGTGTTTAATAACAAATAGGCAAAGTACCATTCCCTACCCGTACCCTATAACTCATTAACCCATTTTTTTTACTATATTCCTAATAGGAGTTCTATCCTTAATAACCCTGTCATATATACCTTATACCTAGGATTGAAACTGACCATAGCTTCAAAATAGGATTGTGGCCTGGCTGTGAGAATTCGGTTTGTAATATATATTTAAATAATTTAAGGTCCCCATACACCTTACAATGTTACCATACAGTTTTTGTACAATCAACTTTTGCTCTACCAAAACCATGTAATATGAGAAGCTTTCTAGACCTTCAAATCACTATGTATTCTATCAGGGATGACCCGGCACTACATAGCAGTTATATATACCTTCCAATCACTATGTATTCTATCAGGGAGGACCCGGTACTACATAGCAGTGATATATACCATCCAATCACTATGTATTCTATCAGGGAGGACCCAGCACTACATAGCAGTGATATATACCTTCCAATCACTATGTATTCTATCAGGGAGGACCCAGCACTACATAGTAGTGATATATACCTTCCAATCACTATGTATTCTATCAGGGAGGACCCGGCACTACATAGCGGTGATATATACCTTCCAATCACCATGTATTTTATCAGGGAGCACCCGGCACTACATATTTGTTGGTAGATCTAATGGAAATTGTATGGAGTGATCTAAAGGTGTATGGGCTTACCTACTTTCACCAAATTTATAGTGTGTTTGTGTTGTGCTATTCTTCCCAAACAATGCGTAACGGATGGTTAATGAGGTGCAGAGATTTCAACATTAGAATGCAAAGTGAGCCAATTGAGTGCAGCAGCCGATTGGCACAGTTTGGATTCTAATCTAGAAATGTTGGCATATGCTTGACCCATCTCTACACTCCATGCAATAAGCTATGCCTATGCAGTGAACTATATTTATTATATTATATTATAAAGTGACACTTTCCCAGAAAATAAAAATTTTCAGTTTGCATGATCTGTCAAAAGGTTCATCCTAAAGCTATGCTCCCACATGGGCGATCAGCCTTGAAGCGGACACGATTTTAATCACGTTTGGCCAGATGATTTTTAAATCTATAGAGAATGAATGGACACGATTTTTGGATTGCCACACGTGATTAAAATGTGGGAACATAGCCCAATGCAGTGTGATCTGTTAGTGTTGGTCTGGTTTCTGCCATTACAGGTGCTTCACACTGAGCTGGTGGTGGCACTCCAGGTGCAGAGATACTTATAAGTTATGATGTATAAACAATAGGAAGAAACAGCAACCATATCCAAAGAACTCATGTCTAAAAGGGTAGAATCGGGGTCATTGGGGCACCTCGACGTACGTTTCGGCTATCTTCTTCTGGAGGTGTCAATATATTCTAGGGCGGAAAACAAGTGGATATGACGGAGAAAGTTAGGTGTAACAAGGTCTATTAGGTTGGATTTGACAGAGATCCTGGGATGGAAGACTTACCTTTGGTAGGACATGCGGACGGGGATTTTTGGTTTTGAGCTACTGCCTGGGGTCATGGGAGGAACAGGGGGCAATCCACTGGTAGGCATGATGGAGGAGCACAAGAGGTAAAAGGGTCATAAGTAAGTTAGGCTATAAGAATATATGCCAGTCTTTAATTGGCATGAAAATTCTAACTGCAGCGATGTTCCCCAATCACCGATGGGACAGTGAGGGAGATGTGCCTGTGAAGTGAAGGTGATTGAGGTGGTCATATATATATACAATAACGAGACTTCTTTTTCTGGGTAGTACCTGTGACCTGTGTGTCTTATAGACCGGACATGAATGCTTACGAGTACTTAAGGCCCCCATACACGGGTCGGATTCCGACCGGATTCCGGGATGATCGATTCCGGGCGCGTGCACGCGAAACGATCGTGCCGGAATCGCGTGCAGCCCACCTTGTCCGATCGTTCGCGTCCGATTGATCGGGGGCTCAGAATCAGATCCGACAGAGAACCAACATGTTGGTCTTTCTGATGCGATTCTGCACACATCAGGGGGAGTTGCCATTTGGGAAGTAAGTGATCAGACACGGAATCGTCCAGGAATCCGTGGGACAAGGTGGTATGCATTGATCGGATACTCTTAATTGGCCGATTGATCGGACCTCCGATTCCCGCTGAGATCGCCGGAATCGATCGGATCAGTGATCAATCGGCCATGGAATCCGACCCGTGTATGGGGGGCTTTATAGAGAGAAAATCCGTTGCATGTCAATGTAAAGCAATCGAGCAAACTATTGCAACTGATGCAGAGTCTGACCCGGTGTATACATTATACCTTCCAACCATCTCTCACCTGAATGAGTAGACATTTTAGAGCATTGCTGGAAACAGGACATCGTCAGTCATATTGCTCAGACCATTATTTTCAATGAAAATTTTATTCTACTTTCTAAATCTGAAATTGTTTTCTCAATATGTGGCTAAGAATATTGTGCAGACAAGTTTTCTGAGTGCGCTGCTACTTCTGTAAATTCCCCTATTAATGACAATAAATAGTATTACACTGGTTTAAAAAAAAAATGTGTCGCTGGCCAAGTCTTTCGTTTGTCTGGTGTGAGATACAAAAACAATATTGTTATCTGTGGTGCTGTATATGAAGTGTGGCAACAATTATTTTCTTGTTTTTGAAAGCATAAAGGGTGAGGCTTAGGCTCCACTGTACGCTGAGATCCGCTTAAACCCCCGTTGCGTTCCCATAGACGTAGCATGCTGCGTCGATTTCAACCCGACGGAGGCTTGGGCCAGCGGACCTGGAGACAGCTGGTGCACTCTCAGGGGATCAACGCAGGGGTTTTAACAGACAGTGGAGCCCTACCCTAAGAACTGCTGTGGGGTTTTGTATCCAAAATGTAAAGATCTGTATAAGTTGGTATTTATCTGTGTTCTCCATGGAACAATGTTACTATGATAGAGCCCCATTACACTTGAGTGGATAAGGTGTAATATCAGTTTTAACCAGCAGTGGCGCTGTGGTTACAGTTTGTGCTGGACGCTCCCAATAACAAGCGTCAGGAGAAGCCATATTGAGACAGATAGGCATGTCACAAGTCAAAAATACCCTTTAAATGTAAATATTAAGGGTGGAGAGGGTTAGACTTCCTGTTGGGTTTTACTGCTCTCCCAGGGCTCCATTACAGAGATTGCCACAAGCTTTCTGTCCTGCTGACTTAAGGCATGTTTTCACAGCGTTGTGTGACCCGTTGGGACCCCTAAGTTAAGCACAGTGTTTGGCCGGGGTCCTGACAGATCACATACACATTACCTGCCTGGCGGATGCTCTGTTCTCACGGTGCTGAGCTGATCCACCGATGCAAGGGTTAACTTAGTGCAGGTACAGTGTGTGTGATTCGTCGAGACCCCGCCAAGCACTGCGCTTAACGTTGGGGCGCTGACGGATCACAAAGCGATGTGGAGACATAGCCTTAAGGTAAGTTCGACTTTACAAGTTAGGGTCCCCATACACCTTTAGATTTCTCTGTCAGATTTCCTTTAAATCTCCTTTTTGTTTTACCAAAACCATGTAATATAAGGGACTTTCTAAACAACCAAGTCTACCTGTGTTCAATCGCAGAGGTCCCAGCACTACGTAGTTGTTGGTGGATCTAAAGGATATCTGACAGAGAGATCTAAAGGTGTATGGCCAGCTTTACTTCCAAAGCCCCGGAGCATGGTTTCATCACCAAACTTGCTGGAGATGTAGAAAAGAATTGAGGGTGTACTTCAAAAAAGAAAGAATTGCTTGAACACAAATAGTTTTTCCATAAAGTTCAAAGTCTTGTCTTGATTAATACGCTACATATGCAAAAAATAATAATGTTACCACAATTTGTCCTACTATGCAGAAACCAGATTGGATGCCACGCTGCTTCCAAATGCTGCGGTAGCCATGTTGGCTGAGTTTGCTTTGGATATATTACTAACAATGTCATCACCAATACGCTTCCTACAGAGTGAAAACCACACATATATAAACCATCTCTGCATTTCACATAGACTTGATGAGTCTTACAATTTAAGCTGGCCATACACCTTTAGATCTCTGTCAGATATCCTTTAGATCTACCAACAACTATGTAAGGCCGCGTCCTCTGCGAGACTTGATGGTTTAGATTTTGTGGGTTATGGCCTACAAAGTGATGAAAGTACCTATTCAAAACTGTTTAATATGGTGAAAAGGATTAATGTGCTGTCTCATTCCACTTTACTAATTAGCCCAAATCATCTGAGAAGCTATGTTCCCACTTAGGCGAATAATCGAGGGGTTGTTTCCATTGATGAGGTTTGCCGCGGTTGTGTACGCGCGGCTGCTGCCCCTCCGACCGCATCCATAGGGAAAGCATCAGCCAGGCTCCATTGGTGCGGCTGAGTGTGGATGCGGTGCGGATGGGGATGCGGTGCGGTTCCGAGCGCTAGCTTCAGCGTTCTCGTGCGGAAACCGCATCCTTTCACATGGGGGCTGCCCAGAGTCTTCATCCGAACGCACGGACGTACGCGTGCATCTGCATGAAAACAGCTTGGGGTGCCGGCGGGAGCGGCTGCAGCCGTGGCAAATCGCACCAGTGGAATCAAGCCCTGAGGTGGCGATTTTCAATCCTATCAATGGGGACAAGCCCATTGAAAGTAGTGTAGGCGATTGGCAGGCAAATGAAAAAGTGGGAACATAGCCTAAATGTGTCTGGTTGAGTAGGCCATACAAACATGGAGAAGACTGCTGACTTGAGAGATGTCTAGAAGACAGTGGTGGACACCTAACACAAAGTGTAACCACATAAGGTCTATCAGTGTTGTATCCAAGCATTATCAATAGAAAGTTTAGTGATAGTGACGTTGAAGCAGCCTAATTAGGAATTTGGGGGATTCGCAAGAAAAAGACTTTGGTGGAGTTAGTACAGCCAACCCAAACAGATATATCCCTGGACATGGGCTGCAAACATGACTAAACCAGCGACTACGTGAGAAGAGACTTACCTGAGTGCGGACTGTTACCCAGTGCTGCGAAGTCCTCTTTTCAGAATCAAGTGCATTTTGCAAGTGTGGAGGGGCACAAATCCAAGTTACCTGAAGTCCAACATGAAGCCAATAGTTCTACAGTGTTCTCCCCAGAATTTTTTTTCAGCCAGGGGGCGCGATGACGTCATCGCGCCGCCTGCACCGGTCCGGCGGCCTCTCTGATAGGCTGCCGGCCAGCGGCAGCACACAAGTCCTCTGACAGGCGGCGCCTCCCCATTCTTCAGGAGCGCGCCGCAGCCACTGAAAGACTCCGGCCCGCGGCTCCGGTAGTATGCCGCGGGCCGGAGTCTTTCAGTGGCTGTGGCGCGCTCCTGAAGAATGGGAGGCGCCGCCTGTCAGGCTGCTCGCCGCGGAGGACTTGTGTGCCGGGCGGGGACTAAAATCTCCCGGGCGGGCCGCCCGGCCAATCTGCTCTGGGGAGAACACTGGTTCTATATATAAAGAAAATATTGTCATGTTATATTTTCGTTTTCTGAGATACTGAATTTTTGGCTTTCTTTACCTGTAGGCCATAATCAACAACATGTAAAAATAAATTATATCTATATACATCACGGTGCAGTGAATCTAAAGAAGCACATTACATGCAACAGTACAGATGCTCCACACTCCAATCTTCTTTATTGATAGATAGTCCTATACATTTCAAAATAAACTCCCCGGGAATCTCCTCCTTTCTGAAGCGTTTCACCCCTAGTCCACTTTTTTGTGGACAAGCATGGAAGTATAGAAGCACATTGTGGCTTATCGCTTTTCTGTTTATTACATAGTGTGTGGCCAAATGTTGATGTTTGTATTAGGCTATGTTCCCACTTAGGTGTTCAGTCGCAGGGCAGACACGATTTAAATCGAGCCTGGCGATCGCTGTTGATCGTGTCCATTTAGTTGAATGGGCTTGCCCCCCCCCCCCACTGCAAATAAAGGGTGCCATCGGGTGTGGACGCGATTGGACCCACGATCAGAAACACGCCTCCCCACGTTTTGATCTTGGGCCGTGCCTTTGTCCCCCCTCATCGCGCCCATACACATAAATGGATTCATTCTCTATGGGCGCAATCAAGGGGCGAATTTATTTTTATTTTTTAATGGTGGTGATTATTAAATATCGCCTGTAAAAATTGCCTGGTCAATTGTGCCCGATCTGCCGCCCGCGATCATTGCGCATGATTACAATCGTTTCCACGCTGCAGCTGATTGCCTATGTGGGAACATATCCTTTAGAGCAGTGGTTCCCAAACTTTCCTTTCAGAGCGCCCCTTTTCTTTTTAGGAACATTATCGAGCCCCCCCTCCCTATTCAAACACAGGTTATGAATGAGAGCCTGTGCCCCCCTGGAATACCTTCGCACCCCCCAGTTTGGGAACCACTGCCTTGGAGAGATGGATAGATGTGAGTCAAGCTTGCATTTTTTTCCACAGTTTGTATATACAATATTCCTCCACGCTACAACGGGTTAAAGGGGAACATACAACCAAATTGGATGAGGTATTTTTTGTAGATATAAGACTGCTGCAGTAAGCAGAAGAAAATAGTTTTCATTATTTTAGGGCTGTTGACTATAAAGTGCATGTTGTAGCCAGAGCATCCCCACCCCCTGAGGTCAAAACTTTGAATTAATCAAAAATGCATTGGGGGGAAAGTCATGAGATTGTCAGGCTCTCCCAAGGCTAATCGAAAAATCGCATCCATTCATTCTCAATTTTTTTTTTTTTTTTTTTTAATGGGGGCCTTTTTTTTTTTGCCTATGAGGCACCTTAAATATCCTTTACTTTTGTAAAAATACAGATCTTTATTGGGCAACTTGTTTAAATGTTCCTTTGATAATTTAGACTTCCACACTGGTCTATACCCATGTTAGCATTTCTCCCTATAGATTGGGGAACAAACTAGAGACCCTCATTATTTCTATATAAAGTATCCGTGTACGAAAGGCCCCATCTTATATTGCAGATAGATGGCTACTATAGGAGTGACCCTAGAACAGTGATGGTGAAACTTTTAGAGAATGAGAGCCCAAACTAAAACCCAAACCCAAGTGTCGACATGGCAATTAACCTGAATTACACAACTCATAAGGTCGCCATACACGGGTCCGATTCCCAAGGGATTCCGGGACAATCGATTCCGGGCGCGTGCACGCTAAACGATCTTCCCGGAATCGCGTGCAGCCCACCTTGTCCGTCCGATCACGTCCGATCGTTCGGGGGCCCAGAATCGGATCTGCCAGAGAACCAACATGTTGGTCTTTCTGATCCGATTCAGCACACATCAGGGGGAGTTGCCATTTGTGAAGTGATCGATCGGGCACGGAATCGTCCAGGAATCGGTGGCCCAAGGTGGTAGGGACAGGCTTAATTGGGCGATCGATCGGACATCCGATTCCCTCTGGCATCGCGGAATCGATCGGATGGGTGATCGATCGCCCATGGAATCGGAACATGTATGGCTAGCTATACACAACTCATACACACAAACAAAACATGTAAACACACACTCTACTTCCTTATAAGATAGAATAGGAGATGGTATAGGGCACAGTGTGCAATAAGAAGAGAGAGGAAGAGAACGGACTGCATTGAGAGCCAATAGGCTGCTGTTCTCTCCTCTGTGCTGGCTGACCGCTCGCGTGCCCACAGAGAGGGCACCAAATGCCACATCTGGGACCCGTGCCATAGGTTCATCGTGCAGGAATTGGAGGCTGCAACTGGCGAGGATTGAGCTAAAATCAGCCGTCATGTCGGATCGCACAGAGATCTGTCAGGACGGTAAATTTGAGCCCAATTCCATTAGTTCGGCTGGGGACGGCTGCCCCCAGCCAAAGTAATGAGCTGCACATTAAAGAGTGCCGTCCGATTTTCGGCACTAGCGGGCGGGCGTGATGACGTCATCACGCCGCTCCTAGTGCAGAGAATTGGATAAGGAATAGACGGTAAATCGGACCGTCTATTCCCAGCTTTAATGATGTGTCCTTCAGCCATCCCTGAAAGTACACCAGATATCAACCAGGAACACGATCACCTGAAGGACCTAAGATCCCCCATTAGATGGTTTCTGGATATTAAGATGATGTGTGAATGTATATTGAAACCTCAACAAGGGCTGATTCATTTCCTTCCCACTCTGCTGTGGCTCCAGCAGCAGATGGATATCTAATAATTACTTCTATGTTAATAATACCTTTTGTTATCCTGGTACTGGGGGGCCACCCCAATAAGGATCATTTTGTAGCTCCAGTATCCTATATATTCCTCTCGGACAGTCCTCACTTCTCTAATACGTTCCATTCGTTGTTCACAATCCAACATGGATTTTGTATGACTTTAATGCCCACGCTGGACGTGTTCCATCAGAAGACCTCCAGGAGACATTGTACCTAACCCAGCATTATACCAATTTCTGGAATACATCTGATTCTGCTACATATCTGCACAGCATCATCCAAAACTGGTGAGGTCAGCCAATCTGGAATTGATTCCTGCCCACCTGGTACAGTCAACCCCAAAAAATAGTTATCGAAGGAGAGATCGAATTTGGGTTGATTGTAGTATATATGATAGAGTATATAAACACTTAAAAAATAGAAACGCCCACCCTGACATAATTTCTGATGGAATGAGTTGGAAGAATCTTCCTTTTTTGGGGGCCTGCAATCTATTAACCAAGGTTGTGTGCATTTCAACGGCTCTGCGATCGCTCGTCAGTTGTTCGCTCGCATGTCCTGATTGACTAGAGAGATCACTAAGGAATTGACCCGTCTAAGGCTACCTTTGCGTTCGCCTCCCAGGCAGTACGGCCATATTGCGACGTTGAAAACACTGTACTTTGCCGGGATTCCCTGCTCTGCCCTCCACACTTCGCCGGCGTCATCAGTCTATGGAGCAGCGCCACGTCTTTGTCGCCATAGGTGAAGCCGTAGAGGCGGGGCGCTGCTCCATAGACTGATGACATCGGCGAAGTGTGGAGGGGAGAGCAGGGAATCCCAGCAAAGTACAGTGTTTTCAACGTCGCAATATGGAGATGATTTGCGAGCCTGCAGTGATGCAGAAGCGCTGTGGGCTTGCAGAGGGCTGGTGTGTGTGCCCGATCCTGTATAGAGTTTTGGTTAACAAACCCTACACAAATTGGGTACAGGCAGACCGCCAAGGAGGTTAAAGGTCTTTTAAGGGTTACCTACGGTTTAGGCACTAAGGATGCTTAATAAAATGCTAAAAATTTTACATAAGCACCAAACACAGCAGCTACAGGGCTTGATGGTAAACCAAACAACGCAAATGGAGTCACAAGGTTCCCAAGAAAAATTCCACACTTGGCACCCCTGGTACACAGACTTCCTCCAGTGGGTATGCCCATAGCGGGCATGTCACTTGAATAACCGCAGGGAAACATTTAATTGGGAATGTAAAAAGTGTGAAATTGGGAATGTAAATTAATAATCCAAAATAAAGATTGGACTTCTAAGGGTGTTGGAGATCTGGGGGATGAAAGTCAGAGTAGGCATATGTAAGGGTAAAATCTGACAAGAGAAAAGCACTGTGTGACAGCTGGAATATGACTATGAAAGGATGACATTTGGACTGCTGGTAGTCTCAGGGGTTAGTTACTAAGCCAGAGTTGTACTACTGAGGTATGATGCAGAGGACAGTGAGGAAGACCACCCAACATATGGGGCGAGTACCAAACACCATCTCCTGGTACTCATCTGAGGAGCTCACTAAAAAAAGTTATGTGCCCCCCTGATTTTAAATCTGTATGGAGCAGTAACCAGGGGATTTGTATGTAACAAGAGTATGCCCCCCCCCATGTTACACGTATAAATAAAAACTACATGTCAGGTTTAGCACCTCTTCAGTGGGATTATTGTCTGTCCCCGCGTCAGAGCGTTCCAATGGAAGAGACTTCATTCCGTGTACAGATCAGACAAGCTGGTACTGTCAGTGTATTGCTTCCCACACTTCCCCAATCAAGCATCATGTATGTGGGTTGTGTTATTATCTCGGTTATCCGATTATTATTCCTGGCCTTAGGCCCCGTACACCCTCTATGATTCTATGTCACCTGAGACAACTGCTCATAATCAATGGAAATGTACAATAAGTGCGTTTCCCTAACAAGCAACCCCTCCGAAACTACCCCCTTGAACTTTTCCACATTACATTACAGCGACAATCATGAATTAATGTTTTATAGAAAGAGAGTTGCACTGATCCTAGTGGTGTGGCCAACATCCCGAAATAAATATTGTCTGGAGAACCAGATGGGGGGAGAGAAACCCCACATCTAATTAAATTCCCCCTGGGAAAATCCCAGGGACGGGAGGACTTTAACGGCCACTTGGGTATGATAAAGTAACATGTAGTAAACTTTTTTCAATCAATAACAATTTATTGCATGTAAGAATTAAAAACATAAGGCATGTCAATGTCGGTCGATGTTACAACATTATACAGATACTCGGAACTTCCATATGTAATGAGTTTGATTTAAATACAAATATAAAATTATATAAATAAAAATTTGGTATCCAAAGCGTTTAGGATAAAGGTCCTGTATAGACAGGGTTGAACCCCAACGCGCGTTTCGTGTCAAACTTCCTCAGGGGGTGTGTCTTATCCATGTGGAGTAGCGAAGTACCGAGGACCAAACATTGAGACCAGTGGCGGTCAAAGCCCCCACTAGGGGGGCAGCCATAAGTGAAGAGCGGGAGGCCACAACAAACCGCCCGGCAGCGAGCAGGGCCAAATCAGACCTGTAACATGTAACCGATCGTAGGTATAGTAGTACCAATTGTCTAGGTAAATCCAATAAGGTAAACTTCTTTTAGGTAATGTAGGTATAGGTAATAGGATCTTGTCAGGTTAAGTAGGCAGGTAAGGTCCGAACTCCTCGTGCTCCAGTGCAGTGCTCCAGCTCTTCACTTATGGCTGCCCCCCTAGTGGGGGCTTTGACCGCCACTGGTCTCAATGTTAAAAAATTAAAAAAAAAAAATTAATAAAGGTTAAATAAAATGTCCTCTATCTATTAGGAACTCTTGACATAAGCTGGGAACACACGTGTAGATATGGGCCAGATCAATGTCCTTTTTCGAGCGCTCTCACGGCCATCTATCTGGCCCATATCTAATGCAGCCATTCCTGTTTTTGAGCGAGACCAATCAATCCTGCTCGAAAACAGGGATATCTAGCATGACAGTAAACCACGGTTGATGTCCGTTGCTTTGCATGGAAACTGCAGGGTCCCCATGCAAAGCATCGGCTGAGCTGGAGACACAGCAGTGCCGATATCGGACGTCATCGTGCAGCTGAAGGGAACCTTGAACGCCTCCTATATCGAGCAATGTGTTCCCTGCTTTAATCAGTTCCCAAGGGTTATTTGTCAAGACAATTTTTCCCATAAGAAATAAAAATCCCCATTTTGGTTGTAACTCAAGTTGGTCTTAAGTCTAGCCGGTTGTAAGTCAAGAGTCCACTGTATTTCTTTTAACTTGCAATAGTTATTTTATTCCAAGAGGGTTTCATGTTGCATTAAGCTAGCCATACACAGTCGGATTCCATGGCCGATCGATCACCTATCCGATCGATTCCGGCGATCTCAGAGGGAATCGGAGGTCCGATCGATCGGCCAATTAAGTGTGTCCGATCGCTACATACCACCTTGTCCCACGGATTCCTGGACGATTCTGTGTCCGATCGCTTACTCCACAAATGGCATCTCCCCCTGATGTGTGCTGAATCGGATCAGAAAGACCAACATGTTGGTTCTCTGTCCGATCCGATTCTGGGCCCCCGATCGGACAGACAAGGTGGGCTTCACGCGATTCCGGGACGATCGTTTCGCGCGCACGCGCCCAGAATCGATCATCCCGGAATCCGATGGGAAACGTCTGAGTGCGGCCCTTAGTTTAAGTGAGGACAAGCCCATTCAACTAAATGGAGGCGATCAAAATCGCGTCCGTGCCGCAGCTGATTGTTTATGTGGGAACATAGCCTTAGACAGAAGACTAGACCCCCTCGTCTTTTCCCCTCCTACCTGTATATTTACATTCTAGGGATCAGCTTCTTCCATACTGTGAGAGGTAACTATAATCTTAACCCCCTATGTCTTGTTTATCTCTTCAGGTCATTTGGATCCGGGCCTGTCTTCATGTGATAAATTACCCCCCAACGAGTCGCAGAATAACGAGGATGAAATAAACATCGCGTCTTCAGGCAGCGAGGTGGAGATCGTCGGAGTTCAGGAAAATGCCAGGTATGTTGGTGCCAACACCAGAATAACATACCAATGACGTGTCTGTGAAACCGTGTGATATGTGATCTGGTCATGTGGAGCCTCTATTATCATACCATTCATTTATCACGCACCATTTATATTCTTATTTGTCCTAGTTTCTCAACTATCGATGGGACAGGGCAGGCAATCCAAAGTCAGGCCCGGAGGCGAAATGCAGCCCACCTTCAAGTTTCCACTGGGCCACAGCCTCATTTATAAAATATATGAACGGTACAGTCAGGGGTTTACACTGTGCTGTGCCTGTCTATGGCTGCTTCACCATGTAGATTATCCCAGCAGTGAGCAGGGCTGGGAATCTTCTCATTGATTCTCCATATTCCAATACTAGGGGAATGGTCAGGACTTCTGGGGTTAGGTGAAATGTGGCTGGACAGCTGGGAGAACGTCCCAACTTTAATCAGTGCTATGGTAGTGAATGTGTTATGATTTGCGATAATAATACCAAGTATAGGTGGAGGAGGACCTCTGCCCCCTAGTATGGTTCATTTGCATTAATGTTAATGTCCATTTTTTCAAAAAAGTTTGGACATTCCTGGTGTAGGTGTAAGTCCTGGAGTTCCATTCGTTTACCTCCAGTCAGGGCCTCAAGTACGCATTTTAGTATTTGTCTGACCAGTATAAAGCTGGCCATACACCTTTAGATCTCTCTGTCAGATATCTGCCAACAACTATGTAGTGCCGGGTCCTCTGCGATTGAACACAGGTAGACTTGATGGTTTAGAAAGTCCCTCATATTACATGGTTTTGGTAAAACAAAAGGAGATCTAAAGGAAATCTGACAGAGAAATCTAAAGGATTCTAAAGCTAGCCACACACGGTTCAATTTTTGGTTCAATCGATGCTGGATTAGATCGAGGAATTCAATCGTCTAATCGAAAATCGAT
>CM070032.1:4291868-4303302 GCA_036250615.1 Ptychadena robeensis
CTACATAGTTGTTGGTAGATCTAATGGAAATTTCATGGAGTGATCTAAAGGTGTATGGGGAGCTTATGACATCACCTCCTTATTCTTATTAAGCCTAGAAAACTTTAACTACAGCTGAAGAAGAACTATAAGTCCCAGCATGCTCACCAGCAGCAGGTTTCCTGTGTTGAAAATCACAACTCTCAAGGTATTGATCTCGGAATCCACTTGGCTAAACAATAAGTGTCCACCCAGCCCCCCTCCCCCCCTCTCCTGGCCTTGTCCTGTGGCCACCTGCCACTGGATCAATAGAGGCGAAAGGATTAGGTTGTTGTGTATTGTCAGGCCTGCTGAGCCGAGACCCCTTGGCTGAGCCGTGGGAACTGATTAGTCTGGTTTGGAGGGGATCACATCAGGACAATGTTCCGCTCCCAAATTTTCAATTTGCGCAAATATTTGTGCGTCAGGTTGTCTGATCTGCATGATATCACAGTCCAGGAATCCAGCCACACAATTGTACAATTTTCTTCACTTTGATGCCCGCCACTTTAACAAGGTAATATCTGAGTTTACAAAGGATAAATGGACTAGTTACTATATTACATATTTTTTAAAGGGTATTTTAATAAAGGTTAAATAAACCAGCCTTTCAATTTATTAACAAGTTTCCCTAATTTATGTTTTAGTGATTTCTGAATAATTTTTTATTCATGAACCTCCACAGTATCTGTTTACATGAAACGCTCCGTATTGAAGAGATGGTCATTGAGATGCTGAAGCATGCAAATATTATGCAGACTGAAAGTGACCTAATTAACCTCCTGGGCGTAGTACGGGCAATGTGCTCCGCCGTGATTCCCCACACTCCACCCACCTCTCTACACATTGCTGGTGTCATCCAGACACACGGGCAATGTGGGCCAGAAAAAGAAACAACGTCTCCATTAAGGCTATGTTCCCACAAAGGCGATTGACCAGGTGATTTTGACCCGTGATGTAAAAAAAAAAATCGCCCCCATTCAAAAAAAAAAAATCGCCTCTATAGAGAATGAATGGATGAGATCTTTCGATCACGTCCACACGTGATCAATAATCGCATCCATTCATGTCTATGGGGGCGATCAGGAAAAAAAATGTGCTCGATCACAACCATCAATTGAGGGCTTGTTTCCATTGATGCGATTTGCCACGGTTGTATCCGCGTGGCTGCCGCCCCTCCGACCTCATCCATAGGCAAACCATCAGCCAGGCTCCATTGGTGCGGCTGAGTGTGGATGCGGTGCGGTTCCGAGCGCTAGCTTCAGCGTTCTCGTGCGGAAACCGCAACCGACCGCATCCTTTCACATGGGGGCTGCCCAGAGTTTTCATCCGAATGCACGGACGTACGCGTGCATCTGCATGAAAACAGCTTGGGGTGCCAGCGGGAGTGGCTGCAGCCACGCGGATACAGCCGCAGCAAATCGCACCGGTGGAAACAAGCCCTGAGTGGGGCAAACTCCTTTCAACTAAATGGACGCGATCAACGCTGATTTCCGCACGCAAAAATCACGAGCGCAAGGCTGTTAATCATTTATGCAGGAACATAGTCTAACATAAGGGTCTATGGTGCAGAATCCTCCTCCCCACCCCCAGCCCAAGACTCAAAGCCAGAAACATCAGTGAGCCAACATCAATGCAGAATCGGTGCAGACTCGCAAAGCACAGGTGTGTATGCCCAAACCCCTGAACTGCAGACGTTCTGGGTTCGGGAACAACACCAGGGAGTTAAAACACTGCATCTGCTGTGCGTGATTGGCTTAGTTTCAGTTGCATAGTAGTATTGGGGCACACAGCCTTTGCGTATGATATTTTGCCAACATCCCAAATATATATACATCATTTTGCAAAAGACATTGGTAGACCACACCAACAAAAAAAGAGGTGGCAAGCCTCTGGGACTTTAACGGCAAAGTATATTAAATAAGGGTTAGCGTCGAAATATCAATTGAAATGGTTTATTCTATAAATAAATCATAAAACATAGTCCACAACCTTATCCAATGATTAAAAAATGCAATTCATATTACATTCCAAACAGTAATAAAACACATTGTATGCCCAGCACTTCTGGTCTGTCATTAGTCTATTGTCCAAAGTGATTCTCTCGACGGGTTTCGCTCATAATAGAGCTTGCTTAGTCCATATAAAAAGTGCATTTGGGCCAGAAAAGTGCTTTGTGCATACAGGTTCCTGTAAGAAATGTTTTTTACATGAGGCAAATCAAATCAAAAGTTCCATCCATATTTGTCTATATATACACAGAATCCATTTCACATAACTTGATCACAGAGGGACATAGTCCCATGTCTACTTCATACAATTCTTGGCTAAGTTTCAGTCTGTATATAATTTGCATGTTATTTTGAAATGTAAGCATTTCATTGGCTGGAGTACATGTAATCTTTAACCTCCCAAGTAGTTACTCGAGTGTAGCACCAAATACACCAAACTTACTTACCTGTCCCTGGCGAGCCCATAGCAATGCTCCATCCATATTGGTGAACCTGTCGATTGTTCCATCACACCGAAGAGCCGTCAATATCGCTTTTGGTCCATACATGTGAAGTGGGAGGGAATGAGGTCAGGAAATCACAGCAGACCACTAGGGAGCTTATTAAAGATGTTCAATGAGATGCCAAAATGTTTATTAGCTTGCAATTGTATGCAAATGTAAAAACATTTACATATTAAGCAAATCAATTATATTTATACACTTATGGCTGCGGCATGCTTAAGTTTGCAATTTTGGAGCGTAAACCCGGCCATACTCGACTCAATTCCCTGGCGATCACAACATGGTGACGCATGAGTGGACGAACGAGTTCACAACGATCATTCCAGGAATCAATGCGCACCTGGGGGAATCTATCCCTGGCCAATGCTAGTAATACAATAATCGCAACTGAACAGGAAAATACCGACATGTCGAATCCCTGTTCAATTGATATTTTGTTGGAGCGGGATTGGTCGCTCAAGGTGGGCAGCGTTCGATTCCTGAATGATCAATCGGCAAGAATGCGCCTGGTGATCGATCGTTCAGGGATCGAACGCAAAATCATCCTATGTATTGCCGCCAAAAGGCCTAGTCTCCACTGCGTCAAAGCACAAACGTATCCAAATAATTTCACCTACTTACAGCGGCACTTGGGGTTGGCCGAGTGTAAAGCGCGTGTTGCATCATAGTTGATGCAACAAGGGTTAAATGACCTACCTCATCAAGTGCACTGGAGACTCAGACCTCTTATAACAACAGCCCAGATTTTAGAAATCTAACACCACCCCCCTCCCCCCATACTTATTAGAACATGGTAGGACCAATGCAGACCTGAATGCTGCGCCCTTTAAGCTAGCCATACACGTGTAGGATTCCATGGCCAATTGATCACTCCCCCGATCGATTCCGGCGATTCTGCCGGGAATCGCAGGTGTGATCAATCGGCCAATTAAGAGTATCCATCGCTGCATACCACCTTAATCCAACGGATTCCGGGACGATTCCGTGTCCGATTGTCCACCTCACAAATGGCAACTCCCCCTGATGTGTGCAGAATCGGGTCAGAAAGACCAACATGTTGGTTCTCTGTCGGATCCGATTCTGGGCCCCTGAACGATCGGACCTGATCGATTGGACAAGGTGGGCTGCATGCGATTCCGGCACGATCGTTTCGCGTGCACGTGCCCGGAATCGATTGTGCCGGAATCCGGTGGGAATCCGACACGTGTATGGGGGCCTTTAGGGCCTCCTGGGGTGAGGTTTCCTGTGATTGGCTGACTGCCTCCGTCCCCCCCAGGAATTATTTTCAAAATACTTTAAAAGAGATGCGGCTCTGTATTAAACTAAACCTTGTATCCTGGCTGGCGGAAATTGCAGCTGATTAGTACATTTATTTACGAAAATTCGAAGACTCCTACACAACAGTGTGCCTTCCGACTGTTTCAAAACAGGACATAATGATCTGAAAACACGGCGGAGCGCAACTAAGCGCGCGCAAAGATTTGTGAATGGCACGCGTTCAGCGCCTTAAAGTGGACCAATCATTTAATGACATATGACAGGGCGGAATACTAACGTTACCACTTTTTTTGCCATAAATATTAGAAATTCTGCCCCCTTCCCCTCATGTGCCCTAGCGGTAGGATATGATCCTTGTCAGTCTCATATTTATAACATATATAACATTTTATATGGCTGCCAGAGGAGAACTAGAAGTAAACCTTATATAATTTTCTGACTCCACAACCAAGATGACGATCCCCATCAACAACCCTAGTGCTTTTGGATGTCTATACAAGGAAGGGTTTCATAAAAATATTTATTATACATCATAATGAAATGAATAATTCGTCTTTAAGGCTTAGGGTACGCTACACATTGAACGCAGTGATTCTAGCGCAGTGCACAAGCACGCCATTGGTGCCAATGGGGCTATAACAGGGCTGTCTACACAGTGCATCATAGCCCCAATCCGTTGGTCCGAGCCTCCGTAGCGTTACTGTCGAGGAACAACATGAACGCAATGGAAGCTTGGCGTATGGCGTGTCCATTGACAGTTAATGGGTGCGTCATAATGACATGTGTCAGCCCATTGATTTAATGGGTTTGCACAAGTTTATTGAATTGAAGGGTTTGCCCGAGTTTATTGAATTGAAGGGTTTGCTTGAGTTTATTGAATTGAACTAAAAAAGCGCTACTAACATTTGGAAACGCTGATTTGTCCGTTGACTTGACTGCTAGCGACACCCCAGTGCATACAGGCACTTAATCGCCCATTGCTTTGAATGGGCCTCATCTGCTCTACCACCTAATGTAGCCTTAGACTATGTCTCCACTGCGTTGTGTGATTCTACATTAAGCACGGGGGTCCTGACGGAGCACATACACATTACCATAGTGCAGCATGTTAACCCCTGCATCAGTGGATTACGTACATAGGAGTGGTCTACCGTCAGCCTTTTGTACTTCTGTCATTCCAGTCTTAAGCCCCTCATACACCTTACAATCTTTCCATACAATTTTTGTACAATCCACTTTTCTTCTACCAAAACCATGTAATATGAGGAGCTTTCTACACCTTCCAATCACTATGTATTCTATCAGGGAGGACCTGGCACTACATAGCAGTGATATATACCTTCCAATCACTATGTATTCTATCAGGGAGGACCTGGCACTACATAGCAGTGATATATACCTTCCAATCACTATGCATTCTATCAGGGAGGACCCGGCACTACATAGCAGTGATATATACCTTCCAATCACTATGTATTCTATCAGGGAGGCCCCTATACTACATAGTTGTTGGTAGATCTGATGGAAATTGTATGGAGGAATCTTAAGGTGTAGGGGGGGCTTTAAGATTTAGACTGTCTCCACTGTTCTCCTTTACCCCTGCATCAGTGGATGTCTGAACAGAGGATCCGTCGGGCAGGTAAAGTGTATGTGCTCCTTCAGGACCCCTATGCTAAGAGCAGTGCTTGGTGGGATCCCGACAGAGCACATACACTTTACCTTCCCGGCGGATGCTCTGTTCAGACATCCACTGATGCAGAGGTTAAGGAGCAAACAAGCAGTGGAGACATAGGCTAAATCTCAAGACTGAAGTACAAATTCTGACAGTAGACCACTCCTATGTACGTGATCTATCTATGTACAATGCACATACGGTCAATGCATCCCCCCCAGGTTGCACATGGAGCACCGACCCGCCCTACATTGTGCCCGTCTCCACGCCCAGTGCTGAGATTTCACAGAACAGATTTTTCGAGGTGACCCGAGAACAGCCTCTCCTGGTTTTATTGTCCCTCCGATAAAGGGCTGATGAGCCAGTCACTTGTTAGGAGCTTCCTGAATGGTCCTCTATCTCCTCCAGGCCGAAGGAGAGCGGCAGATGGCTAATAGAAGATGTGTAACACGAGGTCCCATTGTAGAGCATTTCATCCTTTACATCCGGGCCTGGCAGACAACAGATGGCCGCGTTCTGCACTGACTGCACCGCCGTGTTTTACAAACACTTACTGAATGGAACACCGTTGTCACAAAAAAAACATTTACAAACATTTTTTTTAAAATATTTTTAAAGAGAAATAAAGTAAAATGCTGCAAAAATCAAATATGTATAGAGAGGGAAGCGGGCAGCAATGGTGGCCGGCGCAGTTAAAGACGTATTACCAATTCCTGGCAAACCTCGAATTCTAAAGCTAGCCACACACGGGTTGATTATTTTGCAATTCGATTTTCTTTCGAATGACGATCCAATTTAATTGATCGATTCATTTAAGAGCCCCCATACACCTTTAAGCTAGCCACACACGGTTCGATTTTGGTTCAATCGATGCTCGATTAGATGAATTTTTTCATTGATTGAACGAAAATCGAGAAGTGCCCACATGGTACGATCGACGATAATTGTTTGATGAAGGCAGAAAAATGGATCGAATTTTGATCGGACATGTTGGAACATCATCGTCGATTGTGCCAAAATCGTTTTATAATCGTCGATGTTTGTGATGTTTCTCCTGGATCGATTAGATTCGATATAATAACATAGACCACTTCAATCTGAACTTCAATCGTTTCCAGACCAAAATCGACGATTTTAGTAATATTTTTTAATCGAAATCTCACCACAATCGCAAAGTCAATGTGGAGTGTATGTTGATGCGATAAAATACCAAAATCGAGGTTCTTCATCAACTCTTACATCGATTGTATGCTTAAATCGGGCCGTGTGTTCCTAGCTTTAGATTTCCTTTAGATCTCCTGTTGTTTTACCAAAACCATGTAATATGAGGGACTTTCTAAACCATCAAGTCTACCTGTGTTCAATCGTAGAGGACCCGGCACTACATAGTTGTTGGTAGATCTAAAGGATATCTGACAGAGAGATCTAAACGTGTATGGCCAGCTTAATGCCCAATAGGATCACCTACAGATAATGCCTCTGAGACATGTTCAATGTGAATCCCTAGTTGAGCCATACATGACATGGTGGGATGTGTAGGCCGTGATTTCCTGCTCTGAGGGAGGTCATTAATAAATGTGAAGCCTTTTCAGAGGATCCTCTTATCCCTTTTAACTGATTTAAGAACAGGTGGCCGTAGCCTTAAGGCAGAGGTAATTTAGAGGGAGCAGCATTCTTAGAGGATTTGTTGTATTCATTGACAAGAGGGTATACCGCTCTCCACACTCATCCTTGTAAAGGGACATCAGGGACGCCAGACGCCCATAAAGTGACAGATCGACTATACAAATGCCGGCTGATTGAGGCAGCAACCCAATAAACAAATAAATAAAAATGTTGTGTGTCCGATGATGGGATTCAGTCTTGCGATTTGTTCAGGAAATCCAAACATCTTAGGCCCCCCATACACCTTTAGATTTCTCTGTCAGATTTCCTTTAGATCTCCTTTTGTTTGACCAAAACCATGTAATATGAGGGACTTTCTAAATCAACAAGTCTACCTGTGTTCAATCGCAGAGAACCTGGCACTACATAGTTGTTGGCAGATCTGATGGAAATTGTATGGAGGAATCTGAAGGTGTATGGGGGCTTCAGATTCCTCCATACAATTTCCATCAGATCTACCAACAACTATGTAGTATAGTGACCTCCCTGATAGAATACATAGTGATTGGAAGGTGTAGAAAGGTCCTCATATTACATGGTTTTGGTAGAAGAAAAGTTGATCGTACAGAAATTGCATGGTAATTGTATGTGGTGTATGGGGTGCTTAAAGCAGCTTTAGGGCCACCATATACGTATCCATCCGTAGACGATTTTTTAGACGTTCAACAGCCGTGCACATTCGTGAGCTTGCTCGGGGGTTCAATGTCTGCAAAATGTAGTTGCCCATCTGGAGGGATCGACCATAATAACACTGCAAGTCAGTCGCACGGCGGTGGTGATCACCCGCAACTTTAATCGCGGGCGATCATGCCCATGCATTTGAATGGGCTCATTCCCACAGCCACGGGCGGCCTCCATCAGGCACCATCGGCCATGGCCATGATTTGGTCCTTGATCTAGTGGGTTTTCGGACATGTTTGGCCACGCACGATCGCACCTATAGAGGATGAATGGGGCCACGTTTTAAAAGCATGCCCTTTCATGTCTATGGACGCGTTTGATCAGGTGTGATCGTGTGCTGCCACAAAACGTGTTCGAAAACGCTCCTGATCACTCCCAACTGAGACCATTAGCGGTCACCCCCCGCGATTTGCAGGAGATAGCCCCAGTGTCCTCATCCAAAGTATGGGCTTGTCCCCACTTTGGCGATCACATGCAATCACCCACGATTTAATCGCGCAATAGCGATTGCGTCCATGTATTTCAATGGCCTTTTCCACACAGCCACAATCAGGCATGGTGCCATTGACTTCATAGCAGTGATAAATAATCACAATGCGATTATAATTGTGAATATATTTTTGCAATTGATGGCCATACACTCAAATTGCAAATATTCACGAATATCGAACAGAATTTTACACCGCAAATTTGAATATTGCCTATGCCACTCACTAGTGATCGATCATTCAGGAATTGAACGTGAAATCCAGCTGTGTATGGGTACCTTAAGATGCCCTGTGCAAGGCCGGAGTGGAGCTTTAAGTTCCCCGTTCCTTATCTAGCCCCGACATCTGATTTGTAATGTGAGATGAACGAGGCGAGCGCACGTTCTACCGCTGGATAAGTGGCTTCTCGGCCTGTTAATTGTCAAAGTGACGCCAAGTCCAAATTTAGATTCTCGGTGAATCTCAAATCGCTGCGGCTGAATATCTCTAGCTTGGCTCAGTGCTTTGCCTTAATGGTGTCATTTTCCTGCCGGTGATCTATGCGGTCTGCCTCTGCGACTTAGGCCCCCCATACACCTTTAGATTTCTCTCTCAGATTTCCTTTAGATCTCCTTTTTTTTTACCAAAACCATGTAATATGAGGGACTTTCTAAACCATCAAGTTTCCCTGTCTTTTATCGCAGAGGACCCGGCACTACATAGTTGTTGGTAGATCTAAAGGATATCTGACAAAGATATCTAAAGATGTATGGCCAGCTTTAGGGTCCCCATACACCTTTAGATTTCGCTGTCAGATTTCCTTTAGATCTCCTTTTTTTCTTTTACCAAAACCATGTAATATGAGGGACTTTCTAAACCATCAAGTTTCCCTGTGTTTTACCACAGAGGACCCGGCACTACATAGTTGTTGGCAGATCAAAAGGATATCTGACAGAGAGATCTAAAGGTGTATAGCCAGCTTCACTCCTCATCTGCCTGTGTTGGGGGGCAGATTACCCATAACACACCGCTGGTATTTAACGCCTTTTGTAGTGACGACGTGTATGATTTTTAGTAAAGTGGGGTTTGTGCGTCCTTTGTGGCTCAGAGCCCGGTTTTTCAATTCTTCTATAAAGCCCCCCATACACCACATACAATTACCATGCAATTTCTGTACAATCAAATTTTCTTCTACCAAAACCATGTAATATGAGGACCTTTCTACACCTTCCAATCACTATGTATTCTATCAGGGAGGACCCGGCACTACATAGCAGTGATATATACCTTCCAATCACTATGTATTCTATCAGGGAGGACCTGGCACTACATAGCAGTGATATATACCTTCCAATCACTATGTATTCTATCAGGGAGGACCCAGCACTACATAGCAGTGATATATACCTTCCAATCACTATGTATTCTATCAGGGAGGCCACTATACTACATAGTTGTTGGTAGATCTGATGGAAATTGTATGGAGGAATCTGAAGGTGTATGGGGGGCTTAACAGACATGTCCTCGTTGAACGATGACCAAATTAAAGCCACATACAAAAGCCACTGGCAGATTAGTTTACTTTTGCCTGCTCTAACCCGTAGACATGAGATATCGGCTTTGAATCCCTTTGACGTCAGCAGTTGCTGCTGTGCATTGATGCAATCGTCAGAGATCACAGGCTGGTAGGAGAAGAGCGGCCCCGCATTCGTGTAGCTAAACCCTGTTTCATGTCATTCCAGCAGGGTAGATGCTTCGAAGCGAGTTTCTCTCCAGTCCGGTGCTCGCTTAATGATGAATAATTGCAGCGCACGATTTTAATCACACGTGGTGATTGCGGTTGATTGCGTCTATTAGTTGAATGGGCTTGTCCCCACTCCAACGAATGGCCTAGAGCAAACTTTTCTTGCAGGGTCCCCCTCTTGCCTATTAAGGAACATTATTGAGCCCCCCCCTCCCTCAAATACAGGTTGAGAATGAGGGCCAGCGCCCCCCTGGAATACTTTCGCACCCCCCAAATTTGGGAACCACTGCTCTAGAGAATCTTCTTCTGCGAGAGGACTCCTGATTAATTGGATCAACTGACCGGGTGGATCTTCTTCTGATTGGCTGGTCAGGATCATCTGTTCATGTCTCATTTTCAGGCTGACACCGCTTCAGCCAATCAGAGCAGTGCTCTTTGATCAGCTGATCAAATTGATCATGTGCTTCTCCATCAGGTTTTTGGCAGGAGGATTTTTTCTTGGAGATGTTCCATATTCATTTCCCTAACCATATATACACAATCTGATTAAAGATCTGTTCATGATAAAGAATAACCGAAGCACTCCAGGCTTCCCAAATTGATATAAAAAAAAGTTGCCGTCCCCTTTAATATAATTAAAATACTCTTATAAACCTATAAAAAGAAACAGGGTGGAGAGGGAGGAGTCGCTCTTCTTATTCTTTCTCAATCAAAGGTAGGAGAGGAGCAGAATCGATGTCCTATGTGTAAGGAAGAAATGGACGCTCGACCGAAAATCGGCCGAAAATCAGGAATCTGCCGCATGTAGGATCGCCTGGTGATCCCATTACCGGCACACAAAGGGTGCCTGCCGATCAGCTGAGGGGTCGGCTGCAGTGTGATGCCGTCATCTCGCCGCAGACGATCACTCACCTATCGAGGGAGAATCGCCTCGTCTATGGCTACCTTAAAGAGAGGCAGAACGTGTAAAGTAGAAGAATCTTTGTCTTTGGGAAAAGGGTGACTCATTGATTTGACCCATTCATTTCTTTAATTCTCCTCTTGAGTTATTGAGCTTTGTAAAATATCCTATAGCGCCACCTGGTTGCTTTGTATTTAAATAGATAACATTTATATGTAATGAGGATCAATTATATTCAGATTAATGCTCACCATACACTCTGAGATAAAAATTAGGATCCATTAAAACAGACCAATGTATCCCGACGGCGGTATTGGTTTGGATCGTAAATTTCGGCAAAAATGCTACCACATTGAAAATCCAATTTACGATCGTAATTTTTTTTTTTTACGAGGATGTCATCGAAATAAATCAAAATTAATTGCCTATCAATTATATGTATATATATATATAGAGAGAGTATATGTATATAGAGAGTATATATATATATATA
>CM070032.1:4312004-4328803 GCA_036250615.1 Ptychadena robeensis
TGTACAGGACACTGGAGATCCCCCACACCAGACTCCTCATACCATGTCTGTATGGAGCTGTAAAACATGAAGAGGAAAGGATCTTCTACACCAGTTGTCACGAGTTTGGGAAGCGCAATTGTCTTTGGAGCATTAACAATACCCTTTGCTGTAAGCACCTTAGCACAATAATTCAGAGGAGTGTTCTTACGCTGCTGGCCATATGGTGTAGATATAATAATAAGAAAAGATTATACATTCCCTTTAATTATTTTAAGCTTCGTCGTCCAGACTGGCTACCCCATCCCATGGGGCTAATTCAGCATGTAACGGTGATTGACTATTTACGGACTGCGCCCACTTTATGAAATCCCACGAGACAGAATCACTCACACCTTACTAAACTCAAGCTGTCACACTGTGATATTTTGTAATTAACTATATAATGAATGTATGGTCCATGTATACACAGTAATAGGTGGCGAGCAGAGACTGACAGCTTATGTACTCAGGCAGCCGTGATGGACAAGAAGGGAATTTGCAGCATTGTAAAACATAATGGCGATCCCCCTGCATTGATAGTGTTGAGTGTTGAAATCAGCCAGCCCGTCCACGACCAGGATTTTGAGTTTACACTATTGTAATGCACTTGGGACACGATATCAGGGTTTATTGGGTAATCCAGAAACAAGTTAAGGGTCATACACAAACGTCAGTCAAATAAAGTGTAGTAAGTTGGATAAAGCAGTAGATGTGGTCAGGGACAATTTGAGGTCAGGGCAGGCAGAGTTCAAGTAATGTCAGAAATCAGTTCAGGTCACTGCTGGCAGCAAAGACACTTGGAGAAGGACAGGTAAACGAAACGCAGGAGCGCGTCTGTAAGCTATAACAGGCAATGGTGTGCATTACAGTTCCTCATTAAATGGGCGGATTACCTAATCACATTCCCTAAGCGCATTTACTATAACATCTATGACGAAGATACTGAAACCCTTATGTACTGCAGGGGTGTCAAACTCATATGCACTATGGGGCTGAAGTTAAAAGCTTGTGGGCCAACCGTAATATTTTTTTGTTTAATTTCTACAGTCGATAAAGTTTTCTCTTCTCATCAGATATAAGAATGAACCTTTTCATATGGAAACAAACTAAAGCCCCCCATACAATTACCATGCAATTTCTGTACAACCAACTTTTCTTCTACCAAAACCATGTAATATGAGGACCTTTCTACACCTTCCAATCACTATGTATTCTATCAGGGAGGACCTGGCACTACATAGCAGTGATATATACCTTCCAATCACTATGTATTCTATCAGGGAGGACCCGGCACTACATAGCAGTGATATATACCTTCCAATCACTATGTATTCTATCAGGGAGGACCCAGCACTACATAGCAGTGATATATACCTTCCAATCACTATGTATTCTATCAGGGAGGTCACTATACTACATAGTTGTTGGTAGGTCTCATGGAAATTGAATGGAGGAATCTAAAGGTGTATGGGGGGCTTTAGAGTCCCCATACACCTTTAGATTTCTCTGTCAGATTTCCTTTAGATCTCCTTTTGTTTTACCAAAACCATGTACAAAACACATACATTTCATAGACACAATGCTCAACTGTCAGCAGTTTACATCCTGGAAAACTGCTACACAAAAAAACTTACCTTCCTCACGTTTTCATTAATGGTGCAAGCATCTTAAGTACTGGCCAACCAAAGCCACTTCCACCCAGTGGATTTGTCCAGATGTGCACCTTTCATCACTGCAGCCGACAAGCCCCCCTCCCCCCAGGAACTCCAATGTAGAGGTCGTCTTCAGTGAGGAGAGGTGTGCATCCGGGAGGGGGGGGGGGAGAGAGACACTCCTCTCTGGAGGAGCAGAGCACCTCTCATCACCCATTACCTCTCATCACCCAAGTCTCGCACATGTGATGATGACCCCACAATCCCACACAGGACTGGGCAGACGCGACTTGCTACAGCAGCAAGGGCACTTAGGACAGATGTCCCAAATGCCCTTGCAACTGTATGTTGGCACGCAGGCACACAGTGGGGGGTGGTAGGTCCGCTTTAAAGTTTGCTTGAGCATTGAATCTGGAACAAGCCCAGCATAATACTATAACATGCAATATCAAATGTCAGATGAAGGACACATTGGTGCCTTTCATTTCTTGAATAAAATATTTTGTAAAATCTTGCCAAATATAATTACACTGCGGGCCAGATTTGGCCCCAGAGCCGGAGTTTGACACCCCTGATCTACTGTATGTAGATATTTAAGTAATGATTTTTTGCAGTAAAAAATACACTTGGTGCTCATCATCCTGGATTTAGGAGTGTAGTAGTGTTTACTAGCAATCTGAAAAGCATAGATGGAATTGGGCAGAGGTACCTTCTGCCAGGCTTTTCTTCTCCCTAACCTCAAGGTCCTCTATTGTGTATTTTACATTTTATTTTCTTCTTTTTTTTTGTGCCAACATCACAGGGTCCCATTTTCTGGAGAAGACAGAGAAGACATCAGCTCCAATCTTTTTATTATTCAAAGTACTGGACTATTAGTGGTTGGGCCCATGGCTCCCAGTATATACAGTTGAGCACATTGGCCCTCATTCAACTTGGATAACATTATGTGGCCAAGAATAGATAACGTTGAGATTTTATTGAAATATGTAGCTTGGAGTTAGGCTTCAAAGCCAGTGATATGATATGAGAGCAGCTGTATGAATAGATAGTTTGTGTATATGTGTACAAGTCTTTGGGTTCTTTCCTCAAGTTCAAAAATCCCAAGATGCCAGATCCAGTTGCCTCCATATATATAACGGCTTTCCATATTGATGGTCCATATTTCCGTAGTTGCCCTCAAGATCCTCACACAATCCATGCAAACACATGACTGATCTGAGATGTTGACAGTTGACATGACTGATGATGACTTGCCATTGATCCCTATCATTGTAACTCATCGCTACTTCCTTCGGACGAAGACACCATTTATCTGGCTGATATCTTAATCAGCGGTGATAAATAATTCTTTAGATCGTTGACGTCTGTTAATCCGTTCAATTCGTCGTCCTATTTCCCCTGACTGCTTATGTGAGCGAGTAAGAAAACACATATAAATCAATGTGGTAATTAAAACCTGTGAATCACTTGCCAGTTTTAGAGTTATGAGAACGACGCCACTCAAGTGATCTTGGCTATTAGACCCTTGCAAAAGTTTTTGTTTATCGCCTTGCAAAAGTTTAATTCATTCGTTGGAAGGATTGTTTTACCAATTACTATTGAGTGACAGGTTGATAAAATTGGAACCTTAAAAGTCCCAGACTCTGTTTTGTGTTAAGCCTGCCATAGACACCTCGATCTATGGCCGACTTTTAGCAGACTCCTCACAGCGTGGTGACGTCACCACGCTGTGAGCAGTCTGCTACATGTCGGACAGGAATCCTGTGTGTTCCACTGACACACAGGATTCCTGTCAGACTGAAGCCAATTACCTCGGAGGGGGAGGAGACTCCCCCTCTGAGATAACAGCGTTAACAGCCTGCAGCTGTCAGTCGTACAGAAAAAGAACCGGCATGTCGGATCCGTGTGCGATCCGACCTGCCGGCTTTTTTTCAACATAATTCAAGGTGGGCTCCCACATAGTTGCGGCAGACCAACCTTGATGTGCTCGGCTGGAGCGATGGCCGTACAACTATGGCCCGTCTATGGGGGGCTTAATAAGACATCATAGCTTGACCTTCCCATCTCTCGCTTCCTTTGTTTTACATCACAGATTGGCCACCAACATAAGGGTAAAGGCCATTTCTTGCCATTTAGATTCCCATAGTCCTTAATCCTTCTGGATTCTCAGTTTTTGGCAAAGGCTTGCATGAGGCTTGGACCATCACCTCTTATAGCAGAAGACATGGTGGTTGGGGGGCAGATTCCAAGGCCTCCTGGTTGCACTTTCCTTCCTCAAACCAGCATAGGACAGGCAAGGTATTCCACTGTGATGATTCCATGTGCCAAATGTGCCAAAACGCTCACAAAGAAATATTAAACATTAGAGGCTATAGGAACCGGTTGAAAGACAATAAAACTTTTTCAAAATTAATTTATATATTTATTCCATATAGAATATAAGCAACAGTTTTGGGTGAAATTTAGAAGTCCGGGATGCCCAAAACTGTTCTTCATTCTTTCTATATGTTATAAATTTGTACAGCAGAAATTTTTTAGATGTGGTATAATGGTCCTACGGACCTAATGGGAGTACACTATTGGAGAAGGTACATGCAGCTCACAGTGCTTGTATATATATATATATATATATATATATATATATATAAATACATACACACAATTTAAATAGTAGTATGTGATAATAGTATGTGACTGCCCTATGCGGTTGCTGTGTGTGTTACCATTGCCCAGTCTTGGCACACTGCAAGCATGAATCTATCCCCAGGAATATAGGGTTACAGATATATCAGATACTACCGGATCTAGCAAATGACTCCTGACTAAGGACTTTACCATTCACGAGGGGCAGGGGGGGGGGGGTTGCTAAAGCCAAAGACAGTGCTGCAGCACACTGATATTGCAGCTGTTGTGAGTCCTTTAGCCTTTGTATATAAAAAAAAGGCTGTGCTTGCAATGTTTAGTGCATTTCTGTCACTGGTGAGTGACAATGTCACCCCTCCGGTGGGACTACCCGGTGTGAGATGCACCCACCATAACCTCCTAGTGATACCACTTAAGATACATACATAAAGTGCTGATACCATGTTTTTAATAAAGAGTATTCATTTCATGTTTTAGAAAACCTTAGCATATAGAAATTTTCATTTTAAACAACACAAAATTGCAAAATCACTTGCTCAGAACATCCATTATACTTCTACTTTTTATACTATATATATCTTTTTGTGTAAGTATGGCTGTGCGTTTAATCTATGACAAGTCACAAAGGATGCAAACACCTATTCATCAAGTTCTCCTTCAGCGACTTCCACGTGTACCAGCGCCTCTTCCTGGCTGCCTCCCACCTGACGCTCCATCCTGAAGTTACATTAACATGTCTATTAATTTGTGCATTGTTTACCGAGCCCTGACAGTCATTGCTCTGATGAAGATGCAGCACAGATTGAAATCATTTACATGCATTAGCGCTGCCGAAAGAATGGCTTTTGTTTGGATGTTTAACGTTAAACATTCATGGTGTCACCTTTAATTCTAAAGCAAACTCGGCTTCTATTAGATGTCGGCAGCGAGGATGTGCAAACACCGGAAATTAAAATAAGCGCCAGTCATTGACAGGAGTGAATACTGTACACCTAGTGCTATTGGGGAAGAGTCAGCTACAACTAATCCTCGTTTGGGGAGACATTCAGAACCAAATTTTATTAGGTCCAACTTGGGCAAAAATCCCAAATATATTAAGAACTAACATGTGCTTTAAATGCACTGTTGACCCGCAATTTTTATTTATTGGACCATTATAACAGGCAATATATATATATATATACTGTATTCTTTTTAGTGGAAGTGTTTAACTTTGCTCAGCCCTGGACATACATACATACGGCAAACATTAATCTTCCACAACAACTAAAGGGATGGCGAGGATGCATGGATATGTGTAGCCAAAGATCCAGCATAAGGCCCCCATACACGTGTCGGATTCGCACCGGATTCTGGCACGATCGATTCCGGGCGCGTGCACGAGAAACCATCGTGCCGGAATCGCATGCAGCCCACCTGGTCCGATCGTTCGCGTCCGATTGATCAGGGGCTCAGAATCGGATCCGACGGAGAACCAACATGTTGGTCTTTCTCATGCGATTCTGTCCGGATCAGGGGGAGTTGCCATTTGTGAGGTGGACAATCGGACACGGATCCGTCCCGGAATCCGTTGGACAAGGTGGTATGCTGCGATGGATACTCTTAATTGGCCGATTGATCACACCTGCGATTCCCGGCAGAATCGCCGGAATCGATCGGATGATGAATCGATTGGACATGGAATCAGACACGTGTATGGCTAGCTATAGGTGCTGCAGGAAAGGGCTGAAAAGTCATGACCAAGGTAAAGAAGAGTGTAATGAATAGTGTCTGGGTGACCCGAGAAAGGTATCTATGTTATAGAGGTCAGAAGCAAAAAAGACATGACCAAGGTAAAGAAGAGTGTAATGAAAAGTAAAAAAAAAAAAAGTGTCTGGGTAACTCGAGACAGGATTCTATCATTTAAGCTGGGAACACACGTATAGATATGGGCCAGATCGTTGGCCGCTTCAGGCACTGTGCGCGCTCACGGCCATCGGTCTGGCCCATCTAATGCGACCATTCTGCTCGAAAACAGGGATATCGGACATGACCCTAAATCGAGGGGTCTCCATGTAAACATCAGCTGAGCTGCTGCCCAATATCGGAGGAGCTGGAGACACAGCACTGCTTCACCAATATTGGGCAGCAGCGTGAAGATGTCATCGTGCTGCTGCAGGGAACCTTGTCTCCTATATCGAGCCGTGTGTTCCCTGCTATTAAGGTCAGAAGCACTGGAGCAGTCCTCCACCAGCATTCAACATGCATGTGTCAAGGGAAGCTGGCTGTACCATTCACAATGGGGGGGGGGGGGCACAAGCCAAACACTGTGCTGCAGCTGTGACAATGACATTGCAGCCATGGTTCCTGAGGAAGATTGAAGTCCTTCTGCTAACTTGCAAGTCCTTTAGCCCTTGTATTAAAAAGAAACAATCTTGTAAAGTTGGTGTCACCCCTCTGGGTGTCACAAGTGCGGATCACATTTCCAATACTGGTCTAGTGACACCACTGCATTTCAAACTTGTCTCTTGCCCTGTATTCTGCCATAAAATCTTGTTTGAGACACATGTGAGATAACTCAGAATTTATTGCTTTTGACCTGAAGCTAAGCTTTGTCCTGAGAACCATCAAGTTTTGCATCACCATAGACAAGGTATGGTAAATGAGATGACCACATTTCGACATTAGCATGGAAATATATGCAAATTTTATGAAGACTGAAAACTAAGCCAAGCACAGCAGCCTCTGTATTTAATTGACTCCAATTCAATCTGATTTATTTGCATGTTAATGTTGAAATTTCACTAAGGAGAGTGAATAGGTGTCACCCCGTGCGGATCACCTCTGCATTGTTTTAATGACTGGTGCCAGTGGAAAAGGGGCCACGGGCCGGACTTTGGACATTTCTGTTTTAGGAGAACCCCTACCAAGCATCCTATGGCTAAAAGTATGTCTCACTTAACAGTACTTAGTTTGGGGGGCAGCTGCTTGTGTGCAATTCTTGCAGCTGTTTCTTTTAACAAACAGAATAGAGTTTATTACATCCGTGCGGTTTATGGGAGTGCACGCAGGAAAATGGTGGAGTCTGCGCACAATAATTCAATAAATACTCACATACAAAGCCTGATTGTTTAAAGAAGGATTTTAAACCGGACCCCCCATGCATTCTATTTCAGCTGCTACCCCCTATATACTCAGCCAGCTGCCTATACATATACATATCTGATTTGAAAGCAGGGAACAGTATTGAAAGACAAGGGTGGGCTTAGCCCCCAGGGTTGTAGGGAGAAATTAGCACATATGGTGTATATAAATTTTTTTTAGGGGGACCTGGGGTAATTTTGGGGGGCTGAAGGCCACCTAAAAAAGGCCTAATGGCGGCCACAGGGAAAAAACTTGTGAATGTCCTACCGACTATGCGTGCCAACAGAGAGGGCTCTGAGTGCCTTCTACGGCACGCGTACTGTAATGACACAGGGAACAACCAAGACAACGGAGGCGGCTGAGGTTGGTTTAAACTTTTATTTCACACACCGAGACCCACCGGGGTCTCAAACTTCAGGAAGAACGTGGCAACAGACAAGAGTCCAACTTAGTCCAACTGATAGTCCAACAAGAGAGAAGAGTTCAGCAAGCAGTCCCGATCCTGAACCGGTCGGCACAACTGTGCCTTCGAACGGTACCTCAGGTAAGCGGAGACTACATCAGCTTGACCGACCACCAGGGTGGGCATAGGGCGCTTGGTAGTCCTGCAGCAGGGCACGTTTCACAGAGGCAGCGGCCGTTGGTCCGCAAGTGAGCGAGCGCGGCCCAGCAGGATCCGGGGGGTACCACCCCAGTCTCAGCAGAGCACTCCTTGTAGGCAGAAGGGTCAGCGGCGGGCAGTTAGCCAGCCAGCGTAATATTCGGCTTCCCGGCTGTATGTATGCCAGTGCTGGAACCTGAAAGGTTGGTCCGGCAGTGGAGAAGGGCACAGGGCAAACCTGTCTTACATCCTCGTACTCTTCCGGGTGGCTCTCTTTTAAGTCCTCGGAGGGCCCAGAGCTATGCTGGGGCATGGTCTTAAAGGGACCTTCACCCTGCGCACACCCCTGCACCCTGCTACAGTACCATATGCTCACCATCACAGCTCTAGGATCTCTTCTCCTACATAACATTGTGGAGGTGTTTTATAGTCCAGACAGAGAGCTGGCCACTATGCTGCTGCCTTGTTTCTATAGAGGAGCAGCGTTGTGACATTAGGTCGACTTTAAGAGATGTAGACAACTCTAAATACAAACAGCAGGAAAGACTTTTTTTAACTAAGGTCCTTTGTGAAGTGGGTCCAAGATAAGTGCACGGCGTGGAGGCTTATAGAGTAAAATATAAAGTAGATTGTTAGCTGCTTCTAGCAAGGTCTCCAAACATAATACAGAGTCGTTCAATAACACTCTAACGGGCGGCAGGGGGCCTGGAGCTACTAACACGGATAGCTATTGAACGATACTCCGCTGGCTGAGTCAAAGCTTACAAAGGGATACCGGCGCACAGACTTTTGTTTCATAACATATAAGAGAAATCCGATGCCATCCAGCAGGGTATACGCTGCTTCCTGTCATTCTTCTATATACTAGAATCAGTTGATATTTCTCAATGTCAAGCGCAGGGGTGCCAGATCAAGTGCAGTGGCGCCATTAGGATTGGTGTCACCTGGTGCAGGAAACCCATGGTGTCACCCCTTAGTGGTGTATATAGCTTGCAGCGAGTAATATGAGTGTCAAATTGTGTGGTAATGATGTTCATATACATTTATATACACACACAGCACCGTACCATTCACAATGGGGAGGGGGGAAGTCAAACACTGTGCTGCAGCTGTCATGCTCACACAGCAGCTGTGGTTCTTGAGGAAGATTGTCCTCTTGCTGACTTACAAATCCTTTAGCCATGTATACAAAAAATGTCTCTGTTGGAAAGCTTGGTGTCACCCCCTCCTCTGGGAATGAAATGGTCTGTTTAGGTTTGACAGTAGGTGCAGGTTAAGGGTTAAGATAAATTATGAGGCTATAGGCCCCCATACACCTAGCGAGCCGTGAACGATTTTTCATGCGAACAATGTACATGCGCGCTCGCGGTCGTCAGTTGCCGCAAAATCGGCCGCGGATCCCTGTCGCCCTAAAGCTGGGTCGGCCAGAAAACAGACATGTCCGTAAATCTCTGGCTGATGCAATTAGTTAGATTGGGGATCGGCTTCCCCGTCCGAAGTAACGGTCGGAACACAAAGGGTGCCTGCCAATACTCTGAGCGACAGAGTGCAGCGTGATGATTTCACTTGTCTATCGGCCCCTGACTCATCCGGTGTATGGGGACCTTAAGGCTATGTCTCCATGGCATTCTTGGCTCCGGCCACCCTGTGCTAAGCGCATTTCCTGGTGGGGGTCCCAACGGAGCCGATCTACATACCTTCCTACTGGACCGGCTGTTCTCGCGGCGTTCTGTCGATCTGCCGGCCGGAGGTTGAGGTACTGCACTACGTCAACCTCCTGCTGGCAGAACACCTTGAGAACAGCCAGTCCAGTAAGAAGGAATGCGCTTAGCACAGGGGGACCGATGGAGCCGAGAACGCCCTGGATACATAGCCTTATGCTCCACTGTACTCTGGGATCCGATGGTGTCCACTCAAGTCTCATAGACGCAGCTTGCTGCATCAATTTCAATGCAACAGAGGCTCGGACCAGCGGCTCTGGCGGGCTGGTGAGACAGCCCTGTCAAAGCCCCGTTGCCGTCAATGGCCGGCTCATGCACTCCTTTAAAATCCCTGCATTCAACGCACAAGATGTGTTAAGGAAACTGGACTCTGGAAGAATCAACAGGCTTTTTGTGCTTGCCTACAAATTGACTTAATTATAATGGCTTATTCACACTTTGGCGTCCTTCTGCATTGCATGATCGTGTGTGGGCTCACATGGTAACACATGTCAGGCTGAGGCATCATAACACACCAGAATACACAAGAAATAGAAATGCTGTATTTGTTTTGACATTGTCCACCCTAATTCATGTTAATAGTTATCTGTTTGCCTCCTCCTAAGTGCGTCTTAGAACTATATTGGACCCGTTACCTAGGAGATCTGACATGTGACCACTGCGGCCTAGTGTCCTAATCCAATCCATGCTAGCAGTTGTAAACATTAGTCATGTGATCTCCTGCTTAGCAAAGAATAAGTGGTTGGTAATGGCACTACCCTGTTTCCCCCTATGATAAGCCATCCCCATCAAATAAGCCCCCCCCCCCCCCCCCCCCCCCCCCGATTTTTGCCCAAAACGTTAAAATAAGCCAACCCCCACAAATAAGACACACACCGATACTTGCCCCTGCACGAATCTCCCATTTGGGTGGTACAATGGGTAACTGTTGTGACTGTCAGGGCTGGCTGCAGTGCAGGAAGGACAAGCAAGCTGCTGATCCCTGCCATAACGGAGTCTGTTACTCGGCTGTACCGGTAGAACCAAAAAAAGTGAGTCGGGGAAGGGGACAATGATTGGCGCAGAGTGATCAAAGGGGACAATGAATGGCACAGAGTGATCAAAGGGGACAATGAATGGCACAGAGTGATCAGAAGGGGACATGATTGGCACAGAGTGATCAGAAGGGGACAATGAATGGCACAGAGTGATCAGAAGGGGACAATGAATGGCACAGAGTGATCAGAAGGTGACAATGATTGGCACAGAGTGATCAAAGGGGACAATGATTGGCACAGAGTGATCAAAGGGGACAATGATTGGCACAGAGTGATCAGAAGGGGACAATGCCTGGCACAGGGTGATCAAAGGGGACAATGAATGGCACAGAGTGATCAGAAGGGGACAATGAATGGCACAGAGTGCTCAAAGGGGACAATAAATGGGACAGAGTGATCAGATTAAGACATCAATCTGAAAATAAGACCTAGGGCATATTTTGGCATTTCAAAAAATATAAGACAGTGCCTTATCATTGGGAAAACATGGTAGGCCACAGGGGCCAGGTCTGTGTAGCCAGGCATCTTGGGGGAGGAGGGGGGGGGGTCCAGTTTAGGTTTTTGAAGCACTTTGAGGGGCAAACCAATAAGCATACTTCCATGTTAAGGTTCAATCATATGTATTGGTTCAGTCATTGGACTGAACATGGTAGTTGTGCCATGTTTACTAGGCCTCCTCACCATATTCTTCTGTGGAGTAGTCTTATTTATAAATCGTCCCTTGGTTCGTCTCACTGGAAGGTAGAGACAGTGATGGAGGCGTCGGGTCTGTGGGGACTCACTGCGCCTTTAACAGTCACAGCGAAACCTTGCAGTCCTCTCTTTTAAATGGAGCCAAATCATTCTGACAGCGCAGTTGCTGTGAGATTTGTCTTACATCAGCTGCCGGGCCTCGCAGCAGGTGCCGGGCTCCTCTGTGACTTTCCAGAGCCATCTCTCCTTCATTCAGAGGCGTCTCCCTCACTGACTGCCCACGGCGGGGTAAATAAACTACCCGGGAGAGGGTGAGGTCGGGGCCAAGGGGGTGACAAATGGGGTGACACTTCTGCAGGTTTATTAAAGGAGTCACTTCAAGTGAAGTGAACCTCTTTTTTTGTACTAAATGAAATGTGTAAAGGTACACATACATGGGTCGAACGATCAAACAATGTGCGAAAAAAACAAACGTGAAAACACTCAATCCCGCTCGAAGAAATGTAGATTGAACAGGGAACCAACATGTTGGTAAATCCCTGTTCAATCAACATTACTTTGGATCCATCCAAACTATCGACTGGAAATTGTTTGGACAGTGGTTTGTTGATCGAACAGGAATCGACCTGTGTATGGGCACCTTAAGAGTAAAGATTTTGTTCTTTTTATGTCTGTGACCCCAGAGGGAGGCCATTGACTTGGTTGTATTGCCTGGCAGGGGTCTATGTATAGCAAAACTTTTTGTACAATGTAAAAAATCCGAATGTCATTTAAAACCTTCTGTCCATTGGTTTACTAAAGCCGGCCATTCATGGCTTGAGTCCCCGCAAAATAATTGTTCGACGAATCTATGTGCACCACTTTGGGTGCTCCATCCCTGGCCGATATTTTGGATAGGGATCAAAATCAAGAGTAAAGGCCCCAAGAGTAAAGAGTAAAGTAAAGGACGATCGATTCCGTGCGCGTGCACGCGAAACGATCGTGCCGGAATCGCGTGCAGCCCACCTTGTCCGATCGTTTGCGTCCGATTGATCAGGGGCTCAGAATCGGATCCGACAGAGAACCAACATGTTGGTCTTTCTGATCCGATTCTGCACACATCAGGGGGAGTTGCCATTTGGGAAATAAGCGATTGGACACGGAATCGTCCAGGAATCCGTGGGACAAGGTGGTATGCAGCGAACGGATACTCTTAATTGGCCGATTGATAGGAGCTCTGATTCCCGCTGAGATGGCCGGAATCGATCGGATAAGTGATCAATCGGCCATGGAATCCGACACGTGTATGGCTAGCTTATGCCATCCAAAGTAATGGCGATCGAATAGGCATTTACCAAAATATCAGATCCCTGTTCAATTGACGTTTCGTTCTAGCAGGATCGCAAGCTCAAGGTGGACAAGGCTCAATTCCCCATCAGTCTTGTTTGGGAATCGGGCGCAAAATAAAGCCCTTCCAGTGGTGGCCAACTGAGTTGATATAGAGGGCCACAAGTGCGGCCCTCAGCATCACTAAAGGGCCGCACATAACATTTTCCACCTATACTGTTATAAAGGTTATGTGCACCTATTCTCAGGCTATGTGCCACAATATATATTATACAATCACCCCCTGTTCATTGGTGAAATATTGGATATTGGGTGCATAGGCCATAGGCTCACCAGTCTGCTCATGCCCTGCCAACACTAGAGAAGAGGTCAGGGACTTGCTCAGGAGCCATCTATGTCGCTGATTGGCTTTTACGTATGCCTATCACATGAGTTTATGGCCTCTCCTCTTCCTACTCTAAGAAGCTCCCGGACAAGGACCTGACAGTGGGGGATCGACGGACAGGTGAGTCCCTATCCATTAATAGTTGGAAGTTTTGGAGGCCGTAAGTGGATGACCGAGGGGGGCCGCCAAAGAACACCCAAAGGGCCGCAGGTTGGGCACCTTAGACCTTAAGTCTATTTAGTAGACAAAAGGACATCTTTACAAACTACAAATAGTTGCTTTTACATATTGAATTGAAAGATTGCATCTGAAAATAAATTTGTTGCCAACATACCTGTTCTAGTCAAGCACTGTAAACTGTCCATTTCTGATCCTTTGACTTTTTGTTTTCCAGGTGCCCCATTTCAGCGATCACAACATACTCACGCTACCTCCTGCCGCCACTTTCACCTGAGCCCTCAACCCCAGCTCCCGGACTTCCCCCTGCACCATCACCCTGTCCAGCCGCAGCAGGGCATGACATCACACATGGCTACTGCACACCAGCATAATGGAGCACTGCACCAGCCTCTGCCACCTCTGCCAGGCCTACCGTTCCAAGAGGTGGCCGGACCCTCCTTCCTACCTCAGGCCCTACACCAGCAATACCTCCTCCAGCAACAGCTCCTCGAGGCTCAGCACCGCCGGATGGTTCCTCACCACAGGTAGGCAATGTCCAGTCCAGGCATGTCCAGTGTCCCCTGTAGAAGGCTTTCATGAAAAGCTAAAAGAAATTAAACTTGGTTTTCCAACCTCCAACTACATTGTTAGAGCTGCTTCATGTGTAAATATGAGTGGATAGTTCAAGGGACACTATTATGCCCTGTAGTATCTACATCTTTTAAGCTAGCCATACACGTGTCGGATTCCATGTCCAATCGATTCATCATCCGATCGATTCCGGCGATTCTGCCGGGAATCGCAGGTGTGATCAATCGGCAAATTAAGAGTATCCATCGCTGCATACCACCTTGTCCAACGGATTCCGGGACGGATCCGTGTCCGATTGTCCACCTCACAAATGGCAACTCCCCCTGATCCGGACAGAATCGCATGAGAAAGACCAACATGTTGGTTCTCTGTCGGATCCGATTCTGAGCCCCTGATCAATCGGACGCGAACGATCGGACCAGGTGGGCTGCATGCGATTCCGGCACGATCGTTTCGCGTGCACGCGCCCGGAATCGATCGTGCCGGAATCCGGTGCGAATCCGACACGTGTATGGGGGCCTTTACTCTTTTATTGATGGATGTGGCCACTACTCTAGCTATGCAAATGTTGACTAGAGATGGTCGAATTTTTTAACTAGCTGACTTTGTGAGCTGATTGCAAAGCCCCTGAACATGATATCATCACCAAAATCACTGGAGATATAAAGAATAGTTGTGGGAACATTTGAAAAAAGAAAGTATGTCTCTAATACAAACAGTTTTTGCAAAAATGAAGTTCAAATATAAAGTCTAAATTTTGACTTGATTTTGAACTTCATTTTTGTAGTATTCCCCAACCCTTCTCTACATCACTAGCGAGTTTGGTGTTGATACCATGTTCAGGGGCTTTGCAATGAACTCAAAATGGTCGAATGTTTGAAAAAAAATTCCACCATCTCTAATGTTGACCACTGCATTGCACGAAAAAACAGTCAAAGCTGGCCACGGGGCGGCGCCGTCCCGCCAGCCGCTAGCAGCTCCCAAAGATCACAAGCGGCCGCCGCTAGTGGCTAACTACATGTTAATGGAGCCGCTAGCGCTAGCTGCGGGCAGCCACGCAAGTGGGGACAGTCCCATTGAAAACAATGGAGGCGGCTGCTCGCGGCTCAAAATCACGCTTGTGGCTAAGTTCGACTGTGGGGGCAACCCTTAAGGTACCTATAGATGTTTAGTTTTTCTGCAGAATGACCAAGATCATGGCGAAAATCGGCTGCGCACGCTCTGTGTTCCGGCATTCACTTTATAATTAGTAAGTAATGAGATGGGCCTAAAAATTCTGGACATGTCTGTAATCTAGCAGATCGATTTCTGGGCCAATTTAAGGTGAGTGCATTAGATTTGCGGCCGATATCGCAGCAGATTGATCACTGTGAGTGTGTGCGGGGTTCATCTGCGGTGAAATCAGCCGAAAATCTAAAGCAGGGAACATACGGCTCGATATTGAAGCCGTTCAAGTTCCCTGCATGAGCGTGATGACGTCATCACACTGCTGATATCGGAGGAGCTGGAGACACAGCACCCCGTGGTCTCCATGCAAAGCAACAGACATTCACCGTAGTTTACCAATCAATCTCGCTCAAAAACAGGGATGGCAGCATATGATATGGGCATGATCGCCGTGAGGTGCTCGAATCAGCCTTCAATCTGGCCCATATCTATGTGTGTGTTCCCAGCTTCACCGTCTATGGCCAGCTTTAGATATATAAAACAATAAAATATATTCAAACTTTCTACTTCTAAAATCAACTTCAATTCCATCATTAACATTAACAATAACAAACATTTTAGGATATTTTGTTCTTAATGTATAATATAGAACGCACATTCGATTTTGTACCTCTGTAGAGTTCTTTTAATTTTTCAGTTCAGTAAGTGCAGCTTTCGCTTGCAGGAGCCCCTTGCTGATTTATCTTATATATTTCAAAGTCTGATTTTGGATTGATACCCATGGCTGGTTTTATAAAGGCATTGCAACATCAACAGGGACTTGAGTCTTCTATGGTTTCAATTGCTGCTTTCTCTATAACCGTGATTCCCAAACTGGGGGGAGGCGAAGGTATTCCAGGGGGGCGCTTGCCCTCATTCTTAACTTTAGTGATTAAATAGGGAGGGGGGGCTTGATAATGTTCCTGCAATGAAAGTTTGGGAACCACTGCTCTATAACATGTCCTCTGTATAAATACCTTAAATTGTATTTAGGAACAACAAGTGTGTTTTTTATTGCATTCTTTTTTTTTCTTTTTTTGAGAGGGGGGGGGGGAGATTCTTTTTCTACTTTTAACCTGGTGATCCTACGTTCTTTCCTATGGCAATTAAGTGTACTGATGTTATTTATAGAGGAGCACTGATTGTGACTCTGAAAGGTTTACTTTTTCACATCTCCATAACATATACCCTGTTTCCCCAAAAATAAGGCATCCTATGATAATAAGCCATTACATTTTTGCCTATAAGGCATTCCCCTAAAAATAAGGCACCCCGAAAATACGGTACTGTAAATCTGGACAGGGGGGATCCGTGGGGGCAATCACAATGACACAGGAGGATCAGAAGGGGTTACTAAAATGTTAATCCCCCCTCTGAGTCTCCTGTGCCATTTTGATTCCCCCTCTGATCCCCCCTGTGTCATTTTAAGTGATTCCCCCACCCTGATACCCCAGTGCCGTATTCTTCTTCATAGAAAAATAAGACATCCCCCGAAATTAAGACGTAGGGCATCTCTGGGAGCAAAAATCTATATAAGACACTGTCTTAAGCCCCCCATACACCTTAAGATTGATCCATACTATCTCCATTAGATCTACCAACAATTGTGTAGTATAGTGGCCTCCCTGATAGAATACATAG
>CM070032.1:4369930-4386078 GCA_036250615.1 Ptychadena robeensis
CCCCCTACCTCCAAAATTGTGCCAAGGAAAAATCCAGTGATTTTGTGAAATTGGATTTGCCTGGGAACACCACATAAAAACGTGACTTTCCCGGCCAAAACGGGGGGTTGACAAATATGAATTGCAGTACTCCAACGCAGACGCAGCTAGTGTGAAAGAGCCTAGAACCACACTGGGGAGACCTCAAACATGCAGTTCATGTGAGATTGCCCAAGAATTTGCCAGAATTGGAGATCTTTACCCAGGAAGAAACAAAACCCACAAATCACATCAAGCTGTCATTCATGGTAAAGGGGGCAATGCACGATATTAAGGACTGGGGTGTGTAAACTTGTTTAGGGTCATTTGGATAGTTTTTGTTGGGATAATGATCAAAAAAAAATCACAGTTGTTTGACAATAAATGGTCTCAGCCAATCACTAACCATGAGTGATAATTACCATATTTTTTAGACTATAAGACACACATTTCCCCCCAGAAATCAGGGGGGGGGGGGGGGGACGCAGGGCTCCCACCAGCACTCGGCCCTGGGTGGTCGCTCCTTGGCTCCCGGCAAGGAGATTAGCCGGGGAGCTGTCAGATGAGAGATCCGTCCACGGCCAAATCTCACATCTAAACTCTATTGCTTATACCAGCAGAGCCCTGCTGGTATAAGCAATGAATAGAGAGATATATGAACTGCCATCTATTTCTCTCATTGTGTCTGTGAGATCTGCAATCAATCTGCAGCTGACACAGCCATAGAGAAAGAGGAGATCTGCAGCCGTTCCTCCGCGGCCCCCCCCTCTTCCTCATCAGTGAGGAAGATGATGTGCCGTGATAGTAGTTCTGCTAGTGACATCTAGTGGCGGAATTTGGTATTGCATTGATTTCATCCATTGCATCGATCCAATTTAAACACTTCAAATATAATTTTTTCTGGTTTTCCTGCTCTAAAAACTGGGTGCGTCTTATTGTGCGGTGTGCCTTATATTCTGAAAAATACGGTAAGTTTTGTGTTATTCGTACTAACCTGGAGAGCTATAATCAAAATATATTGCCTTATTTTTTGGACTATAAGACGCACTTTTTCAGTGTCAGTGTCTTATGGTCCGACCACCTGCGGCCATTTACCATCCCCAGGCAGATGGGAGATCGGCTGTGTGCAGATCTCCCATCTGCCAGGAGAGATGGCAGGGAGCTGAAGTATATTGCCTTCATATGCAGAGCCCCGCAGATATAGCCAGTGTGTGTGTGGGGAGAGCTGCACTAGCTGGCAGTTTCCACACACATGCAGCGTATCGGGACAGGGAAACATGAGTGCAGATTCCCCTGTGAGGTCCCCCCTTCCTTCCTGTGTATGAGGAAGAAGAAGAAATGCCGAAGTGTGCTCTCTAGTGACACCATTTTTTGTGGCTGCAATTGGGTACTGCAGGGGATTTATTCACTAATTCTTTTAAACACAGGAAATTTTTTTATTATTATTTCCATCTCTAAAAACTGGGTGCATCTTTTGATTAAGTGTGTCTTATAGTCTGAAAAATACGGTACATCATTTGAAGGATAGTAAAATATAATATTAATATATGGACTTTACTCCTAATATACAACATTAAGATGTAATTTTTTCTATCTATTTGCAGAGACAAATATAAAAGCACATACAGGGCCCCTCTGGAGCGACTATGCCATCCCACGGTGTATCTTTGAGTTTATTTTCCTGAAAATCTATAAATCCTGTGTATGTTGGGGTCTTTAGATATAGTTCTTAAAGCCTTTAAGACATCCAATAGAACAATGTGTCTCTCAGTATATATCAAAGACGGAAGGACATCAAGGGCTGCTTTGACGACTTCAAATACCACTGCCAGAGGGGCTGATTTATGCTATATAAAAGCCTCCACATCAAGGCTCAGCATATCAATATATACAGAATAGCTATATATCTATAGACGTTCAAGAATGGAATATCATCCATATATGTGACAGCTTCCATCACACAAGGGAATGTCAAGGGACAGGTGTTGTGGTGAGCAATAAGCCCCTCTGGTTTATCTCCCAATTAACCATTAGATATAGGCCATGCATGGATAGAAGCAACACAGACGCTCTTCTGAGTCTATGAAAGTACTTCTGAACTTTAATGCACACAGCGCATACAGGTTGTGGGGGATTACACTCAAACGGTTGCTCTCACAGCATTAATCCACGCAATTGCGATCTCTTTTTAGGGCTCCTGCCCGTGTTTATTTGCACACAAACAGTCCAAAGTCCAACACACAAAATTTGCCTCACAGGGGTTAACATAAGCATAAACATAAACATAAGCAGGGGTTAACATAAAAAAGTTCTGAAAAATCCAACAATGGTTCCTTCCTGTAGGAACCTTTAATGGCCTGCCTCCTAGCAGCCACCAGCAAGGGGCCACACACTCCCTGTGTTTGCTGCACACAGCAGCACTGTCTCCCACTTCCTTGGGGAGCCCTGACTAAGTGGCTTCAGTCTCTTTTGTTAAGAAACACCAAGCCACCTCCCTGATGTCCATCAGGTGTAGTTCCTGGATGGAATGGGAAGGCCCACCCATTTCCTTCCCCCCATCCCAGAATCCAGAATCCCAAAACAAAAACTAAACAAGACTGCAGAACAACCTATTGTTGTTGGCCAACATATTCCTGGATTCCTTCCAGGATACACCTGATGGGTCCTTTTACACCGTGACAGAAGAACAGTCTGTCAGATACAGATTATTCATGACGAAAGAGAGGGAGGGGTGGTTAGTGAGGTCATCATTTGTATAGTCCATCTTTGGGTTGTAGTGTCGTGGAGGTGCATTGTAGTACTGAAACTTACACAACCAGATTCTTTAGAAGGATGTCTTCTACTCAGCACACTGCTGCAAAGCTCACACACCCAGAAATGGAAGGTCCACGCATGAAGTGGGGGATATTTACAAGTTTACTAGCAGGAGGATATTTACAGCTTCTTCATCATCACCCGTTGGCAGGGATGGGGCATCAATCTTGGGAATCTACAGTTCCAAACTCGCTCCTACTCGTGGTTGGTTACCTTGGAAGGCTGAAGGCTCTCACACCAGGGAAGAAGATAGCCAGTCCTTGCCAGGGAGTCACACTGGATAACAATCCTGCATCTGGGGACACGTCTGGAGGATCTGCAGTGTCAGGTGAGCAACAGAAAAGCCCAGAAAGTTCTGAGGAGCTAACATTTATAGACTCCCAAAGGGGTTGGATTAAGGCAGATGGGCAGATTAGGATTGATACACTTAGTGGGGAGTGGGAAAAAAAAGACAGCCATCTAGACACGTACTCAACCTCAAGTAAACAGCAGGTGCACAACCCTTAAAGGGACAGGCACCAAACAAACATATATACAGTAGATAGCATAGGAATAGTGTACAGGACAGGTATATAAATATAGTAAAGCATATACACATCAAGTGAATAAGCCCTGTCACTACCCTAGGCTAGGGGAAACCCATGAATGTACAAGTATTTAAAAAAATGCATTAAAATGTACAATTAGTGCCAGTTACTGGTCACTACATGGTAACCGTATTTTTCGGACTATAAGACGCACCAGACCATATGATGCAACCAGTTTTTAGAGAAAAAACGAAAAAAAAATTGAAATGTTTTCAGGTGGAAAAAACAATATCTGCAGTACCCAATTTCAGCCACAACAATGGTGTCACTAGAGAGCACACTTCAGGCAGAAGAGGGGGGGGCACGGTGTATTCTATACTCTTCTCTCCCTTCTTGTCAGCTGTGAGCTGGGCTGTCCACTTCCATGTGTGTCTCTCTGATGTACTGCTTCTATCAGCAGTGCTCTGTTGATAGAAGCAGTACAGCGCAGATGAGGGATGTGGCTCATCTCGGGAGAGCTGGCGGGAAGCCAAAGGGGGTTGCGGAAAATACGGTAATTGTTTTCTGCAGACTTGATAGCATGACATTCTTCCAGTCTCCTTGGCTGCGACCTTGGGCTGTGATCATATCTGGAGGAAATAACAAGCAGGCGGTATATAGGAGATAGATAGGTATAAGGCATAATATATGGGTATATAGCATTTATATAGCATAACATAAGTAGAAGGCTTAAACAAATAGAGAATGTAAAGAATGTTGTTCAACCGTAGTCATCCAGTTGGCCCCCATGTCACAGGTATCCACACGGACCGTACCAATCTTCACACTAATACTGTTATGTATTCAGGAGATTCTCAATAATGACCCGTAACAGGGATTCAATGTGACAGCAATATGTCATATGATCAGAGAATGAGGCCCAACATCCTCCAGGTTATAATGTATATCGTCTCCAATGGAGAGGGATCGCCAACATTTTCCATGCACCCATATCCAGTGAATATATATGGAGGCTATAATCCAACTCAATCATCGGTAATCCAATCCATGTAGGGCCCATCAAATGTAATATTCTCATAGCCGCCCGGACATATTAATGTGTCCAATATAAAGCTGGCCATACACCTTTAGATCTTTCTGTCAGATATCCTTTAAGGCCCCCATACACGTATTCTCCCACCGGATTCCGCACCGATCGCAGTCCGGGCGCGTGCCCGCCCAAACGATCGTGCCCGGAATCGCATGCATCCCCCTTGGTTCCGATCGATCAGGTCCGTCGTTTCATGGTGGCCCAGAATCGATCCTGCTCGGAGAACCAACATGTTTGTCTTTCTGATCCTTATTCTTGCCCGGATCAGGGGGGTTTGCCATTTGTAGTTGATCGATGTGTCGTCCCGTGAATTCCGCTTCGACAGGTGGTATGCTGCGATGGGATACTCTTAATTGCCGTTGATCACACCTGCGATTCGGCAGAATTCGCCGGAATCGATCGTATTATGAATCGTGGCATGGAATCCGCACGTGTTATGGCTAGCTTTAGATCTACCAACACTATGTAGTGCCGGGTCCCTGCGATTGAACACAGGGAGGACTCGATGGTTTAGAAAGTCCCTCATATTACATGGTTTTGGTAAAACAAAAGGAGATCTAAAGTAAATGTGACAGATAAATCTGATCTATCCGATCAGCGTTCATCCGATTTATTATAGTGCAAAATAAAAAGTAATTTGGCGACCAATGAAAACACCCCTAAGTTTTGAAGAAAAAAATAAAATGAGTCCTCTAACCAAGCCAAGAGGCCAGTGCTTAGTTCCAGTATGTATAAAACTTTACCATGTGGCTATACACTAGCAGTACCCATTCTATGAACACACTGACCAACTTATGGAGAGACACATTTTACAAAGGGGTACTTACCTCACATATGGGAGGAGAGAATCTGTGTCCCATATTTTTTTATACTGCAATGAAGAATGTATATACACAGCTCATGCTATCTAAATATCCTCAATTCACCCAGATGGTTGGTCAGTGTGTTCAGACAATGGCACTGGTAGTTCTAACACAGCGGAAGGCTGCCTCTTGGCAGTGGTCTTTTTACTTGGCTGGAGGGAATGGAACATATTCCAGTCTCCTGGGATGCAGAGCTATTGCTTCCATGATGTGTGAGACCAAAAAAAAGAAAAAAAATTTGTACCATAAGACCCAAAAACACAACCATTGATTGATTGGGAAAAAGTGAGTCCCATTGTCAGGATCCGGACCCAGGGATGCTTCGGTATCTGGCTGTAGCCCTGTCTGCTGAACCACCTGCTAGTCTGACCTTATTGGATCCCTTGGACAAACTAGAAACCTAATTCTTGGTGAACTCTGAACTCTTGGCCCCTCCCTAGTACTTCCTTTATAAACCATGCCTGTGCACTTCCTCCTTGCCAGGTTATTGTGCTCCTGCCTATATCTAGCTCTTGCTGCTTATCGTTCCTTTGCTATCATCCGTGTACCACACCTTGGCTTCTTGCTACTAGACTATGCTTCATCTTGATCCCCTTGTTATCTGTCACCTTTACCTTTCGATATATGCTTGTTACTGGACTAGGCTTCTGATTACCACAAATGATCCTGCCAGGACCTGTCTCAGCATCTGGTCTCCAAGCCTGATCCTAGACCGTAAAGGTAGGCATACATGTTAGGATTCTCCCTCGATAGATGAGGGACCGACCCCGGCCTCTCAGAGGATTGGCAAGCACCCTTTGGGTGCTGAACACTACTTTGGACTGTCCAAAGTAATGGGATCAGCCAGGAATTTACCGACATGTCAGATCACTGTGCGATCCGAGGATCCTAGTCCATCTCGCCAGGTGAGCACACCCGAATTGCGGCCAGATGATTGGCGGGAACGTGCACAGCGGGCTGAAGAATCTGCCAGGAATCTGCCCGTGTATGGCTACCTTTACACTTATAGTACGGAAAATACAGGCAAAGACCTTGGTACCTCATGGGTTAAAAAATGGCATTGGTCCTCCAATGGTCCAGGTTCACTAAGAGATTCCGTTAACGTGGTATTTTCTTTTGTGAACTCTGCTCAAATAAACGTAATATGCAGTAGTAACTATAAACTCCTGTTAAGAGCTATTATAAATAAGTCTCAATACAATATACTTTATGATCTTTTTTTAACTATTAACTTGCTGCTTGCTACTAGACTACGCTACGCATCATCTTGATCCCCTTGTTATCTGTCACCTTTGGCTTTTGATGTATGCTTGTTACTGGACAACACTTCTGATTACTCCCTCTAGATTACCATTGTTGACCCTGCCAGGTCCAGTATTGCAGTCGCAGCATTTAGATTTTTTAACTATTATTAATTAACAAGTAGATTATTTGATGTGTTAAGATTACAATAGTCTATTCGAATACCTGTTATTACCTTTTAACTTACCCTTATATACTCAAATATAAGCTAAGGTTTTTCAGCACACCTCGCACTGGGGTCTTCTCCAGCCAGGGTCCTTCCAGACCAGTTTGGCTTATACTCGAGTGTTTATGGTATATTACACCTGCTTCCCCGAAAATAAGACCCCCTTACATTTTTCCCTCACGCTATAAGGCACCCCCCCCCAAAATAAGGCACCCTCGAAGATACTGTACTGTAACTCTGGACAGGGGGGACCAGAGGGGCCAATCAAAGTGACACAGGAGGGTAAGAAGGGGTTACTAAAATTGAAATCCCCTCCCCCCCCCTGAGTCTCCTGTGTCATTTTGATCCTACTCTGTGTTATTTTAAGTGATCCCCCCACCCTGATACCCCAGTGCCGTATTCTTCTTCATGGAAAAATAAGACATCCCCCGAAAATAAGACGTAGGGCATCTCTGGGAGCAAAATTTAATATAAGACACTGTCAACACAGTATATATGATACAATTCTGGATGTATACGCATTATGACTCCTCTGCACATATTTGATATGATGAGCCTTGATGTGGAGGCTTTCATACTGGATAATTTCCAGCCCTCTGGCAATGGTTTTTGATGTAGTATAGGAAGCAGCCTTGATATTCTATAGTCTTTGATACATAACATGAGAGAAATTGTTCTCCGTGGAATCCTTGAAAGCTATGAGGATAATATCTCTGAACATCGCTATACATTGATAGTATTTATAGGATTTGAGGAAAGTCAATTTATGAATTCACTGTAGAATGGTTCATCATGGCATACCAGGAGGTCCCTGTGTTCTGGTGTTTCTCATTTCTGGTGCAAAACTTTTCCACATTTTGTCACATTACAGCCACAAACATGACTCAATTTTATTGGAATTCCACGTAAAAGACCAATACAAAGTGGTGACACGTGAGAAGTGGAAGGAGAATCAGACATGATTCCAAACATTTTTTTACAAATAAATAACTGCAAAGTGGGGTGTGCAGCGTAATTATTCAGCCCCCTTTGGTCTGAGTGCAGTCAGTTGCCCATAGACATTGCCTGATGAGTGCTAATGACTAAATAAAGTAATTTTAATAATAATAATTATGGGGGTATAAAAGGGTATGGTGCTCAAGTGTTGGTGAGGAATATTATTAGTAGAGATTGTCAAATTTTTTTTGAATCAAATAAGAATAGGTTTGACTTACCTCAGAGTTAGTATGATGGTGGCATAATGCTCCACAATCCTAAAAAAAAAACATGCTTACCTGCTGTTCCCTGCAATTATATGAGAGATTGTATCTTGATTTGCCAGACTTCAAGGGTTAAGTCAAGGTGCAATATTGCAAGTGGCCACTGGGGGCGTTTATTATGGTTTTCTATGGGAAAATTTGTCTGTGTACAGTTTAATGCAGAGCTTTTATTAAGGATACCACTGCTCTCAGAGATGTTGGGCTCTTCCGGGGGTGCTGTGGCACACGTCATAAGAGCCAGGGATACTCATTACTGTTTTACGTATTTTTTTTTGTATCATCCTCACTATTATCGGCACTTCTAGTGACATTCATGTTAACATTGTTAAGGGTATTTTGGATGGTGGTGGCCTCCTGTTTGGGGGGCCCCCTCCCATTCTAAGCTGCATCTTAGCTAGGCCGTTTTTATTGCTTGGATTGATCTCCTTTCTTTCCCCCTCCCTTTTGTATTGTTCTATTTTATTTATTCTTATATCTGTAATGTTCTTCTTTTGGAAAATTTCTTTAAATAAACAGTTATACATGGAAGTCGCATACCTCTGACAATCACTGTGGCAGAGTTATGTTGATAGTATCATTGGGATTCATTGAAAATATATAGACCACCTACAGTAGATGTATAGTGATGGCTGAACATTGGGAGCGAACAGGCGGATTGGACTTTAGGAACTGGCAACTCCAGTGGCGCATTGATGTCCCTCGATGTCTACCGACTAAATGATCTTGACAGACACTGGTGGTGTGGGTGTTCTTCTGCCAGCCGGATATTTTTTTTCCCCTTGCAGCTGATCCAGCCGGTGGAAGAATGCCCACACTGCACGGCGCCTGTCAAGTGAATTTTTTAGATCCGGTGAAAAGATTCAATTGACAGACACCAGTCGCATCTTTCTTAGATCCCTGCGCGGCTGACCCGGATGGCGGAAGAACACCCACACTTCTTCTCGCTGGCAAAAGGGGCGGGGCACCGGCACCGCTCACCGGCGAGAAGAAAATAGAACATGTAGTTCTCGCTGCAGACTGTCCACCACTCGCCATCCCTATAGACAGGGGTGCACATAAGTGGTACTCTGTATATACAGGGGTGCACATAAGTGGTGCTCTGGTATTCAGAAGGGGCCAAAACCTAGCTCTGCGTACCGGCATTATTGTTACACAGCTCATATGCGTACTAACGACTTGGAGGCGCTCCGTGTCTGGGCGGCCGCAGCTAAATGTTACATGTATACAATGTATGTCACTTGGATAACCACAGGGAAACATGAATAACTATGAAAGGTCGCAGTTAGGGGGGGTGACACTGGGAATGTAAATTACTAATCCAAAAATATGATTGGACTTCTAAGGGGGTTGGAGATCTGGGGATGAATGTCAGAGTAGGCATATGTAAGGGTAAAATCTGACAAGAGAAAAGCACTGTGTGACAGCTGGAATATGACTATGAAAGGGTGACATTTAGACTGCAGGTAGTCTCAGGGGTTAGTTACTAAGAAAGTGTCAGGATTGCACTACTGAGGTATGAGATCTGGGGGGTTAAACACGTTGTATTGTGAGAGTTACATGTGACCCAAAGCCAGCTGGTGACCTGTGGATGGAGACAGCTAATCGAAGGCTCAATCAGGAACAGGGAGGTCCATCTGCAGCAGAATCTACCATGCAGAAGGCTGACACAGAGGACAGTGAGGGAGACAGTGAGGAAGACCACCCTACATATTGGGTGAGTACCAAACACCATCGCCTGGTACTCATCTGAGGAGCTCACTAAAAAAGTTATGTGCACCCCTAGATGCATTTCACGTACCTACCTGGCTTGAGTTGGCATTGCGTATTTCTTTATTCATGCTTCGCACACAGCTGTGTATCGCATTTGTATCTCACATACAAGGTGTAGATGTGAATTGCAGATTGTTAGGGAATGTGTGTCTGTTGGTTACAGAGAGTTTCTGTAAATTAACGGAAGACTAATTAGTGGCATCTTCGTGTCACCTCGCGCTGCCTAATGTATGGATCTATCTCGCTGTCATCTGACATCTCATAAACATCGCAGAATATTCCTTATTATAATCAATCCTCGGGGGTCATTACTGACATTTTTCTTGCAGCAAGCCGTTCTGTTTACTTCAAAGCAACGGCTCGTGTTACAGAAACAGCAAACGCACCCTCGCCACCCAAATCCACAAGAGGCTTCAGCCTCCATTTTGTAGGGCGAACGCTGCGCCGGAGCTTTATACATTATTAGCAGCTCACGCTTCCAGAAAACAAATAACTTATTTGCAGCAGATTGAAACATTAGCATCAGGAAGTGAGGAGGGGCTGCAAGGGACCTTTTTTAATTACCCCTTACGGGTAAGCAGTGTCGGCACTATGGGCGGGCCTGGCCCCCCATGGTCAGGTCGGCGTGCTCGCTCGATTAGGGCTCCCTACCTATGCAGCCGTTCGTCTGAAACGTAGGCGCGCCCCCCTGATTGGCTGCCCGTGCCCGTCCACTCCTGGCACTCTGGCACCGACCCAGCAGGTAAGGTTTTGTTTTTGCGCCATAAATGAAAAGATCAATTTCTGGTGGTAGGTCTGCTTTAACTCCCCTCTACCCCCTCTGCTACATAGCTAAACTGATCAATATCCTAGAACATTCGTTCACGAAGTGTCCACTTTAGCGATCTCCCGCGATTCTGATCCAGGGGCGGTGATAGCTAGTGACTTTTCGGGCAAGCGATCGGGAGAAATCTGGAGCGATCGGGAAAATTTTCGGCACCGACTACAATTGCGCAAGATTGTGCCCATAGAGAATGAATGGGGACACGTTAAAAAAATTGTAAACTTGTCCATTCATGTCTACGGCCGCGACCAGGCACGGTAAAATCGCACGTGATCGTGGACGATCGTCAAAGTAAGGACAAGCCTTAAGTGAGGGAAAACCGTGCAGTTATTGCCTAAACAGCACCCAAACAGTGGGTGGACCCTATGGACACAGGAACGTGCCTATAACACCCCCTCCGGTTGCTGGGGTAGTGTAGTGTAGACCCAGCCTTATCCTCAACTAAGCTACTGTCATAAATTTTTCTCCTGACGGATGCGTGAATGTGTTTAGGGCTTGGATGTGTCTGTAGATATGTAGGTATATAGGTAGGTATTTCATGTGGCAAGTAGGGATCTCACAAATCTAACTTTCTTCTTCCAGGACTTCTCTGTGGGAGCAAGGCCTAACATCCAGGCCTGAGGGACTGCAAAGATCATCATGAAAAGTTAGCCATACACGAGTTGTCTGTCTGATATTGCACTCTATGTTAATCCCTGGAAGTCTGGTAAATAAACATGAAATCTCTCATACGATTCCAGGAAAATGTAACTGCAGAGACGCAGCGGAGCGATAGGCGGGAGCGGGGCGTGACCGGGGCGTGTTGGTAGCCGTGACGGACAGGATGCAGGACAGGAAGGGACGTAGCTGGAGGGGCGGGGTTTAGGTTATTAAAGGGAGCGGGGACAGGAAGTGGGCCTCTTTGGACCTTCAATCACCCACCCACCCTCCCTGAGTTTTTGGTTTTTTTAGGTTGTTCATGCAAATGTTTTGTGTTCTGTGTACTATTGGTTCTTATGTATGTTGTCGCAGCAGGCGGGTCCTCGGCAGTGCCTAAAGTGATCTTAAGTTTAAATTGTAGGGTGACGTGCTTATTTAAGGAGGGCAGTCACCAAAAGGGGTAAAATGGTATGGAGGGCTCAGGCCCTTTAAAGCGGACCTACCACCAGGAATCTATGTTTTCATGAACGGCACTAGAAGTGCCAATAATAGGGAGGAATGCAGTGGAAAAAACCCCAAAACGTACCTGTAATGAGCAATTTAGTAATATAATCCGGCATTCCTGTTCACTTCCTGGTTAATGGGCTCAGCAAAACCCGGCACCACGTCACAACAACACGTGATTTTTCAGTGTAAATCCAACACATGATGGTGCAATATCGCGGGTGGCCACTGAGGGCGTTCAGTGATCTTCTATGGCAAAGCAGCTCACTGAAAAATCACGTGTTGTTGTGACGTGCTGCCGGCTTCTGCTGACACCATGAACCAGGAAATGAAGAGAAATGCCGGATTATATTCCTAAATTGCTCATTACAGGTGCGTTTTTGGGGTTTTTCACTGCATTCCTCCCTATTATTGGCACTTCAAGTGCCATTCATGAAAACATAGATTCCTGGTGATAGGTCCGCTTTAAGTTGGGGTTTATTTACCTGTTTAACAGGAACTTTATTGGGAAGTTGGAAGTACCCACTGTGCTGGTTATAAGGGCAAGTGGCTGGTATGGACGGTGGTTTTGCAATGTTTATAAGAGTTATAAATGTTATTTATGTTATTTAAATTTAATATTTAATGTAAAGTTTATTTGGGTTATTTATATTCATACTGGCACTGTCAAGGGATTTTGTGAAGTATTTTTGATAAGCTGTGGCCTTTTCTATGTAACATCCACTTAATAAAAAAAAAAAAACAAAATTCGAAATATTGTATTGTGGCCCTGTATATTAATAAGTGGGGGTGGGGTAAGCAGGTTTGTAGTAGCCGCTCAACCTGCCCGGTCAAGCAGGTAAGCTCATCATTAATTTTAGGATTTGTACGCGTATTCCCTCCATCACCATCTAGGAGGTAGTCACAACTAATTTTTACCATAGGCCCCCATACACGTGGCGGATTTCGCACCGTGAATTTCCGGCACGATCGATTCCGGGCGCGTGCATCGCGAACTATCGTGCCTGAAAAAAAAAAGGAGAAAAAAAAAAACAAAAAAAAAAACAGGACAACACAAGGTACAAAATGAAGACTAAGAAACAAAGAAAACAGAACGAACAAGAAAAAAAAACAATGGAAAAGCTGCAGTAAAAAGGAAGTAAAACAGGTCGAGGATCGGACACACAAGAACGGGAATCGCATGCATCCCACCGGTTCCGATCGATCAGGTCCGATCGTCATGGTGGCCCAGAATCGATCCGCCGGAGAACCAACATGTTTGTCTTTCTGATCCTATTCTGCCCGGATCAGGGGGGTTTGCCATTTGTAGTTGAATCGATGTGTAACGCACACGGAATCCGCTCGACAAGGTGGTATGCAGCGATGGGATACTCTTAATTGCCGAATTGACACACCTGCGATTACGGCAGAATTCGCCGGAATCGATCGTATTATGAACGTGGACATGGAATCCGACACGTGTATGGCTAGCTATAGACATTTTTTAGATTTTGAGTATACATCCTCTTTAAGTGTCATTTCCCTACCAGGCTGGAGGTTGAGGAAAGAGGACTCTCCCTTTTATACAGAGTCTTGGGATTAGAGACCCTTTCTCCACTTACTATTATAAGGCTTTAGTACAGTGCGCAACTGAGTTGATATGGAGGGCCACAAGTGTGGGGAACACTGTAGTATGATAATTAGAGATGGTCGAATTTTTCGACTTCCTAACTTTGTGAGCTTATTGCAAAGCCCCTGAAAATGGTATCGTCACCAAAATTACAGGAGATGCAGAGAAGCGTTGTAGGAGCATTTGAAAAAAAAAAGTTTTGTCGAAATTCCGATTTTTTAAATTTTGACTTGACTGTGAACTTAATTTGTGAAAAAAATATTTGTGTTAGAGACATACTTTCTTTTTTGGAGTATACCCCCAACCCTCCTCTACATCCCCAGCAAGTTTGGTGCTGATACCATGCTCAGGGGCAATTAAGTCGAAACCGTCGAAATGGTCGAATTTTTGAAAAAAAATTCGACCATCTCTAATGATAATGCACATAAAGCCAATCAGTGACCCCAACGGCTCCTGAGCAAGTCCCTCACCTCTCCTCCTCTTCCCGTTCTAAGAAAATCCCGGGCGAAGATGAGTCAGTGAGAGATCATTGGACAGGTGAGTTGCTATGCTCTATGCATTAACAGTTTCAGGGGCTGCAAGTGGATAACCGAGGGGGCCACAGAAGAACCCCCAAAAGGGCCGCATGTGGGCCCCGGGCCGCAGGTTGGGCACCTGGGCTTTGGTACCTCTCATCCTGGGTTAGAGCCTCAGCCAGTTGTTTGCAAGTGACTTTTGTAACGCTTGTACCCTACATAGTGCCCTATATCAGCAGAGGCCTGTGTATCTGAGTGACCGGGGGGCGCTGTAGCTCAGGCAACGTCCATATACGTTTTGGAGTGAGGAGTCTGGGTGTCAACTGTTAAATAGAGATGGTCAAATTTTTCGACTTTCTAATTTGTGAGCTGATTGCAAAGCCCCTGAACATGGCATCATCACCAAACTTGCTGGAGACGTAGAAAAGGGTTGTGGGAACATTTGCTCTAGCACATAGAGTTTTTGCATAAATGACCGTATTTTTCAGACCATAAGATGCACTTTTTCACCCCCAAAATTGGGGGCACTGCCTCTTATGGTCCAAATGCGCGACCCCCGCAGCCATTCGGCCGCCAGTGGTCGCACCTTGGCTTCCTGCCAGCTCTCCCGGCACGGAGATTAGCCAGGAAGCTGGAGGAGCTGTCAATTGTGAGATGCTGGCCTGTGTCTGGCTCTCCCATCTGAACTGTGTAATTGCCTATGCCAGCAGACTACTGACAGAGGCAATGAAGAGAGAGTTATAGATGAACTTGCATCTATATCTCTCTCTCCTGTCCATGGGAACTGCAATCACTGCAGCTCCCACTGACACAGAAACAGCTGATCATCAGAGGAGAGACTGAAAGGAGAGGGAGAAGTTGTTGCCCCCCTCCTCCTGCAGATCAGTGTGAAGTATGACGCTGGGCTGAGAGTGTACTGCTGCTAGTGACACCTACTGGCTGAATTGCATATTGCATTCATTGAATTCATTGCATTAACTCTTGATATGAAAACTTATTAAATCTTATTTTTCTGGTTTTCCTGCCCTAAAAACTGGGTGTGTCTTATGATCCGGTGCGTCTTATAGTCCGAAAAATACAGTAAGTTAAAAAAGAAAGTCGAAATTCCAAATTTCTAATTTTTTACTTGACTTTGAACTTAATTTATGCAAAAACTATTTGTGTTAGAGCCATACTTTTTTGTCGTATACCCCCCACCCTTCTCTACATTTCCAGTACATTTGGTAATGATAACATGTTCAGGGGATTAACTCGAAATCATGGAATTGAAAAAAAAAAATTTGACCATCTCTACTGTTAAGCCCGGGTCGCGCTACATTGATAAATCCCTGGCAAGGAAAGTTGAACTTCGACAAAGTAACTGTAATTCCCCATCAAAGCCAACACAGAGGCGGTGATATGTGAGGATCTCACACAGAGTATCACAGCATGGCCTGCGCTCCCTTCCCAGTAATCTCTGCAGGGCCCGGCTCTCTAATCTCTGGAACCATCCGCAGGAAGGAGAGAATCACAAGGAGCGCGGACGGCGTCTTGTTCCTCATATGAATTATTAAATGGATGCTGACAGGTCTGTGTAGAGCGCCCGGGCCCCTGAGGTGCGAGACAGTCAGATGTTTGGGGATTGCTCCAAATACATCGCAAACATTCACGCTGCAATAACGACATTAATAAAAGATATCTTGTCATCGATGTCTTATTCATTTCATGGGTTCACACTTGTAGTCGTCACATTTTATTGAGATATGAATGAAAAGATGGATGGCGCCAGCAAGTGAGACCGCCAGAAGAGAGCGTCAATGGCCTAGAGAGGAGCCAACCGTGCCAGAGTCTCTCTGAACAATACAGGAGACCTGACTGCTCACAGGTCCTGTCCCTCCCCCAGCCTGTGATTGGACAGTGAAAGGAGAAGCAGAAGACTGATGGGCTCCACTCTTTTCTCTGAACATGCTTGGACTCCTAAAGCTGGCCATACACCTTGAGAGCTTTCTGTGAGATATCCTTTACATCTGCCAACAACTATGTAGTGCCGGGTCCTCTGCAAATATATATATACCTGCTGTTCTCTAAATCATATGAGAGATTCCAATTTTATTTTCCAGGCTTCCAGGGGTAATCACAGGGTGCAATATCACGAGTTGCCACTGGGGGTGTTTATACTGGTTTTCTATGGGAAAATGGGTCACTGCTGTCTTTGTAACTTAGACCAATGCCATATAGGGAAGGGGGTGGGGTCACTGCTGTCTTTGTAA
>CM070032.1:4436777-4448408 GCA_036250615.1 Ptychadena robeensis
ATGGTGCGCTTTTGGTACAGAAATCTGGACCTCAGCAGTGCGCTAGGGAGGTTAATTTATGTAAAACTATTTGTGTTACAGACATACTTTTTTTGTAGTATACCCCCAACCCTTCTCTACATCTCCAGCAAGTTTGGTGATAATACCATGTTCAGGGGCTTTGCAATCATCTCTAGTGTTGATCGTGAATATTCGAATCACAAATTTTTATTTTGTGAATACCGGCACTCTTAAGAATTCGCGAAGATCTGGAATATAGCACTATATCTTCTTCATTTTGAATATTCAATATTCTAGGGAAAGAACCATGCATTGCGTTTGCAATATTCACATGTACAAGTGCTGATTTTCACAATGAATTACTTCTATGAGTGTTGTCTCATGTGGTGATTACACTGCAGCTGCTATATCACATTCTGCCACTAGATGTCACCGTGACAACACACATTGAGTTTTCAATATTGCAATATTGATGGGAGGTCATACCTGTCACAGGGGAATTCTATGGCTTCGGCCTCAGCGTTTCCTTCTTCTTTCACTATGACCTTGTCCATGTACCACCCGCAGCCTCCTCCTTTCCCATCATGCCCTATGCGCACCCTCCTCACTTGCTTCAGAGTCACGGCTTCTATGATAAATTCATCAGCCTGTAGGAAGAAAGCAGGACGTATGGTCAGATACATAACAACCCCAACTGCTGACCCTTATACATTTTTGGATTTTATAAAATATTTTTTAGATCTGCGACCCCAGGAAGTGACATCACAAAGTGTCACTTCCTGTATTTGGAACAATTGCTGGTGTGTTGTTTCATTTTCGTTCCAAATACAGCAAGTGGCAATTCATGACGTCACTTCCGGCACAATCAGGTAAGTGAGATGTCCACTGCCTTCTATATCCCCACCCCACTTGTGCAAATGATGTGCAGGGTGGGAAGTCAGCTTCCTGCTTCACTTGTGGGCATCAGCTCTGCTGCTTTTTGACGCTTACAGGGAACGTGTGACCCCTGTGAAATGGACGTTCAAGGGGGTCACAACCCACAGGTTGAGAACCGCTGCTTTAGTTCCTTATGAATGGTAACCAGAGGCAGCAGGTAAGAAGAGCTAAAGTAAAACTAATTTAAAGTACCATGGGTAAGGGGTCACAGTGGTGATTCTTCTGTTGGGGGACACCACCCAATGTAAGGATAACCAATATGCAACTCGTCAATATATACAACTGGGTCGCGACCCACCCCCACACGGGCTCCTTACTTACTACCACTGCCTGTAAAAATCTAATGCACAGACCTGAAAGATGAATAGCAAGACCAAAGTCCATAGGCTGTTGGTACCCTTAGTAGCCCATCCCCCACCTCATCAGGAGCATGCCCAGGCGTTGTAGGGAGGTCATATAGACACGTGGAGGCCACACACCCTACTGAGCCTCATTGTGACTTGTTTTAAGGACATTACATTATTATTATTATCATTTATTCATATAGCGCCACCATCTTACGCAGTGCTGTACAATACATTAGAGTGGAGATAAAAACACAAGATAACACACAGGTACAGGTTATGACACAGGAGGAGTAGATCAATTGGGCTTACAAAGTTAGATCAGCCTGGAGTGTGTTTTCCACTTTCATTTTGAGTGTGACTTCAAATCCAGACCTCCATGGGGTGACACGTGTGATTTCCATTGATTATTTTTGTGTGATTGTGTTGTCAGCACATTCAGCTAAGAACAAAGTATTTTCTAAAAATATTTCATTCATTCTGATCTAGGATCAGCTCTTATTTTGTATTCCCTATATTTTTGCAGCATGAGCAATGTATATAGAGATATATATATATTTTTCTCTTACTAGAATCTTGATTTGATTTACGTGTATTTCATCCGAAAATCTGAATGATCCCAAAGTCAAGAGTTTTCATTATTAATGAACATTCTGTTATATAGACCAGTCCCTGCTGCTTTCTCCTTGTGCAGGGAGCTTAGTGCTGCTTATGGTGTTACCCTCGTTATTAAGGCTTTGTTTCCATTGCGTTGGGACCCCTCCGCTAAGCATACACGCTTAGCGGGAGGTCCCAACGTAACAGATAGACTTACCTGCTCGGCGGACGGGTCTGTCTTCATTGCGCTGAGCCGATCCGCCGGTGTAAGGCTGAACGTAGTCGAGTACGTTCAGCCTTTACACCGGCGCATGTGTAAACAGACCATCCGCCGGCAGGCTGAGTCTATGGGATACGTCGGGACCCCTGCTAAGTGTATACGCTTAGCGTAGGGGTCCCGACGTACAATGGAAACAAGCCCTAAGCCTCCGATTAGCTTTGCAGGTTTAAGTAATGTAATTGCTGGTACAGCAGACGATTTAAAAACAAATTTATTCCATTACTTATTTTAGGAAATACAATTAGTGAATCAGTTAACATGCTGAACATAGTTCAGAGGCTTTTCAGTTGAAATTCGGTTATTAGTGACTTAAGGCCCCCATACACGGGTCAGATTCCTGTCTGATTCCGGGCCGATCGATTCCGGGCGCGTGCACGCCAAACGATCGTGCCGGAATCGCGTGCAGCCCACCTTGTCCGATCGATCAGGTCCGTCCGTTCCGGGGCTCAGAATCGGATCCGACAGAGAACCAACATGTTGGTTCCATCAGATTGATTCTGCACAGATCAGGGGGAGTTGCCATTTGTGAGGTGGACAATCGGACACGGATCCGTCCCGGAATCAGCTGGACAAGGTGGTATGCAGCGATCGGATCACTTAATTGGCCCCTCGATCGGAGCTCCGATTCCCGCTGAGATCGCCGGAATCGATCGGATGGGTGATCGAGCGGACATGGAATCCGACACGTGTATGGCTAGCTTAATATATAAAGAAATATTAGTTTCTACAGGAAGCTGGGATAAAATTCCCAATCTGTTTTGTGGTGTGATGTAACAGACTCAGGTTCTCGGTTTACCCTGAATATTGCACAGAAGTTGCTGTAGCATTTCAGGCATTCACTGCAATGTCCTTAGGTTAACTGAAGAGAACCTGAAAGTTCAGATTTAATTCCAGCTATGGACATTTTAGAATAGAGATGCTTTACAATGTGGAAAATATTTCCTGTAAACACGTGTTAGGTGTACGTGCGGTTTACTCTGCTTTGTATTTTATGCATGGATCTATGTATTATCAGAGAGAGGATCCCGGCACTTAATAGCAATGATATCTCTTAGATACCTACAATCACTATATATTTCTATTAGGGAGGACCCGGCACTACATAGCTAGTGATATAGACCTTCCACATCACTAATATTCTATCAGGGAGGACCCGGCCATACCTAGCAGGAAATATACCGCCAATTACACTATGTAGTCATCAGGGAGGATCCGGCACTACATAGCAGTGATATTTTCCGTTCCAATCACTATGATCTATCAGGGAGGAACACGGCACACTACATAGCAGTGATAATACCTTCCAATCACTATATATTCTTCAGGGCGGACCCTGCCTACATTAGCAGTGATATATACTGCTCCAAATCACTATGTCGATCTATCAGAGAGGAATACGGCTACTACATTAGCAGTCATTTTCCTTCCAATCATATGCAGTTTATCAGGGAGGACCACGGCGACTATGTAGGCAGTGATATATACCCTCCAGCTCTGAGATGCATTCCTGTTGCTTGTATTGTTACTGACTCCTGGAACCAGTTTGCCGCTGCCCTGACTTATTGCCGCACATTATATGCTTCGTAATTGTGGATATCGTCTTGGAATTCCTGATGTTCGCCGCTGGCACGGCAATTATGTGTGTATAGCTAGGACCGCAACATAGGGGTTGCTCTGGTGTGAAATACCGGGCGGGGGGGGGGCTCCTTAGACTCTAGTGACTACGGTGGTGGGCCCACTGCTAACATGGTTTACCTCCTGGGCAGTAATGGTTTACTTCTAACTTCCGTCCCAGCCCAGCTACAACCCTGGACAGAAAGCCGGAGAAGGTCCGACAACAACCCCCCCTTATAAAAACTTCCTAGCCCCCCACCCTCACCATCTCTCCGGATATAAGAATTACCCATGAACTCAGACGGTCCGGTATGCTCAGTTTTCATGGTGCATATGAGGCCTACTGACAGAGTTTGGAGAACCCCCTTTATCTGGGATGGGGGGTTGTGGAGAGGGTTGGAAAAGAGGGAAGGGAGGGTGTGAAACGGGGCTGCGTCGGTGAGGAAGCATTTGACTAGTCCTGCCTCACTATGGGACCATCCCTTATCAACCCTTCGCCAAATCAAACGTTTGGACAGAATTTTTGAATAATTACATTTTTTCCATATCAATCACTTTCATCTGGCGTTAGTAGACTTCCACTCAATTTTCCATCGCAAGTCATCCTTGCTGAGCCAACGGTTGACAGGGGAAAATGTTGTACTGCTTGCCGTTCTGGGGTCGCCCATATTGTGCCGGCGGGACCTGCACCACAACATTGCCCTAAGAACAAACCAGCTAGGATTCCAACATTACGTGGCCAATCAGAATGCTTGTGATCGAATAAGGAAATAAAAAGACAGAAAAGTTTTCACTAGAGACAAGTTTAATGTAAATACAAGAAAACCACGTGATGGCGCTTGCATCCCCACTTTTGTTACCCTGTACCTTACCAATGTCTATGGGGTTGATGGTGAAGTTGTCCACCCGTCCTCTCTCAAAGTGGTGTCGCCAGATCGTTGGAAGAGAAGAGCAAGGAACTGCACTGGATGGTTGTCACCCTTTTCCCCGTACAGATTGACGAAGACCCGGAGTCAGAGCTGGCCCTCCGCTTAACATCCCCCGTTTTATTTGGAAGTGATAATGATACTCTGCGAACGAAGACAGACAGACAGAATTCTAAGGCGACAAGTAACAAACCATGAGAGAGTGAATACGTTTTTCTTCTGTGAAGGGTCTCAAGCATCCAGGTCGATTCATCAGCTGATATGTCTGTGAAAAGGTTTTTCGCATTAATCCAGGTTTATCTGTAGTGGTTTAATTCAAATCAAACTGGACTGCTGTGTTTATTTCTTGAAGATCGTTTCGCGAGTCATCCAACTGGATTCTCAATCCTCACTACAATTTGAGGGTTTTCTCACCAAAATGAGTTGCAACTCAAGTTGAGTTGATTTGAATTACACCATACAGACATGATGATAGTGAAGTGAGGAGGACGTGAAATCAAAAGGTATAGCCAACTTTTCAGTTTTGTTAAACAATACTTATAGCATTGTAGGTTATACTACAACTATGGAGGCCCAGCTAAAGACATTTTAATGGGGTTCCCCCAGAATCATTAACCAAAATCCATATCTGTACCTACCAGAAAGATTTGAGGGGTGTTTCATTTACATCATCACCATCAAAAATGGCTGCCTATATGGGTGTGTGAGTGAGCCCGAAGAGTGAAGCCTTCTGGCTAGGGCATGGGCTCAACTTCTGTGATAGTGGTATACAATAACACACCTTTCTGGTGCTAGTGCATGTGGATCCCTTTCTGGTGGGCTAGTGCAGGTGACATTGACTAAGGTGACTAGTACAGTTGGGCACACCTACTTGGTGACGAGTACATGTGACATGCCTACTGGTTGACTAGTACAATGGGCACACCTACTGGTGACTTTTAGTACATGTGATATTGCCTACTGGTGACTTGTTAAAGCTACAGGTGGGGCACACCTACTGGTGACTAGTACATGACGACATGCCTACTGGTGACTAGTACAGGTGGGCACACCTACTGGTGATAGTACATGTGGACAGCCTACTGTGACTGAGTACATTGTGACCGCCTACTGGTCATTAGACATGTGGCACGTACTATGGGAACTATTGCATGTAGGACACCTCCTGGTGACTGCGTACTTGTGGCATTCTACTGGTGATATAGGACAATGGCAGCCTACAGGTGACTATTGCATGTGGACTATGCCTATGGTGACTTGACCTGGACAGCCTACTGGTGGCTAGTACATGGGGTGGCAGATACTGTTGTGCTTGTACATGTTGGAACGCCTATGGTGGCTAGTACTGTGGAACGCCTACTGGGGACTAGTTACAGGGGGACCACCTTACTGGTGTGTGACTAGTACAGGTGGCATGTGTAAAACATTGGAATTTTCTATCAAGAAACAGGGAGAGAATTATAGAGATTCCAGTGCTGATCTTTGTCTCTAGAGATGGAAGAAAGAGGCCGATATATTGATACTTTCCACACTACCTAGTGTTACCCTTCAAATAAAAGAGTCACATGTGGAAAGCTGCCATAACTAAAACAGTTTCACGTTTTAATTGAAACAAAATCAGAAAACCTCCTTCTCAGATTGATGCGAATCCCCGGCTGGAAACCAACCTCGAATGATATTTTGGACCGTTCCTCTTCATTCCTATCATTATGAAACCACATGTATGGACAAACAGAAAGGACCTTAGGTTACTAAGTCTCTTACTGACTGACTATAATAGGAGCATATAGGAAACATGTAAAAGTTTTGCTTCTAGCACATGTTAGTTTTTGCATAAATAAGTTTATTTGAATAAGTTAACTGTTCAAACATTTTGACAGAACTTTGAACTTAAACGCCACTAGAGTGCGGGCGGCAGCACCGTCGTCCAGCGCTCGCTGCAGCTGGACATAGAATGGACGAGGTGCTGCCGTCCAGTACGAATCGGGATCCAGGAGAGCATACTCACGCGCCTGCGTTGTCCCCGTGTCCCCGAGCCTCTTCGGATGCTCTGCTTCTTGTGACTTCATCCCCCCCCCGCTCCGAGTGACGTGATTGAGTGGACGTACTCCGGGGAGGCGGCGGGCGGGATATTTGAACTGTAAACAGTAAATAGTAATTGTTATAACATAGGGGGAGTTTGGAAGCAGGTTTCTCATAGAAAAACTGCTTTCAAAACTCCCCATATGTAATAAACCTCGCCAGATAAAGTGCCCTGATGCCCCAGAGGTGCCATTTGCGGTAACCTTGCTTCCCTGGTGTGATTTTATCACACCAGGTTTAGAAAGGGGTAAGTGCAGGCATAATGGGAACATCTGGGGCATCAGGACTTTTATTTTGGCTGAGATTGAGTACATAGCTTAGAATAGTTTTGTGTCCTCCTATTTTTGTTTTTTTTTTCATTTTTTGTATTAAAATTTGATTTTTTTTTTTTTACATAAGTGTTTGTTAACAACATATTATTAGTCAGGATTCAGGATGTATATTGGACCTTGGAGGAACATATTTTGGGAAGGTACATGCCTACGATCATAACGAAAAATTTACCATTGAAGTCTATGGTGGCTTTGGTACAGAAGAAATTTGGACCTCAGCCGTTGCGCTAGGGAGGTTAGATTTATGTAAAAATCTATTGGTGTTACAGACATTACTTTTTTGTAGTATACCCCCAACCATTTTCTCTACATTCTCAGCAAGTTTGGTTATAATACCAGTTCAGGGCTTTGCAATCTCTATAGTGTTGAGCGTGAATATTAGAATCACAATTGTATTTGTGAATACCGGCAACTCTTAAGAATTCTGCGAAGATCTGGAATATAGCCCTATATCTCTTCATTTTGAATATTCAATATTCTAGGGAAAGAAAGAACGGAAAGAACCATGCATTGCGTTTGCAAAGTTCACAGTACAAGTGCTGATTTCACCATGAATTACTTCTATGAGTGTTGTCTCATGTGGTGATGAACACTGCAGTCTGCTATATCACCATTCTGCAACGATGATGTCACCGTGAAAACACTACCATTGAGTTTTCAATATTGCAATATTGGATGGGAAGTGGTCATAAATGTCAAGGGTGGAATTCTATGGCTTTCGGCCTCAGCGTTTCCTTCTTCTTTAACTATGACTTGTCCTGTTACCACCCGCAGCAGCCTTATCCTTTCCCATCATGCCTATGCGCACCCTCCTCACTTGATTCAGAGTCACAGGCTTCTATGTCATAAAATTAATCAGCATTTGGAGGAAGGAAAAGGCAGGACGTTATGGTCAGATACCATAAACAACCCCAACGGCTGACCCTTAGACATTTTTCTATCAGGGAGGACCCGGCACTACATAGCAGTGATATATGCCTTCCAATCACTATGTTCCTGAATAGAAAAGGGGGGCCCTGCAAGGAAAGTTTGGGAACCACTGCACTAAGCTAAGGTTTGTGCCATGCTGTATAAATAGCCCACCTTACCCTCAGCTCAGGTTGGCAACTTTTTTTTTTTATAGGAACCCCACCTTACACTAAGTTCAGGTTGGCACCATGTGTCAAAGGTAGCCCACCCCACATTCAGCTTAAGTTGGCACCATATTGTATAGATAGCCCACCATACAGTAGCTCCTTTTACTAAGATCAGGGTTGTGCCATGCTGTATACATAGCCCACCTTACACTGAGCCCAGATGTGTACCATGTTTTAATGGTAGCCCACCTTACAATAAGTTCAGGGTGGCACAATTTTTTATAGGTAGTCTGCCTTATGCTAAACTTAGGTTGGCACCATGTTTTATATATAACCCACCTTACACTGAGCTCAGGTTGGCACTATACTGTATAAATAGCCCTTACAAATTGCGCCGTGTCTTGTACATAGCCCACCTTACACTGAGCTCAGATTGCCCCATGTTTTATAGGTAGCCCACCTTACACTAAGCTCAGGTTGTGCCATGTCTTATACATAGCCCACCTTACACTGAGCTCAGATTGGCACTATACTGTATAAATAGCCCACCTTACACGTAGCTTAGGTTGGCAACATGTTTTTTTTTTACACTAAGTTTAGATCAGCACCATATTGTATACATAGCCCACCTTACACTAAGCTCAGACTGGGCACCATGTCTTATACATGACCCACCTAACACTGAGCTGCACCATGACCACAAGCTGTTTCGGACATTGTCGGCTCACCTGGTAAAACCTCCAGCACCATTGGTCCATCGGCCGGCAACTCCCGTACAATCTCCCCGTCATCTTCATTCAGGTCCAACCAGCGCCCACATTTGAAGGTGTACTTCTCCTTGGTCAGTGTCTTCAGCAGGGTCAGCTGGTATAACGCCAGGCAGAAGGTAATTAGTGTCATTAAAGTACAGTATATGTGATCATCAGTGGTCGATCTACCGCAAATCTAACGTGTAAAGCTGGGAAATCAATTTAACCAATTACAGACATTTCCCTAATTTTTAAAGCACTCTTATTACTTTAGATGGGTACCAGCGTCGAACAGGGATTCGACATGTCAGAATTTTCCTGTTCGATCCCCATTACTGTGAATAGGGACCCTTGATCTCCACCAAAAGTATCAGCCAGGGATCGATTTCCAGAGGTGGTGCACATCATTTCTCCGAACAATCGTTGTGCGATTCTTGCGTATGCTCGCTGTGTTCGATCGCACAATAATCGCAGGGGAATCGAGCCACGTATAGCCGGCTTAAAGCTCGTATTTCCTAGATATATGGTATCTCACAAAAGTAAGTACGCCCAGCACATGGATTAGAGCAGTGGTTCCCGAACTGGGGGGCAGACCCCCCTGGAGGGGCGCGAAGGTATTCCAGGAGAGCGATGGCCCTCATTCTGAACCTGTGTTTGAATAGGGAGGGGGGGGGCTCGATAATGTTCCTGAATAGAAAAGGGGGGCCCTGCAAGGAAATTTTGGGAACCACTGCTCTAGAGAGAGACAAATATTTGCAACTATTTATCACAATGCGAGGGGTGCACTCTTTTTTGGTGGATGTATATATACCTTATACTCTAATATAAAGCAAAATTTCATGGGTGAACTTTCATGGGAGTAAGTAAAGATACCCATACACGCAGTGTCGTTTCTAGCCTTTAGGTGGCCTAATGCAAGCTCTTGCTTGGGGCCCCTGTTGACAATAATGACACCGGCTGTGTGAAGAGCAGCGGCGTGAGGGAGAGACTGACAGGCAGTGTACTGTGTACACTGCCTCAATTGCCCGTACCGCGCTGTTGTAAACGGCGTGATACGGGCAGTGCGCTAGGGAGGTTAATATACTCCAAAAAATAAGCAAATGAAAGAATTTGTGATCTCCAATCATTATTACTTTTATTGCGCAAAATTGCCACTTGTATATGTGCATATTGCGAACGCAGTGCACGGTAGTTAATCGTGAATATTTGAGATAGTGAAGATATAGCGCTATATTTCAGATCTTTGCGATTTTTCAAAGTGCCGATATTCGCAATAAAATGGAAGCCACCCCCCCCCCCGCGCGCGTGATGCCGCCCTTGGCAGTTGCCCATATGTAAAACTGCCACTGTTTGTTATCAATCTCACCTTAGTTAGATGCCAACCACTGAAAGCATTCCTCTTCTCGTGCCAGATTCGGAGCTTATACAGGGGTCCCAGGTCTGGGAGCTCAATCTGTAAAAGGCAACACAGTCATAAACTTAGACATTTTGTGTGTATTGGTGAGCGGCTCTGTGGATGTGTAGTGCACAGTACAGCCTAGGCTAGCCTCCTGGCCGCAGGGTGGGACATGTTAAGGAGGAATTTCCTGCGGTCCATCATGCACGGCCGGGATCGCTGAGAATCGGCCGGGCACCCTTTGTGTGCCGGCCATTACTTTGAATGGAGATGCTGGTCTCCATCTAAAGTAATGGGATCAGCCAGGAATTTACCGACATGTCGCTTTCCTGGCCGATCGAGAACACAGAATCCATGGGGGCACCGATTTTGCCTCTGACCAATGGCCACGAGGCCGCACGCCCGTCTATCGGCCGTGGATCGCAGCGTGTATCGGGACCTTCGCCTTCTCGCCAAGTCCCGACGGAGACGATGCACATACCTTCCTACTGGACCGGCTGTTCTCACAGCATTTTGCTGATCCGCCGGCCGGAGGTTGATGTAGCGCGGGGCCAATGGCACCAAGGACACAGTGGAGACATACCCATACTTAGGTGACTCAGTTTACACAAACTCTCACCATAAACTTGTCTATCTGCCCCGTTTCAAAATTGTCCGAGTTGTTGTCCAGCTTCATTTCATCTGACTTCCCCTTCATTCCGTAGATCTGCAAGAGGATATTGGCATCTGTTCCGGCATTTTTGAGGTCGCTTGTCCATATCCAAAGTGACCACGGATGTTCTGTAAGAAAAAAAGAAAACTGAAATATGGTGGTAATATCGGAACAGATTTAGCGCTTGATTTCTGTGTGCGGCGACAGGGAGTCAAACACTGAACATCTGGAGCGATGGATTAAGAAAATGACGATCGAACAGGGATCCGACATGTTGCTTAATCCTTGTTTGATCGCTATTACTACGAGGGTCCCCATCAAGAGTATCAGCCAGGGATCGATTGCCAAAGTTGTTGAGCATCAATTCGCCAAACGATCGTTCAATAGTTGCATCACCCCATTTTGATTGATCAAGCGGGAATCAACTTGTGTATGGCTAGGTTTAACATCAACATTGCGCAGGTGGCCATATACAATCCATGAACAAAAAAACAAAAAGCAAGTTTGGAGTCCTCCCCCCTCCTTTGGGATTGTAATGGTGTCACCCGGTGCTAACCGCACTCACTGGGAATGGCCACATGTGATGTTGACTAAAGTGAAATCCATTGACTATAAAAAAAGGGGGAGTGGGAGGGGATAAAAAAGGG
>CM070032.1:4456383-4471200 GCA_036250615.1 Ptychadena robeensis
TATGTATTCTATCAGGGAGGACCCGGCACTACATAGCAGTGATATATACCTTCCAATAATCAAGACTAATCGCGTTAGTGGGAACAAGCCCTTAAGTATATAACTGCCCATATTCTGGACTTGAAAAACTTTCTGGAAATAACATCTAGAAGTAACATTTATAAAAATGAATTGATGTTCCTGGTTCAGGTGGCCCATCTCATCTACCAATAGAATCTGCAGACCCCTTCTGTTCTCAGTCCCAGTCTGCACTTTGAGCCTAAAACGCAGACAGGACTAAAGTCGTGTCTTATAACAAGTGTGGCGACAGATCCCAAATAAAGGAAGAGGTAAAATGTTATACCTACAAAGTTGCTTGTTTCCTGTAGACATAGAAGAAGCGATCGTGTGTATTAAACTTCAGATATCTTAAGGCCCCCATACACCTTACAATTTTACCATACAATTTCTGTATCAACTTTTCTTCTACCAAAACCATGTAATATGAGGAGCTTTCTAAACCTTCCAATCACTATGTATTCAGGGAGGACCCGGCACTACATAGCAGTGATATATACCTTCCAATCACTATGTATTCTATCAGGGAGGACCCGGCACTACATAGCAGTGATACATACCTTCCAATCACTATGTATTCTATTGGGGAAGCCACTATACTACATACTTGTTGGTAGATCTAATGGAAATTGTATGGAGTGATCTAAAAGTGTATGGGGGGCTTTAGAATAAATGGCGGTTATAGATCAGCAGCAGCTCTTATATAAAATACAAGTCCATTGATCTCCCAGGATAACGGAAAACATCTACTGGCAGAAAGCAGAGGTTGAAGATGGGGTGGGGGCGGGGTTAAACCATGGCTACAGTAAAGGAAACCTGTCTGTGTACCCCAACAACCAATCAGGTGTTAGCTATCATCACCCAATACACAACATTGGGTGATGTCGACACAGACAGCCCCCACCATACATTTATTCTGCATCGGAGGTGTCTTCTGGCTTTGTGTGAAAGAAGATCAATGCATGCGTATAGGACATCAACGTATAACCCGAAAATACATGAAATTTCAGATGTTTTTTCGCCATACAAGAAACGAGAGGTGATGGAGGAAAAAATTAAAAGTCTCCAGTCAAATGTATTGAACGGAGCTGAAAAATTGAGCACTCCAGGCATGCTTAAGAGGTTTGCCAAGTGCTATGATCACATGACTTGAGAAGCCGCTTTAGCATGCCTTAAGTTCTCTTAAAGGTTAAACAGCCACGACGTGGAAAGGTTTGGTAGATGCTGGACAACTGAGGCTTATATACATAGGACCTGGACACTAAGGACTAAATCTAAAAGTCACGCCAAAACTTTTCGCACTAGCTTGGGATAGCGTGAGGCAGGAATGGTAAATGCGTCAGTGTACTATTAAAGAAGGGCAACATATATTTGGATATTTAAGTGTTCACTGATGCGTTTTACAATGTTTCACCTGTGACAACTTTATGGTATACCTAAAACCCAAACTTTAATTTGTACATAATAGGAAAGGGTTAATCCACTGTGAGCACTAGAACCTATAGACCAGGTACTGCCACTCTTTGGCTATGTTACCACTTAGGCAATCAGCTGTAGGGCGGACGCGATTTTATTTGCGCGCTGTGATAGTGCCTGATCGCTAGTGATGAGCGACTAGGCAATATTCGAATTCGCGTAATTTCGCGAATATCCGCCATAATATTCGATTCCATATTCGTAATCTCGAATATCCGCACTTACGACATGAATTGCGATCTAACAATCGCAATTGCGACCCAATATGCGCAATGCATGCAAGTCAATGGAGAATGGCGGAATCCGAAATTGCGATTATCTGAGAAAGCGCAATGCGACCAAATATGCGCAATACATTGAAGTCAATAGAGAATGGCGGAATCCGAAATTGCGATTATCCGAGAAAGCGCAATGCGACCACATATGCGCAATGCATGCAAGTCAATGGAGCTCGGATATTCGACTGGGAGAATATCCGCCATTTCCGTTTTAAAAAATCGCATTGCGATTATATAATCGCGATCCCATTCATTGCAATGGATCGCGATTATAAAAGCGCAATAAATCGTCAAAAATCGCGATCGCGTCGGATATCCGATGATATATTCGCGAATATTCGCGAAATGGCGAAACAGCGATATTCGAGCTAAATATTCGAAAATCGAATATTCGAGCTCAACACTACTGATCGCTTCTATTTAGTTGAATGGGCTTGTCCCCACAACTAAAGGCCACGATCAGGCACGGATGCACTTGGACCCGCGCTCAGAATCACGGTTGCACTGATTGCGCCCATAGACATGAATAAATAATTTTTTTAGCGCGCGTGGATGCGACCAAAAATGCATTCATTCTCTATGGGCGTGGTGAAGGATCGATTTTTTTTTTAAAATCGCCTGGTCAACCGCGCCCCATCACATCATTGGCCACCTACGATTAAAATCGAGTCCATCCCCCGGTTGATCGCTTAAGTGGAAACATAGCCTTTATCTGTTTGCCAGGTCACTGGTCTTGTCTACGCCTTCAGTCTAGTTTTTTTGAAGCAGCCTGCAGTGTGTGGACCTACTAGGCTCCTCCCACAATCTCATTATCAGCACAGGCTAATGTGCCGCCCAGTGACAATGCCATTACATTTACTAGGCAATATCTAGGTTTGCAATGACATTCATAACACATTGGGCAGATTAATATTGCTTGTGACTATTACTAATATATTTAATGCCGACTTACCTTTGGTTAGTTATGTCTCTTGCAGCCAAACCCCACATTAAAGGGATGATCCATGAAAACAAAATAAAAAACCTTGCCTATAATAAGTAAATTCCAATTATCATTGCTCTTTTCAATTTGATAGTCCTACGGAGATAGGTTTTCCCCATTGAAAACTATAATCTGCTGCCCTCAAGTGGCTACTCACGGTATTGCCGTTCACCCCCTTAGTGTTTGAGACGAACCCAGCTCGTCCAGAGTTTGTTAACAAAACTTGGGATCGTCAAAACTTATCATTCTCAGAAATTTGCGGTGTTTTTCTGTCCAGTCACACCCTCTGATCAGTTCTGGCATCACCCCTTCTACGCCATCCATGATGCTGAATGGGCGGGTGTACCAAAGACCTTTATGTTAATGGAGGGGAGTCAGTTTTCCAGCACACGTGTACAGGGGAGGGTGGGAGTACTGCGTACTCTGGATTGCTGACTGCTAGAGAGCAGTGGCGTAGGGGATCACCAAAGCTGCCATAGCAGCAGCTATGGGGCCTGTGACCACAATGGGGCCCGCAGCTTCTGGCTGTTCTGGCATAAGAGACTGTCTGACAGTGACAGTATCGCCCCCCCCCCCCCCCCCCCCCCCCCCACCCACTCCATAGCCTACAGTGCTGAGGTCTGTGTAAGGCTGGGGTCTACACTATGCCGCTCCTTAAACCATGGGGGGGGGGGGCCTTATGGACACATCGGAGTGTGCATGTCCATAGTGTCCGACCGCAGTTTACCCGCTGTTTTCAGGAGGTATAGGGCGTGGTATTCGCCATGTCGGCAATACCGAGTCCTTTACTTACTATTGGCAAACCGTGCACGAAAACGTATCAGGCGTGGCTTGCGTGCATCACAAATCACACCCATTGTTTATGAGGGGGGGCCATAAAAACAATTTGCTATGGGGCCTAGTGAGTTCTAGCTACACCCCTGCTAGGGAGGTTAATTAACCCCTAGAATACTGGCAGCTAAAAATGGGATCTCTCATATCAGCAGGTAAGGATTGTGCTGTGCAGGCTCTGATGTCAAAAAAGTTTTAAAGATACACCCACTTTAAAAGAACTTTATTTTAATTCCTGGAGTTCACCTTTAACTGACCAGCATCCACCAAACACTGAAAAGTGCCTCTGAACTAATGCAGATGCAGTTCTAGAATACACTTTTTTTGACTGGCACGAGCAGATAACAAGGAATGGGGCGCACAAACTTATTAAAATCTCATCACATAAAAGGATTTTTGACGAGTGAAGCTTATCAGGCCGCAGACCCGACAGGCCCCTTAATCTCCGAGCCGAATGGTAATAGAAGAAATTAATGGAGGTTTCTCACACGAGGAGATAAGCATTGTTTCTGCTTATCCAAGCAAGGCCTCTATCGGACAGCGGGCGCAGGCGAGACTCTCGTTCGGGGCGTATGGCAAAAATATATAAAAAAAAGACCATTGAAATCTCATGTATTTCCGTTACCACAGGACTGTGTACATCTTCAGTGCTCCTAACACCTAGAATTGGCCCGTTACCTCTTGTCTGTGCTGTAATAAGGATAAAACATTACACACTTCACAAATGACACAACATATATACAAAATATACATAACACACAATGAATTATATATCATTAGGATTGTAGGGAAGGCTGGTTAAGTTAAGCTAGCCATACACGTGTCGGATTCCATGTCCAATCGATTCATCATCCGATCGATTCCGGCGATTCTGCCGGGAATCGCAGGTGTGATCAATCGGCCAATTAAGAGTATCCATCGCTGCATACCACCTTGTCCGAGCGGATTCCGGGACGATTCCGTGTCCAATTGTCCACCTCACAAATGGCAACTCCCCCTGATCCGGACAGAATCGCATGAGAAAGACCAACATGTTGGTTCTCCGTCGGATCCGATTCTGAGCCCCCGATCAATCGGACGCAAACGATCGGACCAGGTGGGCTGCATGCGATTCCGGCACGATCGTTTGGCGTGCACGCGCCCGGAATCGATCGTGCCGGAATCCGGTGCGAATCCGACACGTGTATGGGGGCCTTTAGGCAGAGGTAGAAGGAAAAACAAATTTGTGGTCAGGCATCAGACAGGTAGGGGTTAAACTTGGCGGTAGGACATTTCAATGAAGTAGGTCAGATCCTCAGAACACCAATTAATAGCAGTGATGATTAGAGATGGTCAAATTTTTCGACTTGCTAACTTTGTGAGCTGATTGCAAAGCCCCTGAAAATAGTATCATCACCAAAATTTCAGAAGATGTAGAGAAGGGTTGTGGGAAAGTTTGAAAAAAAAAGTTTTGCTCTTGCACATGTAGTTTTTGCATAAATTAAGTTCAAAGTCGAAATTTTTACTTGACTTTGAACTTAATTTGTGAAAAAAACTATTTGTGTTAGAGACATACTTTCTTTTTTGGAGTATACCTCCAACCCTTCTCTACATCTCCAGCAAGTTTGGTGATCATACCATGTTCAGGGGCTTTGCAATTAACCGTCGAAATGGTAGAATGTTTGAAAAAAATTTGACCATCATAGTGATGATGGAGATGGAGCAAATAGACCGGCCCTGGAGGACTGAGGCTGGAGGTGGTAAGTTACAGTGTTTAAGAGTTTTAAAAAGTTATTTATGCAATATAAAGCCTTCGGCATACAAGAAAGGAAAGCCATCGCATTTGGGGGGTAAACAACCCCTTGGGATCACCATCTCAGCATCTTCTCTAGAAGCTTTGGGACACCTCTAGCCAGGTTCACAGCCTTCCCACAATATAAAAAAATAGATTATTACAACATTGGAACAATGTCATTAGACCCCCCAACATGTAGTCCAGTGGTGGGCAACTGAGTTGATATGGAGGGCCACAAGTGTGGGCCTTAGCATCACTAAAGGGCCGCACATGAAGTTTTCAATATTCTATACTGACTTGTATAAGCATTTATAATATATATAATATATGATATTAAGCATATAAATATATAATGAAAGGTTATGTGCTTCATAGATATCATCAAAGCCTTTGCCCCTATTCTGAGGTTATGTGCCACAATATATATTATACAATCATACCCCGTTTGTTAATTAAATAGTGGGAGCAAGTCCCTCGCCTTTCCTCCTTTTCTCTAACAAGATTCCAAGCAAAGACTCGTCAGGGAGAGTCAGCGGACAGGTGAGTACCTGTTAGGTTTCAGGGGCCGCAAATGGAGGACTGAGGGGGGCCACCGAAGAACACCCAGAGGGCTGCATGCGGCCCCCGGGCCTCAGGTTGGGCACCTACGATGTAGTCACTACTACATATTCATCCCGGGACACAATGTTTACATGATTCTTTATTCCTAGACAGTTGCATTGTTACGTGTCTTGGCAAATATTTTACTGGATATCAAAAAGGTTATACAAGCCTAGTTGTTACAAAAATATAACACACGCATGGCTTCTGGTGGAGACCAAATGTGGAGATCAATGAAAACCACTACAGATGGTCGAATTTGTTCAAAAAATTCGACTATTTCGGCAATTTCGAGTTAAGTGCAAAGCCCCTGAACATGGTATCATCACCAAAGTTGCTGGAGATGTAGAGAAGGGTTGGGGGTATACTACAGGAAAATATGGCTCGAAAGCTCCCCATACACCACATACAATTACCATGCAATTTCTGTACAACCAACTTTTCTTCTACCAAAACTATGTAATATGAGGACCTTTCTACACCTTCCAATCACTATGTATTCTATCAGGGAGGACCCGGCACTACATAGCAGTGATATATACCTTCCAATCACTGTGTATTCTATCAGTGAGGACCCGGCACTACATAGCAGTGATATATACCTCCCAATCACTATGTATTCTATCAGGGAGGCCACTATACTACATAGTTGTTGGTAGATCTGATGGAGATTGTATGGAGGAATCTAAAGGTGTATGGGGGGCTTAACACAAATAGTTTTTGCACAAATTAAACTCAAAGTCAAGTAAAAATTTTGAAAATTGCAATTTCGACTTTGATTTTGAATTTAATTTATGCAAAAACTACATGTGCTAGAGCAAAACTGTTTCTTTTTTAAAAATGTTTCCACAAACCTTCTCTACATCTCCAGCAATTTTGGTGATGATACCATTTTCAAAGGCTTTGCAACCAGCTCACGAAGTAAGCAAGTCAAAAAATTCGACCATCTCTAAAAACCACATGGTCTAATCTCCTGAATAGATTAGGTTCAAAGTCAAGTAGAATTTTTTGGGTTTAAAACTTCCATTTACGTTTGAACCTAATTAATGCAAAACCTACATATGCCAGAGCAATAGTCGTATATGGGTTCTTAGAACCCTTATCTACATCTCCAGCAATGTTGGTGCTGATACTATGTTCAGGAGATTGCAATTACTCACAAAGTCAGACAGTGGAACTTTCCGAAAGATAAACATCTCTAGGAAAGATACAGGTAGCTAAAGTTACATGAAAATCTTCCAGGTTTCGCACTAATAGAGCTTATGCCTGCCATACACATGCCGATAAGCAGCCGATTTTTCACCTGACCGACGGGCGTGCGCGCTCGCGCCGTCGGTCAGTGGAACAATCGGCCGCTAATCGGCATGTGCCCACATGGGGCGACAGATCCCTGTCGCCCCACAGCTCAGCCGGCCAGAGAACGGACATGTCTGATAATCTCTGGCCGATAGAAGCCGATGGCATTAGCTTCAATGAAGACCGGCGTCTACATTGAAGCTAATGGCCGGCACACAAAGGGTGTGACGTCATCACGTTTGCATCCCGGAGCATATCAGGACTGGTTTGTCTGCACCCGTTGGGGTGTGTATGGCAGCAATTAGCCTCTCTCTGGGCCTTATTGCTGTTCAGTTAAAGGCCCCCATACACAGATCAATTTTGTTATTCAATAAATCAATTATTTAAGGCCCCAACCACGTAGCGAGCAGTGGCCGACAGACAAGTGACTGAGTGCTACGTGATGACGTCACTCAGAGCATCGGTGGGCATCATTTGTGTTTGAATGGGGAAGCCGATCCCCATTCAAATTAATGGCATCGGCCAGAGATTTACGGACAGCCCATATGGGCCGCCGCGATCCGCGGCTGATTTGGTACGTGTATGGGAGCCTTAACACCAACTTTTCGGAAAGTAATACTTCAATGAGATAATACATAAAAAAACAAAAAAGACTCCCACAACATCTTTTAAAATGTTCAAATAATTTTTTTTTTATAATTATACAACATAAAGGATGCACTTACATAGCCAATGTCCCCACTCATATGTTGTAATACATTCTATTATATTCCATCTTCTTTTCTCTTCTTCTTAAATCTTCTTCTCGATTCCTCTTTCTTGCCATGTAGAATTCTTCTCCGGTGCACAGCGCCTTTGCCTGGAGTAGTCTTATGACTGCACGCCCTCAAGTTCCCTTTTGGGCATGTTCAGTAGTGTGGGACAATTTTCCCATGCTACTGCTCATTAGAGATGGGCGAACATCGCCATTTACTGTCCGCGAACGGGCGGGTCGGACTTTTAAATAAGTCCGCCGTCCGCCCTGTTCGCGGACACATTCAAATTCCCCGCCTCTAGGCGGGGAATTTGAATCGGAAAAACCGGATGTGACGTCAGTGACATCACATCCGGTCCTTGGACCGCAACCTGGAACGCATAGTTCCTGGTTACGGGCGCAGGATGTGACGTCACTGACGTCACTTCCGGCTCCAAGCCGGATTTTTCACTACAAGACCGGCTTCATGCCCGGTCTTCTAGTGAAAAGATTCTTCCTCCGGCACGATCTCGCAGGTTCTGATCCTGCCGGAGGAAGAATTTAGATTTTCTTCTCGTCGGCGAACGGGGCGGGTCGAACACCCGTACTGTCCGCCGGCGAGAGGATGGGCGAACATGCTCGTTCGCCGCCGAACTGTTCTCCGGCGAACAGTTCGGTCCATCCCTACTGCTCATGCCTCATTAAGCCCAATGGCCAAAGTTCAACATTGGACCTTTTGTCAAGAATCAACAATTCTACATGGCAAGATTCAATCAGACTTAAGATTTAAGGAGAAGATTAAAGAAGAAGAGTGAAGGATCTGAAAGAAGATGAAGATTTAAGATAGAATATCATAGAATGGCCATCGGGACATTGGCCATGCATGCAAGTATGTTCATTATGTTGTATAATTATAAAATGTGTTTAGATTACAATTTTTATAGATGTTGGGGGAGTTTTTTTTTGTTTTTATACGTATTATCTTATGGAATTATGAAATATACCGTATTTTTCGGACCATAAGACGCACTTTTTCACCCCCAAGATTGGGGGGGGAAAGTGCCTGCGTCTTATGGTCCGAATGTGTGACCATCCGGCCGCCGGTGATCGCAACTTTGCTCCCCGACAGCTCTCCCAGGCAGATAGATTAGCTGTGTGCAGAGGGAGAGGAGATCAGCTTTGTGATCTCAATCAGCACACCTGCTGTGTGCCGAGAGATCACACAGCTGATGGGCTATGTCAGCTGTGTGATCTGCATCTGCCGGGAGAACTGTGGGGAGCTGAACTGTATTGGCTATATTTGCAGAGCCTCGCAAATATAGCCAATGCAGAGTGTGTGGAGCAAGATGCACTGGCAAGCAGCTTGCTCACACACGGAGCAGAGAAGTGACAGGAAGACCGGAGTGCAGATCCCCCCTTCCTCCCCCTCCCTTCCCTCTCTGAGCTCTGTGTGAGTAAGAAGAGACGCTGAAGTCTGCTCTCTAGTGACACCATTTTGGTGGTGTGGCTGAATAGGGGTACTGCATGAGATTTTTTTACATTCATTGTAACAAATGAAATATTGTTTTTCTGATTTCCTGCTCTAAAAACTGGCTGCGTCTTATGGTCAGGTGCGTCTTATAGTCCAAAAAATACGGTAAATGTTTAGGGGGGAATTGTAAAACTGCATTCTTTATTAAAGATGTGAAATGTCAGGTTTTGCGTTCATATGTAATCATTTATTTAATTATTACATATAAATGTTTTGGGGGAGATTTATAAATTAGGGGCTATTGCCAGATTTGAACCCTTTGGGAATAAATATATGATTCAATACATTCCAATATATTACATTTAATATGTAATAATGAGTCTAATTGTTACATATAAATACCATATTTACCGAATCATAGGACGCAACAAGTTTTTAGGGCAGGAAAACCAGAAAAACAAAGATTCAATACGTTTTCACATCAATAGGGTTAATGCAATGAATTCAATGAATGCAATATTAAATTCAGCCAGTAGGGGTCACTAGCAGTAGTACACTCTCAGCACACGTCATACTCCACACTGATCTGGAGGAGGGGGGGCCGGGCTGTCTCCTACTCTCCTCTGCTCTCTGTTGTTACTGCTCCTCTGCTCTGCTGTTACTGTGTCCGTGGGAGCTGCAGAGTGATTGCAGTTCCCACTGGCACTGAGAGAAAGATGCCAGTTCATCTATCTCTCTCTCCATTGCCTATGGCAAAAGGGCTTTGAGCTCTGCTGGCATAGGCAATTGTACAGTACAGATGGGAGAGCCGGACACCAGCTGGCATCTTACATCTGACAGCTCCTCCAGCTCCCCGCCTAATCTCCATGCTGGGAGAGCTGGCGGGAAGCCAAGGTGGGACCACCGCAGGGGTCGCACATTAAGACCATAAGACGCAGACACTTTTTGCCCCCAATTTTGGGGGTAAAAAAGTGTGTCTTATGGTCCGAAAAATACGGTACATAGAAATCGGGCATGCCAGTAAATTTTGTAAGGGTTTTCTAAGTATTTCAAAAGATTTGTATTGGAGTAAAAATAGTAAACTTTTTTTATGTAATAATTAAATACATTATTACATATGAAAATGGAATAAATATAGGGGTCATATTGAGCCCTTATTCATTCCCAAAAAGTTGGAACATATGGAATTTTAACACTGCATTTTTTATTTATTCTGTGAAAGGTCAGGTTTTGCTGTCATTTGTAATCATTTATTTTATTATTACATATAAAAGTTTTGGGGGGATTTTTAAACTAGCGGCTATTGTCAGGTTTTAACCCTTTGGGAATGAATATAGGATTCAATACATTCCAATATTTTTTATTAAACTTAATATGTAATAATGAGTCTAATTGTTACATAGAAATACATAGAAATTGATCACACTGTATAGAAGTACACTAGATCAGTGTAAGACTGACAGATGATTTTGCAATGGCACAAGCCCATCAAATCTAACATCGATCTAGCATAAATTGATGGATGTATGGCTAGCTTTAGGCTGGCCGTCATTCTCATGATGGCAATCCACAGTGGTTTATATGGCGTGCTGTGAGTAATATGGGTAGCAGTTTGCGTAGCAATGTTGTAGAGATACAATATATATACCTCTATAATAAAAAACCCCTATGGCTCTGGTTAGAAAGTGTGTAACCCCCTCCTCTAAAAGTGAGATGGTGTCACCTGGTGCTAACCGTGCCCCACCACACCGGGTTAGCGACACCACTGATGGAAGGTCCTAAATATTGCGTCCCACCATCATGCTCTATAATTACCTTGAGTGATGTCCTCTGCAGTATTCTATTGTAAGACCAGGCTGTAGTGATGAAGCACCTCGGGGGTGTGTCTATGATACATTCACCTCAAATGAAATTGTCAAATGTTGCCATAGTCTGTACCTGTGTGTTGGCTTGTGTGGAATGGAGATGTCTGATTTAATGTACAGTGCTGCTTAATACATTGGCCCTATATAAATAAAAAATAATACTATCCTATAAATCAGAGAAGGAAGGAATGTATTTTACATATATGTGGAGTTTTTGGTTTTTTTTTCTGTATTATCTCATGGAATTATAAAATATAAATGTTTAAGGGGGAATTTTAAAACTGAAATTTGTATTATTGATCAGGTCAGGTTTTGCTTTCATATGTAATAATGTATTTAATTATTACATATAAATGTTTAGGGGGATTTTTAAATTAAAGCCTATTGTCAGGTTTGAACCCTTTGGGAATAAATATAGGATTCAATACATTCCAATATAGTTATAACTATCTTATAAATCAGAGAAGGATATTTCACATATATGGAAAGTGTGAAGTTGTGACGTCACAATGTTGAGTGTAGAACCTTCAAAATGCCCTATAACAATAATTATTACATCTCATAGATTGAGGCATCCCCGGTACTCACTTGCTGGTGAGATGGATCTTGGGTGTAATTCCAAACTCCCCAAAGAGGGTGACAAAGACGTTGGCATCGGTCCCGGCTCCTCGTACATCTCCAGTGATGGTGACCACTTCATAAACTAGAGGAGAAACAATATAATTATGGTGATTAATATCACAGATCCTTTTTGTAATATGGATCTAAATCATACAGTAAGACATCAAGCAGGACCAGAACACAGGTTACTATTGTAGGTTGGCATTTTTCTAATACCCTTCGCCTAGGCTCAGTACCAGTTCTGAGGTGTCATGTGGAAACAACAAGATTGGCATATTAGTAACATGCCAGGCCAGACCTGGGAAGATCTTATTGTTTGTGCCCTTGCTTTCTCCATCAATATATTTCGGTGATTACAGCCAGCACATGGCAGGATATGCTCCTGAATGGCTCCTCTGAAGAAAAGAAGGTGCCTAGGTACTTTGTGGAACTTTTTTCATACATAGTACATAGAAGAAATCTTTGCATATATTGCAGGTGAGTGAATTTAACAAATTAAGCTACTGATACAATATAAGCAGGGTACCTTCAAAACATATACCTTTTATACTACTACTTCCTGCTTGTCCCTTCCCTAGGCTTCTTATTGGCTGACAGTGGTGGGTTGGGGGGGGGGGTGCTGTGTGAAATTGGCAGAGGGAGGAAGAGCACTAAGAGCTGGGAGAGACAATAGGCAGCTGCAGTTCTCTCCTCTCCCTTCTCTCTGCCTCTGTGCTGGCAGACAGCATGTTTCTTACACAGTGGGTTCCACTGACCACCTCAGCTGCCCCCTAGGTGCACCCCCCTGGAATACTTCTGTGCCCCCCATTGTACCTACCATTGGTCTAGATGAGTATTAGACACACAACATACCAATTCTCAAGAATTTTTTGATGTTTGCATTACCAAATGAGAACCCTGGAACTTGGAGACAACTATACAAAGCCAACACTAAACAAATACCTTGTCCTGTGTACTCGCCCTGTCCTGTGCTGAGAGATGAGCGGTGACACATCTAATGACCACTTTGCAACAAGGTGTCAGCAAAAAGAGTGTCTGTGCTGATCACTATCGGACCTTCATATATATTATGTTTATGTAGCGATGACACCCGTGGGTGCCGCTGTGTAGTGAATGGGACCTGGGTAGCAGAAATTGACCAATGAGAAATGTTGAAGTTGAACTTAGATTTTATTTGCATAGGTTGTCAGGGGAGAGAGGGTTTAGGGACAAGGCTGTTCGAGCACCTTGAGGTCTCAGCACCTCACTGGCAGCTTCTTCTAACACACGAGCGATCACTGTCTTGGCCACCCTAGTACCTCACTAGGCAGCTTCTTCTGACACAAGCAAATCACAGTCTAGCTAACCTCTTGGGGATTTGGAAGTAGACTTCACTCTCACTGACCAGTCTTCTTCTAGAACACAACGGAGTCCCCCTTTAAGTTTCCTCAGGCACCTCTTGACTGATTGCTCAGGAATCCCCTGATCTTCACTCCAGATCAGCACCAGGGATCTCCTTCCTAGACGAGTCTCCAGACAACACACTCTTCTGACAGGCTCCATCCAGTCTGCAACACCAATTCACCCCCAGGGTCCCCAGCAGGGGAGCCCCTTGGAGATAAGTCCTCACAATACACTTTGCTTCTACATTTTATAACCTCTGCCCCTCCCAGATTCTGGAAGGCGCCAAAACTCTCTGGCCCCTAGTATCTAGGCAGAACACACGAAAAGATACATTCACAGAAACTGGGCAAAGAGCCAGGCTAGTCAGTGACAGACAACAACTCTGCACCTGTCTGTGACAACCCTGCTTCTTTTCCCTCCTAAATCTTTAACACTTTAGCCCCCTGAATTCTGACAGGGGCTACATTTAAATCGCTGACTGAGACTTTCACGTATTTTGAGCACTATAAGATGCATCGGATCATAAGGCACACCCCATAGTTTGGAGAGAACATGTGGAAACAAAAGAGACAGAGACACGGCCATTCACATACAAAGTGAATATAGAGAATGTTCCAACAGTAGGCAGAACTGGACCATGCAGTATTCACTCCAGCCAAAAGGCCAGTGCCAGGAGTCAGAGATTAGTTTCAGCGGAAGTCTGCAGAACAGGTGGGGCATCTCTGGGGTGGTCTTGGGTACCATGCAGTTTGGTTACACAAGGATCTAAAAAATTAGTGCAGGGTGTTAAGGGAACTCAATACTGATTTTTTTATTGGATAGAAGATTTAACCCCCCCCCCCCCCCCCCCCCCCCCCCCCCACCAGACAGTAATTTCTGTTGGGAAGATATGGGCACAGTTTAGTTCTGTCTTTGCAAACCTGCTGATTCTCACTGTTCCTAATAAAAGACCTACTAGTTTCTTTTATGAAGACCCATAGAAAACCACCGTTTCCCTCACACTTAACGCATTGCACTTTTAGTAACGCTGCATTATTCGCAGACGTCATACAGGATTACTGCTGCATGCATTTTTTGATGTGCTGCAAGAATTAAGTGTTTTGTTTTTTTTGTAAATCTTTTTTTATTGAATTTTCCACATTTTCAAACAATGAAATACGATACAGAATTAAGTTCTCAATACAGCAATGGCAATCATATGAGGCCTATGGCCCGATAAAATTTCTGTAGCATACAGTACACCAACAAACAACAAACATGGTATGGCTAAACATACAAAATTACTTTGATTAGAACCAGAAAAACAAAAATAGGGAACAAAGTACCCAGAGAGACATTAAAACAAGCGTCCCAATGTACATCCTATGCTAGCAGGCGCGTTCCCTCTATCGTGGCCTGGTGGCCGTCAGTATCGTCCAACCAACCATTCTATCTAAAACAACCTTAACAT
>CM070032.1:4606777-4620790 GCA_036250615.1 Ptychadena robeensis
GGGGGGGGGGTGAGTGTGGGGGTGTGACTCTTGCTGGTAAGACGCAGGGTTAGGGGTTCAATCCAGTCCATCCAAAAAAACACAATCCCATTTGGCTTTAGACCTGTCCTATACCAGTGGTTCTCAATCTGTGGGTCGGGACCCCCTCAGGGGAAATCCACTGTCCTATACCCAGGACAACTGTATATTTGGGTATAAGCCCCTCCTGGCTTACACCTAAACGCTGTGCCATTTGCCTCTCCAGATGTTTGCTGGTCTTGGTTGGCGATGGTTGAAACTTGTTTTTCATTTTGTATAAATTGCCCCTGAACATGGTATCATCACCAAACTTGCTGGAGATGTAGAGGAGAGTTTGGTGTATACTACAAAAAAACATCGCTTTAACAGTTTTTGCATAAATTAAGTCAAGTAAAATTTTTTAAAATCTAAATTGTGACTTTGATTTTTAACTTTATTTATGCAAAAACTACACGTGCTAGAGCAAAAAAAGTAAATATTTCCATTTCCCTTCTCTTCATCTCCAGCAATTTTGGTGATACCATGATTAGGGGCTTTGCAATCAGCTCAGTCAGCTAGTTAAAAAAATGAACAGTCTCTTGATTTGGTTCCAAGCGGTGGACTCCCTTTACTTTCCACAGTAGGGGGTGCGAGTGTTTATTGCGTTGGTATTAAATGTGTCTCCGTTTTCCTCGCAGGTGAACTTCACCGTAGACCAGATCCGTGCGATCATGGACAAAAAGTCCAACATCAGAAACATGTCCGTGATTGCCCACGTCGACCATGGCAAGTCCACCTTGACGGATTCCTTGGTATGTAAAGCCGGGATCATCGCCTCCGCCAGAGCTGGTGAAACACGTTTCACAGACACCCGCAAAGACGAGCAAGAACGTTGTATCACCATCAAGTCAACGTAAGTAGACGCGGCCGTCTGTGGTTTTTGTAGAGCCAACTTTACTTTATACGGAGAGGAGGTAACCCAGAAGTAGTCATTGTTTGTGAGATGTTGGAATGCATGGAAGGGTAGCATGGCTCATAGGGTTAGCAGTCTGGCCATGCAGCGCTAGGATCCCAGATCCACTTCCCATCTGCAAGGAGTTTGCATGTTCTCCCAGTGTCTGTGTGGGGTTCCTCCCCACACTCCAAAGACGTACTGATTTATTGGCTCATCCCCCAGCTCTATTATATGGGTTGGCTGTCGGGCTTTGACCAGACTTGTCTTGTTAGGTAGGTGACTACACTGTACTTTGTACTGCAGATACAATGGAAGGATCTGGCACGGCACACTGTGACATGGACGCAGTCTCTGAATCTGCTGTGTCAGGCCTCCTCCCCACACACTGCTGTGATATTGGATCGCCAGTCCTTTTAAAGGAGTTCATCTCACCCCCTGTGATTCAGCTGAAGTGTTTAGCAGCACCTTAGGGCAGAGCTGGAGTAGTGTTAGTTTGCTCAAGTTGCTCAGTGTTGGGCAAAGTAAGGCCAGGGGCCAGAATCGGCCCCTTGAGTCTTTTAATTCGGCCCTGTCACATTGTGCTTAACTGCTTTCTCCCCTCCGCTCGTTCACTACAATAAGTGGAGGTAATGCCTGGAACAGTGGTGGGAAACCTATGGAACTCGTGGGCACCTGAGCTGTCAATTAGCAGCGATAAGGGAGTGAAGAGAACTGCACAACTCTGCTACTTATTGGCTCCCTGGGCTGTCAGTTCTCTTCTCCCTCTTCCAAATGCACACAGTACCCATACCCTCCCTTAGACTGGTGATTTTTGTCAGAGCAATAATGCAAAATCAGCAGGGGATCAAATATTTACCACACTGTATGTAGTGTCAGGATAAATGACTGTTGGCACTTTGCGGTAAATAAGTGGGTCCTGTGTTTCAGTTTGGTCACCTGGTCTCAAAGGTTCACCATCCCTGGCCTAGAGGATGATTGTTGGACTATGGCCTCTAGGATGAGAGCCAAAATTTTATATTCTTTTTAAATTTCCTGTCCGAGGCAACGAGGACTTAGGATGCCTATGCTGGGTGGACACCACAGGCTCAGTCTGACCCATCTGTCAAATTTTAAAAACCTTTTGTGACCCACAGGTCAAAGTTTGCCCCCCCCCCCCCCCTGTTCCAGCTCTAGTACATTGCTTTCCTGACTGCAGCCATGTTGAGCAATGGCTATAAAAACAACCTACCTATTGCCACCCATTTACCTGGACCATCTCCCTAGCTCTTTTGAAGAAAGGGACCTGACTAATGGGTTCTGTTTATGGAAATCTTTAACCTCCCTAGCAGCGTTCGCCGATCAGGGTCCTCTCAACCGCAGGGGAAGCGGGGAGACCCTATGCCTCCCCAGAAAGCTGCAGCGATTGTCTTCATCACTGCAGCATTTCCGGGGTTGCGGCACCGCCCTGATCGCGTCATGGTGATGCGGAAGGGGGCCGGCGCCATAGACCTCCATGTTAATGGAGGAGTGCCGGCTTTCCCTCTCACACAGCTGGTGTCTGTAATGACACCAGCTGTGTGAAGAGCTCCGGAGAGAAACCGGAAATGACGGGCAGTGTACTGTGTACTGCGTTGGATTGCGCTTAAGACACAAGATTTACTTGGTCTCTGTAGAAAATGTCTAGTCATAATTTCTTTTGTTGAGGTATGAAGGTAGACATACGTGGTTCTATATTGTCTTTGATCACTGTGCATGTGAATCATTTGGGAATCGACTGCTGCCCGCTTTGAGTTCGATAAATATTTAGTTTGAGGTGAATTGAACAGAAGACAGACATGTTTGAATGGGGATTGAGGGTCCTCATCAAAAGTAATGACTATCAAAGTATCGACCAATGATCAATCACCCAAAGTGGTGCGTGTCCATTGTTTGAATTGATGCTTTTTGTGTATGCATGCAGCAATAGATCAGGAATGAGTGTATAGCCAGCTTTAGGAATCTGGAACTGAGGGTGACTGCTCCTGTCGGGTTCTCATGAGGTTATTGTAGGAAAAATGCCAAAACTTTATTTTGATTTACTTGACAGTTGCCGTAAGACTTTTTTATTTTTTGCCTGCTATTAAACAAATGTGTTTATTTTTTATTTTTCTCCTACAGTGCAATTTCCTTGTTTTATGAGCTTAACGAGAACGACTTGGCTTTCATCAAACAGTGCAAGGATGGCTCTGGTTTCCTTATTAACCTGATCGACTCTCCCGGACACGTCGATTTCTCCTCTGAAGTCACCGCCGCCCTCCGTGTCACAGACGGTGCTCTGGTCGTGGTGGACTGCGTATCAGGTACGGGATGCGTAGGGACTGGAGTAGATAAAATCAAACCGTTTGGAAAAGGAATTTAAAAAAAATCCAAGAGTGATGTGGTGAGGGTTCCTAACTGAGAAGTAATCCTATTAGAGAGATGTCACTAGAACAGGAGGTGAGGAGACGTCTTGCATGTGGCACGGTTGTGTTGTGACCACAAGACCCTCAGCTTCTCACATTCAAATGCAGACTGACTGAAATACAATGTAATTTCTGGTATCTCCTGTTATGTACTTGGACCCTTGACTTACAATCAACCCTTGGGATCCAATTAAGGTCATAAGTTTAAAATAAAAATACCCACAATGTTTTCTGAGCCCCTCTTACCTTTTTCATAATAAAGTGTTGTATGAGATGTGTCACTTACCAGAAACGCCAATCGCTTTCCTGGTGTTCTCTCCAAAAAGTTATGAGCTGCCCTTACCAAAAACAAGTTGGTTATTGTGTGGAAGAAGTCCTTTCATAAGAACATCAGGAATCTGGCCTTGTAGATTGGTGAGATGGTCCATGTTGATGGGCTGTACTTATTGGTGACATCAGATCACATGACCGCCTCCACGCAAGCAGAAACTTGTGTTGTCCTCAGCCATAATTCTGGTTGTAAGTCAAATCTTGTGTCGAGCCAGTAACTCAAGGGTTCACTGTAGTCTATACAGAGTTCATCAGGCCCACTAACTGTACACGCCATCACAACACATTGAACTCGTATGAACAGTGAAAAGATTTGGCCAGGTTGAGAAGTGTGGGGGCTGTTTGTAGGAAGGGTTAAAATCTGAAGATGCATAAATGATATGACTGACGTGGTGGTTTTATTTCAGGTGTGTGCGTCCAGACAGAGACCGTGTTGCGACAGGCCATTGCAGAGAGAATCAAGCCAGTTCTTATGATGAACAAGATGGACCGTGCCCTTCTAGAACTTCAACTGGATCCCGATTCACTTTACCTGACCTTCCAGAGGATAGTAGAGAACGTCAACGTCATCATCTCTACCTACGGAGAGGGAGAAACAGGACCTATGGGGAACATTATGGTAAGAGGCGCCATCTGCGCTGCTTATCGGTTTGCAGCTATAGGGACGGGCAGATGGAAGGAGAAGATAAGAGGCTGTACTGGGTTCTGCAGAGTCATGGCCTGTGGTCAGCCTTCACAAAGAGCTTTATGTGATGTGGCCATACCCGCCTTTAGGGTGATAGGAGGCTTGTATGGGAAATTAGGTTTGTTTCTGTTAAAGGTAGCAGAAGTCTCCACCCTTTACACCTGTTTAGTTTGTGCAGCAGCCATGATCTGCACCCCCCCCCCCCCATACACCTTAATATCAATCCATACAATCTCCATTAGATCTACCAACAACTGTGTAGTATAATGTCCTCCCTGATAGAATACATAGTGATTGGAAGGTATATATCACTGCTATGTAGTGCCGGGTCCTCCCTGATAGAATACATAGTGATTGGAAGGTATATATCACTGCTGTGCAGTGCCAGGTCCTCCCTGATAGAATACATAGCAATTGGAAGGTTTAGAAAGCTCCTCATATTACATGGTTTTGGTAGAACAACATTTGATTGTACAGAAATTGTATGGAAAGATTGTAAGGTGTATGGGGGCCTTGGCTGTGGAAGTCTGTCCTTAAGGTCTTAAGTAGCTCATATTTTAGGGGAACTGCTCTGATTAGGGCTGTCACTTGTCTTGCAATTCTGAGGCTCTCGGGATGGTCTTTGCTTCTCTGCCTTCTAAATCCATAACCAAATTCCTGACTTTACTGGCCACCACCTTTAACCTCCTGGTCAGCACTGTTAGCATGTTAGCACACCCATTGCTGGTGCCTTGATGTGTAGAGGGGAGGGGTGTGCTCTGTTTCGCACTAAAAATTTATGGCACTAAACCACTCCTAATGCCCAGGAGGTTAAAAAGTCAAAGTTGTTGCTTGGTTTACTTTAACCTTTTCAATGCTAGGGGTATTCTTTGCACCCTGGCTTTCATACGGTTAAAACTGGCTAATTGCTTTCTATTGCCAGTAATCATGTGATTTGGTGGGTAAGCCACTCAAAATAAGAACTGGCATCACCCAAATTTTAATTTGGCTCCCAGTTTTGTGTACTTTTTGCAGGTCATGGTTAGGGAACTCAGATTTCAGTGGTATGGAAGGTATTTGTCTGTAATTTACCCAGGGTCTCCTTTTTGTTTTTGACCTGGTGATCTTGCTCTAAAACGGCTTGCTGTATTGTCTATGAAGGAGTATAGTTGTCACCTTGGACTAGTAGACATGAGCTTCAGTAAAGCCTGCCATACACACGCCGATGTGTGCAGGCTGACTAGTCCCAAAATGTTTCGGGAGGCTAACTTGATGTCATCACATTAGCATCCTGGTGCATTATGGGGCCCCTTCAATTGGCCGGGCACCCTTTGTGTGCCGGCCATAAGCTGCAATGAAGACGCCGTCTTCATTGCAGCTTATGGAATCGGCTCCCATCGGCCAGAGATTATCAGACATGTCTGTTCTCTGGCCGGCCGAGCAGTGGGGCGACAGGGATCTGTTGCCCTATGTGGGCACATGCCGATTAGCGGGCACGCCCGTCGGTCAGATTAAAAATTGGCCGCTTATCGGCATGTGTATGGCTAGCATAAGCCACCTTTTCATAATGAGGGTATGGTGGGGGATGTTGTATAGGCAAAGGGGTTGTTGCTTGGTTTTAAAAATGAACATGATACATAATGTGTAATGTAAGAAAAGAATAAAAGATAGTTGTGTCCTTCACCTGCAGGTGAAACTCAGAATTTCCACCTTTCATTGAATTGTGGGATCGGGGGGAAATCTCAGACCCAGTGACAACCATAGACATGTCACTAACGCTTATACAGTATTTTTAAATATTGTCAGCATGGAGTTTGTAGGTCTGTAAATTGTCTTTATATAAACATGTTCAATTTAATGTTTTACAAAAGAGTTTTAAGTTGACTCTACTTATTTCTTTTCCATAGATTGACCCAGTCATTGGGACAGTCGGCTTTGGTTCCGGTCTGCACGGCTGGGCCTTCACCCTGAAGCAGTTTGCCGAGATGTACGTTGCCAAATTCTCTGCCAAAGGAGAGAAGGCACTTCTTTCACCAGCAGAGCGTGCAAAGAAAGTGGAAGACATGATGAAGAAGCTTTGGGGAGACAGGTACGTAATCCGAACCTTGTACCAGCACATTACTCTGTGTGGTTAGGCTATACCCCTCTTATATTAAAGATTTCCCCACTCCAAGCTTGGCTGCAAAGTCTAATTCCTGTTGAAAGAGTAATGAGTTGTCTACCACTGGTGCATCACTGAACTGTCACTGGAACCTTGTGTGTGGTCTTCTGAGGCGGCCAAAACCACTTTACCTTGTCTGGCCAAGTATGTCCAGACTGCTCGATTTGGATGGACCGAATTCATCCAAAGTGTCATATACTAACCTACCTAGGAAACGTTAGTCTTAAGTGATCACCGTGCTAAAGTTTTTCCTAGGTATTGTGTATTTGAGTTTGATACTCTTGATTTACTTGTTTAGCACAGTGATCACTTAAGACTTAACATTGGATTTTGATCAAGAGTATGAAACTCAAATACACGATAGGGTAAAACTTTAGCACAGGGCTAAAGTAAGAACGATTGGTATAAAGTCAGACCAACCTTGATGGGAATGTCCACCATTTTGGAATTTTAGATAAGCAAAACTTAAAGCGGACCTACCACCAGGAATCTATGTTTTCATGAATGGCACTAGAAGTGCCAATAGGGAGGAATGCAGTGAAAACTCCAAAAACGTACCTGTAATGAGCAATTTAGGAATATAATCCGGCATTTCTCTTCATTTCATGGTGTCAGCAGAAGCCGGCAGCACGTCACAACAACACGTGATTTTTCAGTGAGCTGCTTGGCCATAGATCACTGAACGCCCCCTAGTGGCCACCTGCAATATTGCACCACCATGTGTTGGATTTACACTGAAAAATCACGTGCTGCTGTGACGTGGTGCCGGGTTCTGCTGAGCCCATTAACCAGGAAGTGAAGAGGAATGGCTGATTATATTCCTAAATTGCTCATTACAGGTACGTTTTTGGGTTTTTTCACTGCATTCCTTCCTATTATTGGCACTTCTAGTGCCATTCATAAAAACATAGATTCCTGGTGGTAGGTCCGCTTTAAGTCTCCATATAAAAAAAGTTATTTAAGTATTGAAGCTGGAACAAGCAAGGTCTGATACTTGGAATACACTGTCATTTAAGGCTTGGGCTCCACTGTACGCTGGTATCCACTCAAGCCTCTGTTAAGTTCCCATAGATGCAGCTTGCTGCGTCGCTTTCAGCTCAATGGAAGCGGGGACCAGCAGATCCAGGGCTGTGCAGACAGCCCTGTCAAAGCCCCATTGCCATCAATGGGTGGCTCGTGCACTCAATGCTCATGCAATGGTTGTCTAAGGCTCCACTGTCCATTAAAACCTTTTAACATTCAGGCCAGAATTTTTACCACAGGACAGGTTTGACCCCCTGGCTGGAGTTTGATGCTCTGTCTAGTGTGAGGCAATGAAACAATTTGGTTCTATGTACTGACAGTCCCTCTGACCTTCTCCAGGTACTTTGATCCAGCTTCTGGCAAGTTCAGCAAATCTGCAAACTCTCCTGATGGAAAGAAGCTGCCCCGTACCTTCAGCCAGCTTATCCTGGATCCCATCTTCAAGGTAAGGGATAGAAAAGGCCAGTTTGAGACCACTCGCTATGAAATGACATCTTCAGAAATGCTGAGTGTTTTGGTTTGTGTTTAGGTATTTGATGCCATCATGAACTTCAAGAAAGACGACACTGCCAAACTGATTGAAAAGCTGGATATCAAGCTGGACGTAGAGGACAGAGACAAGGAAGGAAAACAGCTTCTGAAGGTATGGTGCCTCCCATGTAAAGCAGCAGTTTGTAAGGTTGACAATGATTTGTTAGATGGATGCTCCAGGAAAGTGTTGCTTGCTGGGTTTAGTATTGGAAAATTACCTAAACAGTAGGATACCCTTATACCCTCTAGGTGGTTGTGGCCCCCATACATATCACTGCTATGTAGTGCCGAGTCCTCCCTGATAGAACACATAGTGATTGAAAGGTATATATATCACTGCTATGTAGTGCCGGGGCCTCCCTGATAGAATACATAGTGATTGGAAGGTATATATCACTGCTATGTAGTGCCGGGTCCTCCCTGATAGAATACATAGTGATTGGAGGATATATATCACTGCTATGTAGTGCCAGGTCCTCCCTGATAGAATACATAGTGATTGGTAGGTATATATCACTGCTATGTAGTGCCAGGTCCCCCCTGATAGAATACCTAGTGATTGGAAGGGTTAGAAAGATCTCCGCCAGTGTTGCATAAACACAAGAAGTCGTGGATACAAGATCATTTAATTATAAATTTAAATATCTTTTAGGGAAGAGTCTTTATAGTTATCCAGTTTTAATTTCCAAATCACACAATTGTTCCTGGTCTTGTGAAGCGGAGTCTTTTTTAGATCTTGAATAATCAGTTCTTATCTGAAGGTCCAGTCTAATGTGATTGTTGAATGTCCTGTAGGCTGTGATGAGACGCTGGCTGCCAGCCGGAGAAGCTTTGCTTCAGATGATCACCATCCATTTGCCATCACCAGTCACTGCACAGAGGTACCGCTGTGAGCTCCTGTATGAGGGACCCCCCGATGATGAAGCCGCCATGGGTAAGATTACTGGCAGTGCCACTATTCATGGTGTTTGTGGTCTAATTGTGATATATGTTGTATTTTTTGCGGACGTCTGAATTAAGCTTTGCTCTCTTTTCAGGTGTGAAGAACTGCGACCCTAAAGGCCCCCTGATGATGTACATCTCCAAGATGGTGCCTACAACTGACAAGGGCCGTTTCTATGCCTTCGGCCGTGTCTTCTCCGGTGTCGTATCTACAGGACAGAAAGTTCGTATTATGGGTCCAAACTACACACCAGGCAAGAAAGAGGATCTCTACCTGAAGCCTATTCAGAGGTGATTATCGCTGGTTTCATCTGAGTATGGAGAAAATAAAACCAGGCATCTGAATCGGATTTCTCTTTGCCTATTTGCCACATACTTGATCCGCTTCTAATTTAAACCCCCTTTGTAGTCGTGTATAAAAGCACAAATACTACAAATATTATATTGTAATATAAAGATAATGTATGATGGGGTCTCATTCCTATAGACTACTTGCATAGTAGAAAGTGTTAATAGTAAAGGCAGATGGAGCACATAGACTGTCGAAAGTACTACCGGTGGGGGAGCTCCCTTCCGTGGCCCTAGATCAGTAGTTGTAAACCTTTTTAGATCCCTGACCCCGGTAGTGGTGGTGTGAAGTGTCACCTCCTGTATTTAGACCGTGGATGTTCCAGTGCGTACTGTCACTTCCAGATTCAGAGCAAATGTGATGTCCCCACTCTCCTATTTTCTCCACATTGTGCAAATTGTGAGGGAGTGGGGCATTGCACTCCCAACTTCCCTCCCTGCTTTTGGACATGAAGATTACAATGAACGTGGTGACCCTTGTGAAATGGTTATGCAACCCCTAGGGGGTCCTGACCCATAGGTTGAAAACTATTTTAGATACAGCTTCCATCTCATTAGAGCAGTGGTCCTCAACTTGTGGGTCAGATCAAATGAACATTTCACAGGGGTTGCTGGGTTCATGGACAGCATCGGAGCTGCTGCTAACTAGCAGTAGCATTGATGCCCACAAGTTGTTGGAAGGGTAATGCCAGCTCCCTTAGAAGGCATGGGACATTACTCCTAACTTGTCCACTTTCAGACGCAGGGTGAGAAAATTGGACAGGGGTCATTACACTTGGGAGTGATGTTGTGGGGTGTCACTTCTGGTGTTTAGAACATGCAAGTGATGCTCCACACCAGCACTTCCTCATTCCAAATACAGAAGTGACCGTGTGACATCTCTGGGTCGCCGATCTGAAAAGGTTTAGAACCGCTGCTCTAGAGGGACTGAAGCTGAATATAAATTTGGGTAGTGCATGACCATCTACCAGAAGGTGGCAGCTACGCTCTGGTTCCTTTGCTTTAACTGAGGTGTTTTGTTTGTAAATGTTTAATCGATCACATTGATTTACTAAAATGTGAAACTGGTTTTTGGGTCGCCTTCCCACCACAGTTGTATATTTTCTCAGCATTCCATACCTTATTAATCCACAGAACTATCCTGATGATGGGTCGTTACGTTGAGCCCATTGAGGACGTCCCCTGCGGTAACATTGTCGGTCTAGTCGGCGTTGACCAGTTCTTGGTGAAGACTGGAACCATCACAACCTTCGAGCACGCCCACAACATGCGTGTCATGAAGTTCAGCGTCAGCCCCGTCGTCCGTGTGGCCGTGGAGGCTAAAAACCCCGCCGACCTCCCCAAACTGGTAGAAGGTCTGAAGCGTCTGGCAAAGTCCGATCCTATGGTGCAGGTGAGCCTTGACTTTACCGGTCTGTAACATACATGTGGCCTTCACTCTTTATAGGGCGCATGGCTGTAATGTTCAGAGTTATTTGAAATTGGATCTCCCCATACACCTTTTAGATCACTATACAATTTGCATTAGATTTGCCAACAACTTTATAGTATAGTGGCCTCCCTGATAGAATACATAGTGACTGGAAGGTATATATCACTGCTATGTAGTGCCGGGTCCTCCCTGATAGAATACATAGTGATTGGAAGGTATATATCACTGCTATGTAGTGCTGGGTCCTCCCTGATAGAATACATAGTGATTGGAAGGTATATATCACTGCTATGTAGTGTCGGGTCCTCCCTGATAGAATACATAGTGATTGGAAGGTATATATCACTGTTATGTAGTGCTGGGACCTCCCTGATAGAATGTATAGTGATTGGATGGTATATATCACTGCTATGTAGTGCCGGGTCCTCCCTGATAGAATACATAGTGATTGGAGGGTATATATCACTGCTATGTAGTGCTGGGTCCTCCCTGATAGAATACATAGTGATTGGAGGGTATATATCACTGCTATGTAGTGCCGGGTCCCCCCTGATAGATTACATAGTGATTGGAAGGTTTAGAAAGGTCCTCATATTACATGGTTTTGGTAGAAGAAAGTTGATTGTACAGAAATTGTATGGTGAGATTGTAAGGTGTATGGAGGGCTTTAGAGTTCATAATTTGTGCCTAATGGCAGTTCTTGAATGTTGGCTGTCATCTTTTATGATAAATGCACAAGTATCAGATGTTAAAGTCTCCTGTGCATTAACAAGCTTTTGTTTTTTCTAGTGTATCATTGAAGAGTCTGGAGAACACATCATTGCTGGAGCTGGTGAGCTTCATCTGGAAATTTGCCTTAAAGATCTGGAAGAGGACCATGCCTGCATTCCCATCAAGGTACGAGGTCTAGATGGAGGTGGAGGAACGTTTGGGAACCCCTAGTATACAGAGTTCTCTGCTTGTCCTCACTTACCCTGCCCCAACTAATGCCCCCTCTCCCCATCACATTGAAACTTCAGGACCATTTCACACTAGTTGTTAGTATTATGTACTAGTGTGGTCCTTACATTTTTTTATTTGAAATACAACTTTGGTTTTGACATTCATCATATGCACACACCAGTCATACAGAAACATTCATCATTCAGACACACACTATACTCATCAGACATGATGAGATATCAATCATTCACACTGAGAAAGATGTACTCGCTGTCTGCAACTAGTTCCTCCATGGCTGGCTTCCTGCTTGTCCCTCCCTCTCCTGTTTAGAAACCACTGCTGTATACAATGCAGGGAGCTGCTTTGTGCACTTTTCTCAACAGCAGCTGTGTTGTAAATCTCATTTGCTTGACATGAAGGGTTGCCCCCTTAACCCCCCCCCCCCATACATGTTTAGATTTTCTGTTCAACTTAAAAAGATAAATTTTCAGTCAGGGAAATCTGTGATTGTATGTTTACCAACTGTAGTAACAGATATTTTTTATCAACTTTTTTGGGATCAACTGAAGCAGCCCATAAACCTTTAGATCTGTCAGATATCCTTTAGATCTACCAACAACTATGTAGTGCCGGGTCGTCTGCGATTGAACACAGGTAGACTTTAGAAAGTCCCTCATATTACATGGTTTTGGTAAAACAAAAGGAGATCTAATAGAAATCTGACAGAGATCTAAAGGTGTATGGGGTCCCTGAGAGTGTAATCTTCAATACAACCAATTAAAATTTACCAGCGCGTCCATTTCTCAATCAATTTTTTCCCCTATTTATGGTTGCTCTAACTATGATGGCTGCCATAGATTGATTTTAGTTGACTGGATGAAAAATCTACATGTGTATGGGGGCCTTAAGGAAGCTCTGACTGCTGAACCCCATGACTGCAATACGTTCTTAAAATCTCTAACATTTCTTGCAGAAATCTGACCCCGTTGTATCATACCGTGAGACTGTAAGCGAAGAGTCCTACCTGATGTGTCTGTCCAAGTCTCCCAACAAGCACAACCGTCTGTACATGAAGGCTCGGCCGTTCCCCGACGGTCTGGCCGAAGACATTGACAAAGGCGAAGTCAGTTCCCGACAGGAGCTGAAGACTCGCGCCCGTTACCTGGCCGAGAAGTACGAATGGGACGTGACAGAAGCCAGGAAGATCTGGTGCTTCGGACCCGACGGAACCGGACCCAACGTCCTTGTGGACGTCACCAAGGGTGTCCAGTACCTCAATGAAATCAAGGACAGCGTCGTCGCCGGCTTCCAGTGGGCCACCAAAGAGGTACCGCAGCATTTTCTAATCCACAGTCCTAGTGGTCTTCTATACTAAGGGGGTCACACTGCAGCGCTTTATAAGTATGTATTTGGATATTCTGTAATCTAACCTTCATGTCTTGTACAGGGAGTCCTGTGCGAAGAGAACCTGCGAGGTGCCAGGTTTGACATTCACGATGTCACCCTGCACGCTGACGCCATCCATCGTGGTGGTGGACAGATCATCCCAACAGCAAGAAGAGTCCTGTATGCCGCTGCCCTCACCGCCCAGCCCAGGCTGATGGAGCCCATCTACTTGGTGGAGATCCAGGTAAGGATGCCATATTACTAGAACTTCTTTTGTGACGTGGGACTCCTGGAATACAAAGTTTCTTGTAGCTCAGTGGTGGCCAACTGAGTTGATATGAAGGGCCACAAGTGTGGCCCTCAGCATCACTAAAAAGCCGCACATAACATCTTCAACCTATAAAGGTTATATGCCCCTATTTTCAGGGTATGTGCCACAATATATATTATACAATCATGCTACATTCATTGAAATATTATGAGCATAGGCACTCACCAGTCTGCTGATGCCTCACCAACACTAGAGGAGAGGCGAGGGACTTGCTCAGGGGCCTCTGGGTCACTGATTGGCTTTGACGTAAGCCTATCACACAGGTTTATCGCCTCCATCTCTTCCCGCTCTAAAAAGTTCCCAGGCAAGGACCTGTCAAAGGTGGATTGGCAGACAGGTGAGTTCCTATGCAATAACAGGTTTCATTGGATGACGGGCTGCAGGTTAGGCACCTGGGTTGTAGCTGATCAGACTTGTCCATGTTGAGACGGCTAGGTGGCCTGTAATAGAACTGCTCGATATAATGGTGCCGAGCCGTATTTGGGATGTGTTCTAGTCTGTTTTGGAAGAACAAGCTGAATCTTTACCCCAATCACCTTTAAGCCCATCAC
>CM070032.1:4642633-4653702 GCA_036250615.1 Ptychadena robeensis
CAATAACTTTATCCCTGATCTGTCTGGTGTGTTCTTTGGACTTCATGGTGTTGTTGCTCCTAATATTCTCAACCTCTGAGGCAGTCACAGAGCAGCTGTATTTGTACTGACATTAGATTACACACAGGTGCACTCTATTTAGTCATTAGCACTCACCAAAAGGGGCTGATTAATTACACTGCACACCCCACTTTGCAGTTATTTATTTGTAAAAATTTTTTGGAATCATCTATGATTTTCCTTCCACTTCTCACGTGTCACCACTTTGTATTGGTCTTTCACGTGGAATTCCAATCAAATTAAGTCATGTTTGTGGCTGTAATGTGACAAAATGGGGAAATGTTCAATACTTTTGCAAGCCACTGTATAATAGTTTGCACAATAGGTGGGATTGGTCTGCAATAGTCCACAATACAGAATTAAGAGAGGCTAGAAATTATGCCTAGGGGTACGCAAGGTCAACAGCAGCAGGAACTCTCTAAACAAAAGTGTTTATCAAATGATGTATGTTGATAACAAGAGCAACAGCAGAATTAATACGTATTATTACACAAATGAAGTCAAAGTACAGAAAGTTAGATGGAAGTTTTGTAAAGTGGACACATCTGCCCTCTAGTGGCCGTCTCTGAGCCCAGCAGTGACTTTAGGGTTAAACTAGTGCACAGTGATGACCGTGTGACGGCTAATGAAGCCGCTGTGAATGCGACATCGCCAAAATGCGTCACTCACTTACTCAGAGCTCTGGAATGATCCGGATTCCTGATGCCTTTCATCTTCAGCTTCTGTAGCAGCACTGCGGACGTCAGCTGTCTCACCAGATACACGGACATGGAGTAGTTCTGGAAGACACACAGGAGAGCTGGATTTAGAAAAATACCAGAACAAGTAGACTCAAAGGAGAAAACTAACGAGAGATCTGTAAAACGATTCTCCTTCCCACGTGTTGCAATAAACTCACCCACCTTCCCAATTTCTGAGGCCCAGGAGATGGAGACCTGGTTGGGCACGGCGGACGATAACCGAACCACAGATGTGATGTTCAGTGGGCGGCCGGGTCTCTTTTGTTCTACGCCATTTTTCGGTGGAGGGGCAGATCCCTACAAAAGACCAAGAACAAGGGACATGTAATGATTGAAGGTTTCACCATCAACTACCTCTGAGAATGTGGCTTTCTGGTCTCATCTCTGCAGGCAACTCCAAGCTGCGACAGGGATCTGTGGCCCCATGTGGGCACCCACTATCCGTGTACGGGGGCCTTGAGAGTCTAAATTCTTGGTGTTGGTTGCATTGGATTTATGTTTTCTCTGGGTACAATACAAGGAAAGTACCAAGGGTGTAGAGGAAAAAACTCCACCCCCGAGCGGAGTGGTCCGCTGACTCAGCAGAGGCTGGGGGACTTTAAAGGTTTTAATGTAAATACGTCACAGTACAAAAAAGTAATGACATAAATCATAAATAAAAAGAATATTGATTATTTAATGTGCATAAAAACAGTGGTGATATTCCAATCTTGGTACGGTGGTAAATATTGATACGATGCCTAATGGATCTCCAGACCCTATCTACATCAACCTGTCCAGGAAGATGGTGGGGTTGTTAGGGATGAAAAAGATGTCAAAGATAAACGTCAGGCCACCCCGTTTTCTCTGGGTACTTGACCTTGCAACACACAATCAATGTATATGACTATTGGTTTAACCTGGTTCTAGTTTATATATGCGAGAGACATTTAGCTGCAAAAAAAATGCATGAATTCATGTAAATCATCTTTGTACAGATGGTGACCTGGATGATTCTTGATCAGCACTTCAAATCTTTTAAAAACTCACCGGCAAAGGAAAGAGTTTTCCGTTGACCTTAATGCAGAGACTGCTGGGAAAGTTATCCTCCTGGGGGCAGCTCGTCTCTGCTAAGCACAACCTGATTGCGGCAGACAGAGTAAAAAAATCAATGGTGACTCTTTGTATAAAGGGAAAAGAAATCCCCACAAATGCATTGGAAATGACTGTACCTCAGCTGGACCTGCACTGAATAGTCTCGTCTACCTCCGGGCATGTAATCCCTGCGGAGATACAGGACACAGAAGTCATTTTACACAGCAGGGAAAATAGTGGTTCACATGAAGAAACTTATAGAAAACTAATTATAAATTCATCCACACGATACTGACAATATTAAACACTGGGGGATCAGGCTGTAGAGACAGACTCTAGCCATTGCAGATATTTCCACCCATGATTTCTATGGACAAAACAGACTGACCGGTATGACTGCCCCCCACACCCCGAGTCTGTGGATATGGAGGTCCATAGATTAAGGCCCCCCCACATGTACCGAGTGGGGGCCGACAGAGCAGGACAGATCAGCTCTGAAATGCAGCGTGATGACATCATCATGCTGCACTCCAGAGCTGACAGCATCGGCCGGCACACAAAGGGTTTGCTTCAATGAAGATGCCGGTCTTCATTGATGTTAACGGCGTATTGGACATGTCCGTTCTCTGGCCAGCCGAGCTGTGGGGTGACAGGGTGCTGTCGCCCCATGTGAGCACCCCGGATTGGCGGACGATTTTGCCGCCGACCGACAGCCTCGAGTGTGCACGCCCATCGGTCGGCGGCAAAATCGCCCGCCGCTCGGTGCGTGTATGGCTAGCTTAACACATGATTCTCTCTATGTAGGGGCACAGCAAGCTGGCATAGTATGCACCACTCCTACGTCTCAAGGATCAGTTGTCAGGTTGCTGCAGTTAAGTAGAAGCCTGAAGATGCCCCAACAACATAAACTGGCCCAAATATTCATAATACAGCAAAAAGAAACCATTTTATTCTTCTGGTTCTCCATCTCTCAGGATATGGATCTGGATACAATAAAAGGTCCTGAATGGATAACCAGTGCTGAACCACACAGAGCAGGAGGTGATTGGTAATAGCAGAAACAAACTACAGTATATACAATACACAGCACAGGGTCAAACCCTATGAGTCGTGGCACCCTTTTACCAGAACCCGTGCGGATTGCTGGTACACATAAATGGGATTTTTTAAACAGCAATGAATATTCAGTTTGACAATTTATTTACAACCGCAAAAGTAAACTATGTACATCAATATCATATCATGTTATATTGATGTACAGAGTTCGAAATTGATGTACAGAACTTGTAATGCTACTACTGTTTTCTTTTTGAAATGTATAAATTTTGATTGTACACGTATTTACTTTGCGGTTGTAAATAAATTGTCAACCTGAATATTAATTTTGTTTAAAAAGTCCCATTTATGTGTACCAGCAACCCTAACGGGTCCTGGTAAAGGGTGCCAGGTCGCATAGGGTTTGACCCTGTGCTGTGTATTGTATATATCTTAGGTGCCCAACCTGCGGCCTGGGGGCCTCTTGCGGCCCTTTGAGCATTGTTCGTGGCCCCCCTTGGTCCTCCACATGCGGCCCCCAAAACTGTGTTAACTGTCAATGCATAGGGCATAGCAACTCACCTGTGAAGTGGTCACACGCTGACCCAGCTTTCCTTTTTTTTTTCCAATAATTTTTATTGAAGAAAGTATTTTTCCAGAAATGACCCAGCTTTCCTAATCAACTTTGGCACTCCTACATCAGTAAAATTGTCAATGTTGATCGGGGAAACCAGGTCTACATATGAGCACAGCACCCAGGGGCAGGAGAGGGGGGGGGGGGGGGGTGGCGAGTGCTGTCGGGATCTGGTCCACCGCCTACTGAGATATGGAGAGCCACAAGTGCGGCCCTTTAGTGATGCAGAGGGCCGCACTTGTGGCCCTCCATATCAACTCAGTTGTCCACCACTGGTATATATGTTACTGTAGGGATGATGGCACTATTACTTGGTAGCGCTAGAGGCACCATTTGGTAAATTCAAACTACAAGAGTCTGAAACCAGACAGCTGCAGTGAGGTTTCCAAGCTCCTTCACAGTGTCACTGGACTCACGCAGGAACCATTATATCAGCAGTAACACCTTGAAAATTACCAACAAAACCATTAAATTCTTAATTTATTGTCTGCACTAGTTGTGTAAATTGTGATGTTTTTACTTAGCAAGCTGCATAGATAGACATGCATAGTGCTGGAAGGATTTTGTTCGCTGAATGACCTTCAGACAAAACGTGAGCTTGTTTATTGGCAGGAGACCCATCCAGGGGCTTATGAGCAGAAGGGAAATGTTAACCAACAAGGCAGCAGTGATGTGGACCGAACACCACTGACTAACTATGAAACGTTTTCCAAGAAGAATATAGCTGATCCCACTGGCCTGGAAACCTACAGAGGGGGACAAGCACCAGGCCAGGGGGTAGAGATGGGTTCTAAACCAACTGTGAAACCTGAAGTAAATATAAGGGAGAGAAAATAGGACCTTTATAAACCTTCAGCATATTTAATGCTTATAATTAGGAGATAGAAAGTGGAAATAACTCTTAAGGATAACAAAATAAATCATAGAAGGCCTGATGCATGCTTCTACAACATAATCACCAATACATCAAACAACTCTTTAAAGAGAACCTATACATCTCTTGCAGTCAAATCTGCAATGACACAGAGAGCTGTCAAAGAAAAATAGAATACAACCTTGCCTGTAAACCCTGATGTTCCAAGTGATAGCTCTTCTGTCCAGTCAGAGATTGACAGACTTAAGCTGGCCATACACCTTTAGATCTCTGTCAGATATCCTTTAGATCTACCAACAACTATGTAGTGCCGGGTCCTCTGCCATTGAACACAGGTAGACTTGATGGGTTAGAAAGTCCCTCATATTACATGGTTTTGGTAAAACAAAAATGAGATCTAAAGGAAATCTGACAGAGAAATCTAAAAGGTGTATGGGGGCCCTAAAGCTAGCCACACATGGTTCAATTTTGGTTCAATCGATGCTCGATTAGATCGAGGAATTCAATCATCTAATCGAAAATCGATCTTACTCGCATCAACATACACCCCACATGGAGTTTGCGATTGTGGTGAGATTTCGATAATAAAATATTACTAAAATGGTCGATGTTGGTCTGGAAACGATTGAAGTTCAGATTGAAGTGTCTATGTTATTATATCTAATCTAATCGATCCAGGAGAAACACCGCAAACATCGACGATTATAAAACGATTTTGGCGCAATCCACGATGATTTTCCAACATGTCATTCGATCAATTTTTCTGCCTTCATCGAACAATTATCGTCGATCGCACCATGTGGGCATTTCTCGATTTTCGTTCAATCGATGAAAAAATTCATCTAATCGAGCATCGATTGAACCAAAATCGAACCGTGTGTGGCTAGCTTTAGAGCTCAACTCCACTGCGCTAAAATCCATATGTTGAACACAGGGATTTCTGTGAAAGTACACAAGCCCCTCATGGAAGTCAATGGTGTATGACACGGCTGCCTCCACAGCCCAGCATAGCCCCTGACCTGTCACTTCAAACCTCTATTGCTTTTGTGTCAACGTGAGGCCCCTCATTAACGTGCCGGAGGCATGGCGTATGACATGTCCATTGATAGTCAATGTATGTGTCAGACTGACATAACTAACATGCCCGTAGAATGAAAAGGGCTGTGTTATCAGCCACACTATATAACATGGCCCTAACAAGGGGGCTTTTTGCTCAGGATTCGCATAGTGGCATCAAAGCCTAAGGCGATAAGTATTACGCATTAGCCTCCTGACCATTTGTCCCGAGTGCAGCTCACCTATCCCTGGTGAGCCCGCGGTGAGTATGTGCAGACCTGACACTCAGGAGTGAAGATTCGCAGCGTAAAGCTAGCCACACACGGGTAGATTCCCGCGCAATCGACCACCAATCAATCACAGCGTGGTGACGTCACCACGCTGTGATTGATCGGGGATCAATTGAACGGAAATCAATGTGCACCACATGGGCACATCGATTACCGTTCAATGAAGACCTCCGGCTAGCTAGAGTTCTCTCGGCTTGCAGCATGTAAAGCCAAACACGCTGAAAGCTGAAGAGAAATCCAGCCTGCTTCTCTCCCCGTTTTCCCCAGCTGGAGTGAAGAGTGCTGACTCCGCCCCCTTCACACAGACTCTGCTGCGCTGACTGCCCAGCTGTCAGTTCTGTGTGAAGATGTCGGCTTTCCCTGTACTCTACATGAAAACATTTCATGTTGAGTGTTGGTGATTGATTGAATGTGGTTTTCCAACATGTTGGAAACCCGTTCAATCGAGGTACTTCGAGGGGGCTCTATTGAAACCCCTCGAAGGACAGCACACACAGGTAGGATTGTAAGCAGATTCGAGAACAATCAATCACCGTGACCGCGCACGTTGATTGATTGTACTCGAATCGTTTTACAAATCTACCCGTGTGTGCCTAGCTTAAGGGTATGTTTCCACTGCATTCTGTGCTCTGTTGGCCCCCCTGCACTGTCATGACAGAGCCGATCCACATATCTTCCTACTGGACTGGCTGTTCTCACGCCGTTCTAGGTTTAACACCCATGTGAACAGAGGATCCACCGGGCAGGTAATGTGTATGTGCACTGTCGGGACCCCCTGCGTTAAGCGCATGGCTTGGCGGGGGTCCTGACGGAGCACATACACATTACCTGCCCGGTGCAACGCAGTGGAGACATAGCCTTATTACAAAAAAAAAAGGCATGTGCAACGCTCTGAGGGTTTAAAGACCATTATCTAGCTTCCACCTTGTGGCCATTTGCAGAACTGCAGTAAATTGATCCTGAAAGTCTAGCAGGAGGATAAAACAATGACAGAAAGTGGCTGGATTTACCTGGAGATGCAGACCTCTCGCACTTGCTGGGGGGTCAGAGCAAAGATGAAGAATTTCTCCTGAAATCTCTGCAAGGTGTTCTGGACTGAAACAGCACAAAGAAATCGGATCAGTGTCCAATCAAACATTAGAAATATCTTAGGGATATTAGGGATGATAGGGAGCCATTTCTGCTTGCAGTCACCCACTGATGACCATATTTTACCATCAAAAAGTCTACAACAGGACGTCTCTGAACAAGTCAGGAAAGGTGAAGGATGATCAGGGTAAAGCCACTCCATATACAGTATGTCATTAACTGATGCTAAACCCAGCACGCCAACCATAGGCCAAACCCCAAAGCTCAATGTATGTGCCCCTTAATGTTCCAGCCTCCTAATTCTCTGGGGTAGGTAGGTAGGTAGGGTAACAGCCCTTTAGAGTGCACATTGACAGATCTTGAAAAGGATGTATACTCAAAATCTAGAATATATCAAATATAGTTTGAATTACCTCTGAGCTGGTGGTGTATCGCTACACAATCCTAAAAATAATATACTTACCTGCTGTTCTCTGGAATCATATGAGAGATTCCTTCTTTATCTGCCAGGCTTCTGGGGTTAACTCAGTGTGCAATATTGCGAATGATCACTGGGGTGTGTATAATGGTTTTCTATGGAAAAGACCGATTTTTCAATGTTGCGCCCAGATCAGGTACTTTCCTGGCTGTCACTGCGCTCTGATATTTCATCTCTTCCTGTCCACCACAGCATTACATCAACTGAGACAGGAGGAGAGGAGGACCTTCTGAATTTACTTATTACCTGTAAGTTTTGTTTTTTTTTTTGTTGTTTTTTTAACACGCTATTATCAGGACTTCTAGTGCCATTCATGCAAAGATGACAACCTGGTGCTAGGTCAGCTTCATACACAGAAAATAAGGGCTCATTTACACGGGCGGTTGCAAACCACCAGGTAAACAAGCAATCAGCGCAACTGACCAGTGAATGAGACATGAGGTGTCCATTGGTCAGTTTTCAGGCTTTTGCCCAACATACCTATCATGAGGTTGCCCCCAGAGCGCCTGCACGAAGTTGCAGGTGCTCACAGACAGGATTGCCTGGTCGTTTTCCAGGCTGCTGAAGGAAGGTCCAGTTGTGTAAATGTAACCTATGTGCGGCCAATAAAAGGTTGCAATCAAACTGCAGGAAAAGGTCATGCTGCATCCAGAGAATGCAGGTCATATGCAGGACAGCCTTGTGTACTGTTGGGAAGATGCCACAACCAGGAAAACAGACGATACATGGGCTGTACTGAGGAGGTGGACCTACATACAACTACAGGGCGTTTTAGGGGCGCAGAGTCTGGGACTTTCACCAAGCGTAGACCCGGAGTAAGGGGCGCCGATACACCCATTCCGAAGGTAACCAAGGAGGATCGGGACCCACATAAAAGGACAGGCAGCACCCTAGAGAGGACACTACCTGTGGTTCCTTATGTTACTCTCCCTAGGAGGAAACACCAAAGACTGACCAAGGGGGTGGAGAGCGGACCTTTAACCTTCTGAGCGTTCTGCCCGAGTTAATGCATCATGAAACTCAGCCCCAGTTAACTAGAGCCACGCTCTAGGTCTCACCGTCTTCTTACGGCGGTCGGGAGCATCGGCATGTATGCCGGTGCTTCCGGGTCCGCCCCCGATCGCGTCACCGGTGACGCGAAGGGGGCAGGGGTAGGCGGTGCCATAGACCTCTGTGTAACTGGAGGGGCGTCGCTTTTCTTCAGCATAAGTCTGGCGTCTCCAGTACGTCCTCCAGCTGAGCAGGAAATCGCGGTGGAGCATATTGTGCTCCGCCGCGATTGCCCGTGGCACGGTTATGAAAAAACCGTGCCATGGGCGAAACGCTCAGAGGGTTAAGGCTTTTGGTTCTTGGTGTTTCCTCCCACTGGAGGCGGAGTCCATCTCTCGGGTGCTGTCCTGGACCGACGTTTTGGGAGTATATCCACTTACCTAAGCTGGTTGGCTTGATAAGAACATCAAGAACTTCGTAGAAGGGGAGACTTTTAAGCTGGACGTCCGGGTGGACGGGCGGGATCGGAGGGGAGAGCTGCTGGATCTCAAACGGAGGTTTGGTGTCCTGCAGAAGCACCATTCCTAGTGGAGACGCAGGAGAATGCGGCACGGCAGAGGAGGAGGGTAAGGAGTGGATGCCGGCCAGATCAGAATCCACGGAGGAGCTGCTGTCCAAGTTGAAGACGTTGGATCTGAGGGAGGACAGGCCCGGCGCGCCGTCCAACGTCCGCGGAAATCTCCTCCTGTACAGCTCCTTAATCTTAATCTGAACCGCTGGACTGCAGCCGTTCTTCAGCAGGTGGAGAGCCCTCATCAGAAGGTCGTGCTTGCGCCCGCTCTTGTTGCGTCCGGCGAACCCCAATAACACTTGGAGTTCGGAGACTCGGAAACTGGACACCATGTTCTACACATGAAAAAAGGAAAGATTAATAAAAGCCGCAAACTAATACAACTAAACAATCAAACATGATACAGAGCCCAGCGGAGGTGGAGGCAAGAACTTGTCAAGAGATCTTCTACACTGGAGACATCAGCCATTGGTCAAAGCTGGAGGACCTACCACCTCTCATCCATGGTCTCCACTGACCCCAGATCACTGCTGGACACGGGTGACCAGACACAGAATCCCCCCATACATGTCATATGTAGGCCGGGATTATAATCTGCATTATTACACAGGAAGGTGTCCCCACTACCAGACGCTAGAGGACCCCCTCCCACCATGACCCCAACTAATCCCTGTCTGATGGCCCATAGATAATCCCCCCCCCACAGACACACCACTAAACCCAAGGCCCCCATAGTCTGACAGGCCCCATCACCACTTACCCCCCTCATAGCTGAGCACCTTCACAAACGATTACCCCCTCATATCCTTCCACTGTCACACCGATACCCCCCTATAGCCTGTCACTGTCACGCAGATGAACCCCCCTCAAGCCTGTCACTCTGTCCACAGATTACCCCCCCCCACCCCCTCATAGCCTTCACCGTCAACGATTACTCCCATAGCCTGTCCATGTCCACAGCTTACCCCCCCTCATAGCCTGTCCTGTCACACAGATTACCCCCTCAGGCCTGTCACTGTCACACAGTTACCCCCTCATGCCTGTCACTGTCCACACAGATACCCCTCATAGCCTGTCACTGTCACACCGATTACCCCCCTCATAGCCTGTCCCTGTCACACAGATTCCACCCCAGCATAGCCTTCACTGTCAACCCATATCCACTAGCCCCCTCCTAGCCTGTCCCGTCACACAGATTACCCCCCTCAAAGACCGTGTCACCGCTCACACAGATTACCCCCCTCATCAGCCTGTCACTGTCACAGAAACACAGATTAACCACCGCCTCATAGCAGTCCACTGTCACACAGATTACCCCCCTCATAAGCCTGCACTGTCCACACAATTACCCCCTCATAGAGCCTGTCACCGTCCACAGCCATTACCCCTCATAAGCCGTCCCCGTCACAGGCACACAGAATACCCCCCCTCAAAGCCTGTCACTGACTGCACACAGATTACCCCCCATAGCCGTCACTGTCACGACAGATTACCCCTATATCCTGTCACTGTCACACAGATTACCCCCTCAAAATAGCCCTGTCACTGTCACACAGATTACCCCCTCATAGCCTGTCCACTGTCACACGATTTACCCCCCTCATAGCCTGTCACTGTCACAAACAGATTACCCACCTCATAGCCTGTCACTGTCACACAGATTCTCCCTCATAGCCGGTCACCTGTCACACCAGATTACCCCCCTCATATCCTGTCACACCGATTACCCCCTCACAACGCCTGTCACCGTCACACGATTACCCCCTCATAGCCTGTCACAACATATTACCCCCCCCATAGCATGTCACTGTCACACAGATTACCCCCCTCACACAACAAAAAATCCTGTCCCACTGTCACACAGATTACCCCTCATAGCCCTGTCACTGTCATACAGATTTACCGTTACCCCCGGTGTTGCTGGAGGGCGCTGTCAGCGGTTGTGTCACACAGATTACCCCCTACCCCCACCCCCTCATAGCCTTTCCACAGATTACCCCAACCTACCTACCACTCATAGCCGTCACTGTCACACAGATTAACCACCCCCTCATAGCGGTTCACTGTCACACAGATTCCTATGACCCCCCTTCATAGCCTTCCACTGTCACAACACAGATTAGCCCCTCAAGCCTTCACTGTCACACAATTACCCCCCATAGCCTGTCACTGTCACAT
>CM070032.1:4761644-4773097 GCA_036250615.1 Ptychadena robeensis
CCCCCCCCCCACTCCTGGAGGTATCCAGCCTATGTAATACAGCTAAGCAGGAAAAGAGTGAGAAGTCTCTTTTTGGGGTCATAATGGTGTCACTGAAATTTAAGAAATCCAACGGAGGGGATCTCACCAGAGAGTCCAAAGGAGTCAATCCATGTCTTCATATACAGTGTTGTTCAAACTATAAGGCAAACCAGACCATAAGACGCACCCCAAAGTTTTGGAGGGAAAATTAGGAAAAATAAAGGAAAAAAGCAAAGACACAGCCATTCAGATATCAAGAGAATATACAGCATGTTCCAGCGAAATGTGCAGGACTGGACCACGCAGTATTCACTCTATGTTCCTCCAGCCAAAAGGCCAGTTTTTTAATTTTACTTTATTATTTCAAAAATTTAAAAAGTCACAACATTTCAAACATAAAACACATTATCACATAAATTGACATACATACAAAAAATAAAGATACACCAGAGCAAATAGAAATACATAAAACCATCAAAACTGGGTCCACTCTCTCCATTTCATATTTTGCCAAAGCTGGTCTGCTTGGTCTTTCCCCATTGTTTTAACATCAAAATAATAATAAAAGTACATCTTCCCCAGAACCATGTGACTGCAGCAGAGTGTGCAGGGCTGAAACTTTAGCATGTGTCTATACACTAGCAGTATCCATTCTCTAAACACACTGATCAACTTATGGAGAGACACATTTTACAATCTGGTACAACTTACCCCAGAGCAGCTATTTACATATGGGAGGAGAGATACGTCTGTGTCAAAAAATGTATTTATTGCACTGCAGAATGTTAATGTAAATACACAACTCATGCTGTCATATTGTAAAATTAAGCTGGTCAGTGTGTTCAGAGAATGGCAGTGGCTTTTTGGCTTTGGCTTGGAACAAATTCTAGTCTCTTGAGATGCAGAGTTATTGCTCCTAGGATGGTTGAAAAAAAAAAAACAAGGATTTCTTTTACATATTTGAACCCTAAGGGCTTGTTTCCATTATACGTCGGGACCCCTACGCTAAGCGTATACTCTTAGCAGGGGTCCCTACATATCTCACAGACATTGCCTGCCAGCGGATGGTCTGTTTACACATCCGCCGGTGTAAAGGTTGAACGTACTCGACTACGTTCAGCCTTACACCGGCGGATCGGCTCAGCGCAATGAAGACAGAGTCTCCGCCGAGCAGGTAAGTCTATCTGTTACGTTGGGACCTCCCGCTAAGCGTGCACGTGTACTTAAAAAGTGCGTTTTACAGTCTGAAAGAAACCCAGTGAATCCTCCTGTCCTGGTATTGGGCATTGACCATACATACAGGCTTTCCTGTGATCCGGTAACAAAGCACGCATGTTCTGCACACTCTCACTGCAGCTTTGCCCCCTGATAATAATTTGGCGGAGTTCATGAAACTTGGCTCATTTACTTTTTCCTGCCATGTCATTTCTGCCATTTAATCCCAAAATGCCAGCCTTGTGCTGATATTTTCCCAGCGTGTGCGGCTCGCAGCGCATCAGCGCTCAACTCGGGAAATAAATCTGCGTTCTCATCAGGAGATAATTATTTCAGTTCTGCTGAATCGGAACGTTTTGCTCGCCCGTCGGAAAGAAGTCAGTGTTTGCCGAGGCTCCGGATTGGATTTGTGGGTTACAACAAGTGGATTGACATTCAGGTTTTCACATGAAGCTTCACTCTAGGGCAGTGGTTCCCAAACTGTGTTTCCTGTGGGGGGGGGGGGGGGGGGGGGGGCGCAAAGGTATTCCTGGGGCTGCGGACCCTCATTCTTAACCTGTGTTTGAAAAGGGAGGGAGGGGGGGGGCTCCATAATGTTCTTATATAGAAAAGGGGGGGGGGGCCCTGCAAGAAAAGTTTGGGAACCACTGCTCTAGGGCAAGGGTGTGCTAACTAAGGCCCAGGGGCCAGATCCGGCCCGTGTAGCTTTCTTTTCCAGCCCATTGTCACTTTGTTGAAAAGATGCTCCCCTCTCTTGTTCTCTGCGATGAGTACACATTATACCTAGAGGTGTCCAAACGTTGCCTTGGGGAGTGTGACACCGTGGGCGCATCCTCATGGTGACAACAGACAGGCTCTAGGAATTATCTGTGCTCATTGCAATGAATGAGCATTTAAAAAGGAAATTTAAAAAGATAACAAGGTCCCTGGCACAAGTCGCCTATTACATATCACCTCCATCATAAGGGCCCCCCATACACCTTTAGATTTCTCTGTCAGATTTCCTTTAGATCTCCTTTTGTTTTACCAAATCCATGTAATATGAGGGACTTTCTAAACCAAGTCTACCTGTGTTCAATCACAGAGGACCCTATACTATATGGTTGTTGGTAGATCTGAAGGATATCTGACAGAGCGATCTAAAGGTGTATGGCCAGCTTTAGTGATGCCGACGATGTATGGAATCGGCACACCTATGAAGGGTCGGCCATTACAGGCTCTTGGTCCAGCACCTTTATCAAGGGGCCAGACCAAGAGTCTGTATCACAGTCACAACTGCTGCGGTGCATGTCAGTACGGCAGGGACGCCTAATAAATATCCTTTTACCCTACCTTCGGACCATAAGACACACCCTCATATCCCCCACTTTTAGGGGAAAAGGTAAGCCGAAAAATACTGTATGTATCCCCGCCTAGAGAACGACCAGGTTAATAACTCCCTAGAGAGATTCCCCTCTGCCCCCCATCTTCCCCGATGTGTGAGAAAGAAGCTGTACATTGTAATCTGTATGTTGATGGTCAGTGTTCACTAGAGACATCTTGTGGCTGAAGTTGGTACTGCACTGGATTATTTCCCCCCAATTGACTTGAACACAACACATTTTTTTTCTAGTTCTCCTGCTCTAAAAACTGGGGGCATCTTAGCATATGTTTCCACGATGTCATGGGCTCTGTTGACACCCCCTGCGTTAAGCGATTCCTTGTATGTATTGTATGTAATGCCTGTACTGCAATACATAAACCTTCCAGGAGGTGGACTGGCTGTATATGGGTGGGCTACGTCAACATCCCCCATGTTAAGCACATTCCTTGACGGAGAAGTCGACGTAGCCCATCCATATACAACGCCTTGGAAGCAGCCAGTGCGGTAGGTGTGTATATGGGTGGGCTACATCAACATCTCCGTTAAGGTATACGCTTAATGCAGGGGGACATCAACGGAGCCCTCCACGCCGTGGAAACATACCCTTAAGCTGGACATACACCTTTAGATCTCTCTGTCAGAGATCCTTTAGATCTACCAACATCTATGTAGTGCCGGGTCCTCTGGGATTGAACACAGGTAGACTTGATGGTTTAGAAAGTCCCTCATATTACATTGTTTTGGTAAAACAATAGGAGATCTAAAGCAAATCTGACAGAGAAATCTAAAGGTGTATGGGGCCCTTATGGTCTGACCAATATGGTAACTGCAGTTGAGAAAAATTAGGTTTGGAGTAACTATGGACAGGAATACAAATCTTTTGCTTGTCACATTTGAAGTGGAAGGCTATCCCAGGACTACAGCTGGCCATACACCTTTAGATCTCTCTGTCAGATATCCTTTAGATCTACCAACAACTATGTAGTGCCAGGTCCTCTGCGATTTGAACACAGGTAGGCTTGATGGTTTAGAAAGTCCCTCATATTGGTAAAACAAAAGGAGATCTAAAGGAAATCTAACAAAGAACTCAGAAATTGTATGGTAAGATTGTAAGGTGTATGGGGGCCTTTAAGGCCCCCATACAATTTCTGTACAATCAACTTTGGTTCTACCAAAACCATGTAATATGAGGAGCTTTAAACTTCCCATTCCGTCCCCTCACTATGTATTCTTCAGGGAGGACCCAGCACTACATAGCAGTGATATACACCTTCCACCACTATGTATTCTATCAGGGAGACCCGCACTACATAGCAGTGATATATACCTTTCCATCACTATGTATTCTATCAGGAGGACCCGCACACTAGCAGTGATATACCTTCCATTCACTATGTCTTCTATCGGGAGGACCCTGCACTACATACGTGATCTAGACCTTCCATTCACTATTTTCTTCAGGGAGACCCGGCACTACATAGTCAGTGATATTTACCTTCCAATCACTATGTATCTATCAGGGAGGACCCGGCCCTACATAGCATGATATATTCTTCCCAATCACTATATAATCTATCAGGAGGGACCCAGCACTACATAGCAGTGATATATACCTTCCAATCACTATGTATTCTATCAGGAGACCCGCACTACATAGCAGTGATATATATTCTTCCAATCACTATGTAATCTATCAGGGAGGACCCAGCACTACAACAGTGATATATACTCTTCCAATCACTATGTTTTCCTATCAGGGAGGACCCGGCACTACATAGCAGTGAATATAACCTCCCAAACACCATGTATTCTATCAGGGAGGACCCGGCACTACATAGCAGTGATATATACCTTCCAATCACTATGTATTCTATCAGGGAGACCCCGGCACAACCATAGCATGATAATATCTTCCCAATCACTATGTAATCTATCAGGGAGGACCCACACTACCTAGCATGTATATAACCTTCCATCACTATGTATTCTATCAGGGAGGCCACTTTACTACACGTTGTTGGTAATATCTAATGGACATTGTATGGATCGATCTAAAGGCCCTCATAACCCTTACAATCTTTCCATACAATTCTGTACAATCAACTTTTCTTTTACCAAAACCATGTATATGAGGACCTTTCTAAACCTTCCAATCACTATGTATTCTATCAGGAGGACCCCGCACACATAGCAGTGATATATACCTTCCAATCACTATGTATCTATCAGGAGGACCCGGCACACATAGCATGATATATACCTCCCATCACTATGTATTCTATCAGGGAGGACCCGCACTACATAGCAGTGATATATACCTTCCAATCACTATGTATTCTATCAGGGAGGACCCGGCACTACATAGCAGTGATATATACCTTCCATTCACTATGTATCTATCAGGGAGGACCCGGCACTACATAGCAGTGATATTTTCCCTTCCAATCACTATGTATTCTATCAGGGGGACCCGGCACTACATAGCAGTGATATGTTCCCTTCTCAATCACTATGTAATCTATCACGGGAGGACCCACACTACATAGCAGTGTATATAACCTTCCAATCACTATGTTTTCTATCATGGAGACCCGGCACTACAATAGCAGTGAAATATACCCTCCCAATCACTATGTATTCTATCAGGGAGGACCCCGGCACTACATAGCATTGATATAATACCTACCAATCACTATGTATTCTATCAGGAGACGCCCGGCAACTACATACCAGTGAGATATACACCTTCCAATCACTATGTATTCTATCAGGAGGACCCCGCACTACATAGCAGTGATATATACTGTCCAATCACTATGTATTCTATGTAGGGAGGACCCGGCACTACATAGTTGTTGATAGATCTAATGGAAATTGTAATGGATCGATCTTAGAGTGTATGGGGACCCTTCTCACAATTATTAGGGGGGGGGGTCATTGCTCCATTGTAATTGATGGCAGTGGATGTGAAGACACATTGAGAGTGGGTGACGTAGTCCTCATACACTTCACATGCGCTTCCCCCCCCACCCCCCCCTCGTCTCCGCTCTGTGTCCTCTGCGGTTTCGATATCTTGACTCCGAGGCGAGGGCACGCGTTCCGCTCCAGCGTTGGCCACGTTTTCTCTGCGTGGATCTCATTCACCATCGTGTGTCAGAACAATAAATCATCTGATCCTTTTAAAGTCATTGAGGCTTCATGTTCGGGATTTCCCGTGAAGATCTTTTACTACGAGTGAGAAGCAGGAGACTGGAATGGCCGGGTTTTCTCAGATCAATCCCACCATGGTTTTCCATAACATTGATCTAGCGTCTGACGCGGCGTTTCGGATACGAGATTCGGGTCATGTTTTTATTGCCTCGTGCTACCTCATGAAGTTTACTACTGCAGAAGGTGGAAAGGGGTCGTCTTTTTACGTGGTTTTTTAATTTTTAAAGCTGATTTCCAGACGTGGTCTCAACCCAACTACCGTTTTTTTCGGACCATAAGACGCACTCTCCTCCCCGCAACCCCCCCGGGGAAAGCCTCATTTGAATCAAGTTTTTAGTCACATTTAATGAATACCCCGGTCACAGCAGTCCAGAAGCACCCGTGTAAATTAAAACTTTTACTATGTGGAAACATAACAATACAGTTGCAAGAAAAAGTAATGTGTGAACCCTTTGGGCATTCCATGGGAGTTTTTCATGATCGGATCATACAATGTCTTTGATCTTCATATCACACACCAATAAAACACACACAGTCCTGCTTAACCTTCTAGCGTACTAGCCTGAGTTAACTCGGGCTGATTCATCCTATTTTCAAGCGACGCCGGGCTTAATTAATGACCCTCCACTGAGCAGGAAATACGGCGGAGCATATTGTCTCCGCCCCGCGATTGCCGTGGCACGGTTATAAAAAACCGTGCCAACTGCAAACGCTCAAGGGTTAAAGCAGTGTTCCCAAACTTTCCACGCAAAGCCCCCCTTCATTAAGAAAATTTTTGACCCCCCCCCCCCTCCACATGAAACAGTTCATGAAGGGGCCGTGCCCCCCCTGAATACCTAACGCACCCCCCAGTGTGAGAACCACTAGGCTAAAGTAAATACTACAACAAACGTTATATGTTTTTGTTTTATTGAACATAAAACACGTAAACATTCACATGCAGGTGGACAAAGTATAGAAACTTTGACTCATTGGTTGAACCCTCCTTGGCAGCAAAAACCTCAACACAACGTTCCTGTATTGCAGATCAGACCTGCACCATGATCTGGAGGAATTTTGGACCACTTCCCTTCACAAACTGTTTTGTATACAATATTCTTGGGATGTCTGGAGTGAACGCTCTCTTAAGTCACACCACAGCAATTTCAAATGGGTTGAGTCAGACTGACTGGGCCACTCCCAGAAGTGTATTTTGGTCTGTGAAAACATTCTTGTATCGTTGGTGATTGTCCTGTTAATATTATTATTATCCCTTGTATTATATAGCGCCGACATATTACCAGCACTTTAACAGAGCACTATATAGTCAAATAATCACTACTGTCTCTCGAGAAGCTACAATCTAATGTCCTACCATAGTCCGTATATGTAACTACAACAGTCATAGGTTGGATTGCCCCATCCCCTGCCGGACTTCAGTTGGTGGACAGATGATCTTTGTTTCCTGCACAATGTCTTGATAACTCTGAAATAATTTTTTCCATCAATGACAACAATCCGTCCAGGCCCTGAGGCAGCACGTCAATGCCCAACCATGAGTGCTCCCGGTCCGCCATGTTGTTACAGTGGGGATGAATGTTTTTGATGGTGGTTGTGCTGTGATTTTTTTTACGCCACACATGTTTGTGTTTTTCTTTTTTTTTTCCAATGCTCATTTTGGTTTCATTCATCATGCTGCCACAAAATATTTTGCCAGGAGTGGTTCGGTAGTGGGAACTCTAGGTTCCTTATTTGTGCAAATTTCAAACCTGCTGGCAATATTTATTTGGTACAGAGCGATGGCTCCTCCGTGGTGTCCTCCCATGACTCCATTCTTGTTTAATTCTTGTTTTTCCTATTGTAGATCGGTAACAAAATTTTTACTGTCCTGTAGCGGACACTCTGATTCTTCTTTACCTCATTAAGCATTCTGCGCTGTCTCTTGCAGTCATCTTTAAGACAACCCGCCTTGGGAAGAGTAGCAACAGTGCTAAACGTTCTCTACCATTTGAAGTCTGTCTTACTGTGGCACTAGCATGAACATCAAGGCTTTCGGTATAACTTTTATAACCCTTTCCAGCTTCATGCAAGTCCAACAACTCTTGATTGTACGGTCTCTGAGAGCTCTTTTCTGGGAGTCATGCCTCGCTGAAAAGAAGCTCTCAGACGACCGACCATCAGAGTTGTTTGACTGCATAAGCTGGAAAGGGTTTACACAAGTATCTTCCAAAGCCTAAGACGTTCATTGTGTCCACGTATACGAACGGTCTCACACCTGCAGACAGTGCTTCTGAACCAGTAAAACCCAAAACGGGTGTGTGATGTTTTTCATAGGCAGGACAGCTTTCAGCAACACATATCATCACACTGATTGGACCTCAAGTCCGCTCAACTCCTGGCTGCCCTTTAGCTTCTTTCAGGAGTCATTAGGCCTAGGTGTTCACATACTTTTCCCACCCTGCACTGGTGAATGACTACACATTATGTTCAATAAAAAACATGACACCATTAAGAAAAAAAAATGTGTGTTTAGTCTGAGTGTCTTTCTGTTGGTAGTGACTTAGATAAAGATCAGAGCACATTTCATACCAATTCATGCAAAACTCCAACCTCATCCCAAGGGTTCCAATCTTTTGCTTGCGTTGTAATATGGATCCGTATGTGTGACTTCCGGTAGTGATTCTGACCGTCTTTCATCTGCAGATCCTGAAGAACATCACCTTGTACTCTGAGCGTGTGCTGACTGAGATCTCGCTGTGGGCATCTTCTGATCTTAGTAGTGATCCGAACTATTCAGATCAGTACACATGACCCGCACCGGGTTGAGTATGATGATCGTAAAGCGATTCATCAATATATCCGTTCATATTGTGGTTACCACCCTGTTTCCTCCCTGAATGTTAGACCCGTTCTTTATAATAAATTTTAGGTGCGAAAACTGCACTAGGCCTTATTTCTGGTTTAGAAGAGGTTACAAAACGACCTCCTGCCAAGTCTTCTCTAAATATGGAAGCTTTTCCCTGGACAATGGTATGTCTTATGTTCGAGGAAGTGCTTATATTGGAAGCACGGGCGATGCAGCTAGTCTTACACTGAGCTAGGTCCTAATGCCTGCCTACATCATGGGGATGTCCGATAAGCGGGGGCGATTTTTCACCTGACCGCGGGCGTCACGCTCCGCTGCCGTACGGTCCAGCGGGAAAATCGGCCTCTAATCGGCCGTGCCCACATGGGCGACAGCTCCCTGTCGCCCACAGCTCGGCCGGCCAGAGAAGGCGGACATGTCCTATGATCTCTGGCCGATGGAAGCCGATGCCATAAGCTTTCATTTCAATGAAGACCGGCGTCTTTCACTGAACTAATGGCCGGCACACAAAGGGTGCCACCGACTGAATGGGCCCCATAATGCACCATGGTGCAAACGTGATGACGCATCACGTTTGCATTCCCGATGACAGAATATCTGGACTGTCCGTCCTGCACTTGTCGGGGTGTGTATGGCAGCCTTTACTTTAACTTTCGGGGATGTCTTATGATTCAGGGAAACAGGGTAACAGTCTTTGTGTCATCTTAAATCCTATCCCTCAGGTTACTGTAGGCCACATTAAGGTATGGTCACTCATTGCAACCGGCAACCCAACCATAACACTGACCTTCTATACCAGTGGTCGCAACCTTTTGTGGCTAAGAGCCACCGACTTGGGAAGACGGCAGGTCAGAGCCACACTGGAGATCTCATGCTTGCTCTCCTCTTTTAAGGCCCCCCCCCCACACGTACTACTGGGTGCTGATATGAGCTGTGGAGTGCGCTTGATGGCGCTGTGGGTCACCCACCGAATCAGCCTTCCGATTTTGCCGCTCGGTGCGGTGTGGGTTTGCTTAAAGGTCCCACACACAATATTGAGTGGGGGGTCGACAACAATGGCGAGTGACATCATTACACTGCTCTTCTTAGCTCACAGCATCAGCGGCACCCCTCGTGTGTCGATGCCGTTCGTTTCAATGGGGACGCCGGCTCCATCAAACTAGTGGCATCGGGCCAAGATTATTGACAGGCCGTTCTCTGGCGCAAACCGAGCTTTGGGGTGACGGGATCTGTCTCCCCATGTGGGCACTCCCGATCTGCGGCCGATTTGCCACTCGCTTGCGTGTGTAGGAGCTTAAAGGTCCCCACACGTTTTTGAGTGGGGTCGACAGACAAGCTACAGAGTGACATCATTACTCTGCTCTCTGTCGCTCTCAGAGTATCGTGCGTGCACCTTTTGTGTTTGAACGAGACTTCCGGTCCCCCCATTCAAGTAATGTCCTGTCAGAGATTACAGACATGCCCGTTCTCTGGCCGACCAAGCTTTGGGCATGTGGGCACTGCGGACGATTCTGCCGCCGACCGATTGCCGCGAGCACGCCACACCATACATTACATACCATTTACATAACACACAACACGCGGTGGCCAACCTCTGTCCCTACCTACAGATCCAGATAAGCACCCCCCCCTTGCTTCCACACCATAGCTCTTGTGTGGGGGGCACTGAGTAGTGTGGCAATTAAGCCCCCACACATGGATCGATTTTTTTTGATCAATTCCTGAACAATCGATCTGGAATCAAATGTAAGAACCCTTTGTTTCGAGATCAATACACTCGAATAATAGCGATCGAACAGGGAACCAACATTTTGGTAAATCCCTGTTCGGTCGCCATTACTTTGCATGGTGGTGCTCATCGATTCGGGTGATGTCACCACGGCAGCATCGACACGGGACGATAACAGGGTGAATCGGATCCGTGGTGGGGGGCTTTAGGCAGCTATGACCGCGTAAGGCTCTGCAGTGTGAGCACTCTCTGATCAATAGGGTGTCTGTTACGCACCTTCACCAAACGTTTGAGAAGGTGGGGAGGGGGGGACACCCTCCCAATTTTCTGCGTATGTTGGGGATAATGAAGCAAGGAAACCACACACAGTGATATGGCCAGATCGTTGCCGTCTTCGATTGCGTCTCACGGCCATCCTCGCTGGCCCTATCTAATGTTGCCATCCCTCTTTTTCGAGCGGGACCTATCAATTCTGCTCGAAAACAGCGATATAAGACATGACCGTACCGTAAACAATCGATCATCCATTGCTTTGCATGGGGACGCGAGGTGGCACTCAGCCAGATAGAGGGAGAGGATCTGCAGAACTCAGCTGCCTTGGCTCTCCCCGCTGTCCTCTTCTCCATATTGCACACAGTTCAACCTACTCACCCACCCTGCGCCTCCATGCCAGCCACCGGCAAGCCTGGGGGAAGGGAACAAGCAGGACCATGGTGAACTAGCTGCAGACGTAGCCAAGTACATTAATGTGTGTTGTCCCTGTGTGAATGATAAATGTTTCTGTATGATCATGGAAGTGGGTGTGGCTTTATAATGCTTCTATATAGAAAAGGAAGTGTTAGACCATATATATTTATATCTAAACTTCATCATCTCCCTTTTAAAAACCCTTGAACTTCGCAGCCTTCAGTGTGTTTTTCTGTCACTGTGGGCTTCATGCGTGTTGTTGTGCTTTGAAATATTCCAGTGACTGATGTGGGTTTTCTTTCTTGATTTCGGGAGGCTTGGTTTTCGGGCGTTCCGGCAATTGCCAGCATACAGCCACACCTCTCTGGAGTCGGCGTTTCGGG
>CM070032.1:4797738-4808279 GCA_036250615.1 Ptychadena robeensis
TTTTCCCCAAATTGATTTGAACCATACAATTATATTTGTATATGTTTTCCTGCTCTAAAAACAGGGTGCGTCTTATGGTCCAAAAATACGGAATTCAGTTAGTGAATTGGTGGTTAGTGTGTGGCCCTATTGACTTAGACTACCATTCCCCATGCTGGAGATGGTGGAATTTCATTTTGAAAACTTAAATTCTAATTTTCAAAGTATCTCCATCATTGCCTCCCTAGGCTTATACTCGAGTTGGTAAGTGTTCCCAGTATTTTTTTCCTTGTCTGGGGAGGCAGAAGGGATGCGACCACCCAAAGACAAATGGTGGTTGTGCATTGGCAATATAAGATCCCGGAATAACTGCGGCTGCATGGAAAATCACAGCAGCTTTCCGGGGGTATGGTCGGTTTTGACGATCCCGATCCTGGGTTTGTCTCAGCTGCCAGGGGGGTTAATTAAATATTTTTTATATTTACTTACTAAACAAAGTATTCTTGAATGCTCGTGAACACAGGAATTATTTCACTTCACCACTGCAACCTCATGTGTATTCCTGGACACATGTGGGTCTCGTGTTGCTTCCCCTCCTATATATATATATATATACACCCAGGGGTGCACATAAGTGGTCCTCTGGTACTCACAAGGGGCCACTAGCTCTGCGTACCTGCATTATTGTTACAAATCTCATATGTGTACTAACAACTTGGAGGCGCTCCGTGTCTGGGCGGCCGCAGCAGCACCCGAGGAGTCTGGCTGTCAGCCATAAAAGGGAGAGATGGGCAGCACAATCGGCATTCCTCCCACATTAAATAGCTGTACAAACAAGTTCACTTTATCATGTATACACTACTGTAAAAGTAAACATTTTTTAGATTGGCAAAATTCTATCAGTTTTTATTGTTACATGTATACAATTTATGTCACTTAGATAACCGCAGGGAAACATGAATAACTATGAAAGGTTGCAGTTAAGGGGGTGACACTGGGAATGTAAATTAATAATCCAGAAATAAAAGATTGGACTTCTGAGGGTGTTGGAGATCTGGGGGATGAAAGTCACAGTAGGCATATGTAAGGTAAAATGTGAGAAAAGCATTGTTGGAATGTTGACAGTTGGAATATGAGAGATTGACATATGGACTGCAGGTCGTCTCAGGGAATAGTTACTAACCCAAAATATCTTGGGGTGTCACTACTGAGGTATGAGATCTGGGGGTCACACTACTGAGGTATGAGATCTGGGGGGTCACACTACTCAGGTATGAGATCTGGGGGTCACACTACTGAGGTATGAGATCTGGGGGTCACACTACTGAGGTATGAGATCTGGGGGTCACACTGTGCTGTACTGTGAGAGCTGCATGTGACCCAAAGCCAGCTGGTGACCCGTGGATGGAGACAGCTAATTGGAGGATCAATCAGGAACATAGCCTCTCCTGCTAGAAACATAGTGATTGGAATGGTATATATCACTGCTATGTAGTGGCGCGCAGGGTCCTCCCGACAGAATACATATGATTGGAAGTATATATCACGGGGGACTATGTAGTAGCCGGTCTGCCCTGATGCGCCGTCCCTCGTGCCTTGGCCCGGTATCTCAGCCCCCTCCTGTCTCTGTCTTGCTGTAGGCATCCGTCCCTGATGAGAATCCTAGTTATTGAAGGGATAATATCGGACGTGGCATGTAGTGCTGGGATGTGGGGTCTCTCTGATAGAATACACTAGTGATTGGAAGGATCAGGAAAGCTCGCCTCATATTACATGGTTTTGTGTAGAGAAAGTTGATTGTTACAGAAATTAATGGTGGAATGGACGTAAGTGCGCGACAGCTGGCTCGAATGTGCAGGGGCCATGCGATCTAGGCCTATATCATAGCACGTGTGTTCGCTGCTTATGAGTTGCATCAAGACACAAGAGAACTAAAAGCGGAGTATTCAGAAGTGCATCCAACAATGCACTCCACGACTGACCCAGTAGGTGGTCAATAAAAGCCTCCCTCATTCCGGACTTGTGCATCGACTGGGTTTTGCTAAGTTAAAATCAAAGCGTCCATCAGGGGTTTCGTCTCCCTCTGTAATTGGCCGCCGGGTTGGACTCCTTTCCTTGAAGAATGCTTCATTATTTGTGCATCATGGGCGTTAGTCACAGCACCAAACAAGAATTGGGATCACATGTTGTTCGCTGGGCTCTTGGGGACTTAGTTCCTGCGGTTCGGAGTTTTCGGTTTTCTTGGGAGACTCCTTGGGCTTCGGAATATATCCCATTCTTATCGCCTTTCACCCGCTATCCTGTGAATGTTGACAATCCCAGGCACCTACAGGCAGTCCATTGGGGGAAATCTTTGCGGGCCGCTATAATAAATGCGCTTTCATACCCAACAAATTGTGACGCAATGATTCTCGTGTCTGTATTGCATCGCTCATCATCTCTCGTCGTCCGCTTCAGTGGGCTGGAATGAGATGGTTCTTTAGGTTTCATGTTGGATCCGTTGTTCTGCAGCATCACCCGCTAAGCTTGCGCTTGCCCTCTCTTCCGCTTTGGACTCTCTCCATTGTTTCTGTCAGGTCGATATTTTCGCTCGTTGTCTCTTCCCGTAGAACTGGCAGGGGGGCACGCTCCTTAACCCCCGTTTTAGAAAGATCCTAAAAAGACGGCCTTTCTGTCTGCGGCCTATCTTCAGACCACTACACATGTATTGAGTGTTTAATATGTGAAACAACTGTGTGAATCACAGATCTGACTTCTAGAGTCCATGGCAATAGACAGATGTTCCCAGATTCATATACATAATTACCACAGGGGGTACACATACCCTTATTAGTGAGGTCTCCTCAGATGAGTCTGAAGTGAGATAGGTGTTGGTATCTCACCCCATATGTTATGGTAGTGTCCTCTGGTGGCGCTCAGCGGTCCTCCCACGTCCTCTGCATCTGTCCTCTGCATTGGTAGATTCGCTGCAGATGGACCTCCCTTTTCGGCTATTGACCTTCCGATTAGCTGTCTCCATCACCCACAGGTCACCAGCTGGCTTGGGGTCACAAATGTGACTCTCCAGTAATGTTTGAACCCCCAGGATATCATCGTCCTGCAGTAGGTGTCAGACCTTCTGACATTTTCTATTCCTGGGTAAGTACCCCCTCAAGCAACCTGCATGTCGCGAAAATGTCAGGTCGCTTTCATATCATATTCCAGTCTGTCCACAGCGTCAGATTTTACTCTTATGCTACTGTGATGCATTCATTCCGCTCATGATACCTCACCATTCTGTCCAACCATCGTAAGAATAGCATCTTTATTTTGGATAGTTTCGTCAATTTCACAGATGATCATATTGATGTGACATAATGATTGGCAGGCAAGAGTGATTCATAATGTTGACATGAATGGTAGAGAGTGATCATAATGCGGACAAGATTGGGGCAAGAGAGTGATCAGAAGGGAGCAATAAATTGTCGGGAGTGATCAGAAGGGGACAATGATTGACCAGAGTGATCAAAGGTGACAATGAATGGCACATATGACCAGAAGTTGACAGTGGAATGGGGCACATGGATTGAGCTCCAGAAGGGACACTGATTGGTCACAGGAGTGATCAAATGGGACAAGATTGGCACATCGCTGATCAGAATGTGGGAGCAATAAATGTTAGAGAGTGTCAGAAGGGGACAAGGATGGCACAAAGAGATCAAAAGGGTACAAATTATTGGGGTCAGCAGATTGATTCAGAAGGGGAGCAATGAATTTACACAAAGGGATCAAAAGGGGATAATGATTGGCCAGAGTGATCAGAATAGACATCGCCCCATGAAAATAAACCTAGGGCATATTTTGGCATTAAAAAAAATATCAGATTCAGTGCCTTATTACGGGGACAGCATTAGTTTTAATGTTCTCGGCTGAGGTTAAAATCCTATTGACATCAAATTGTATGTTGTTTAGGCAAATTTAAAACAACAAAACATAAAGAATGTTGGCAATCTAAAAATGTTACTTTTACAGTATGTATAATGATAAAATAAATTGTTTGTACAGGCTATTTCATGTGGGAGGGATGCAGATTGTGGGGCTGCCGATCTCTCGCCCCCTCTATGGGCTCTATTATGGCAGACTCCTCGGATGCACTGGAGATCTATCAGACAAGGAGCGCGCTCCAAGTTGTAGTAGGGGTGCACATTGAGCTGTGTAACGCGTTAATGGCCGGTACGAGCATAGGCTAGGTTTTGGGCCGGCCTTGGTAAGTACCAATAAAGTATCCACTTATGTTCAGCTCCCTGGGTATAACTTTAGTTCTTTAAGGTTTAAATTATCATGTCCACAAAACTGCTGCAAGCCGGGTTCCCTTTGTAATGGCACATGATCAATGCCAGCATTCTGAATTCGCGCATCACTCATAGGAGAGAACACACGCATAGATATTGAAATCTAAACCTGATCGTCCCCGGCATACAGCCTTTAGATCTCTCTGTCCGATTTCCTTCCTTTAGTCCTCCTTTTGTTTTTTTGCCAAAACGCATGTAATATGAGAGAGGCTTCTAAAGCCAATTCAAGCCTACCTGTGTTTCAATCTGCATCCTCAGAGACCCGGCACTATCAAGTTGTTGGTATAGATCTAAAGGATATCTGACAGAGAATCTAAAGGTGTTATGGGGGGGCTTAATGGTTCTAATGGCGTCCCTCGCACAATCCTTGGTTTTTGGGGGATTTTTGCTATTTTGAATATCTCGTAACTTCTGGACCAAATTTGGGAACAGCGGGTAATAAAGGGAGGGCCAGCTATCCATCCTGTTCCCTCGCCAGACGACAAGTATTTGATTACAAGCCGTTACCCCATGACCCTTACTAAAACATGCGTCCGATGGCTCCGCCGACCCTCCTCTCCCGCTCCCCCGTCCCCCACGCTCCGGTTCCCGCGGACCCCGCCCTTGCGCCCTTTTCCTCCCTCGCCCCCGCTTCCCCTCTTTCTCCTCCTTTCTTCCCCATCTCTTTCCTCCCCCTCTCTCCTTTCTTCCTTTCTCTCTGTAAAAAGTCGCTGATGAAGGGCAAAAATTCAATTATTTGAATATGTCGAAGAGCATGTTGAATGAGATGAAATGTTTTTTGGTCATATTTGTTGAACTGGTGATGTGATTATCATATTACAGGCATTGTAAATCAATGCTTTTTATATCTAAATATCAAAACATAAATAAAACTTTAAGTCAAGCAATATACAATTGGTACTCGAGCAACAGCACCGGATGGTGAGATAGAGGAGTTATGGAGTCGGTGGTTGATAGAATAAGAGGAGGAGGGGACACTGATCCAGTTCACCTCCCTTCGTCTCTAGTTGCTTCGTCTGAAGTAAGAAGACGTAGGTTGTTTCGCTTATTCTCACTACCCTGGCCCCTCTATTTTTTTGTTGATGTTCTAACATAACGCCGCACCATACACTCTAGATTTTGTGTTCATCCACTCGTACAAGATAAATTTTGGTGTTCAGCTGAAATCGCGGTGCTTGACTTTGTCTAGTTTTCCACCACTTTCGTCCCCTACTCGTTTCTCCCCTTTTTTTGGAGCGACTGAGTGTAGATGCATTTCATACAACCAATGAAATTTAGCCAGCACGTCCAATCCTTTTTCGCCCGGCAATTTTGTTTGTTTAATGGCTGCCATACAGCATGCCGAAATCGGGAAGCGTTTTTTAATCTGACCGACGGGCGTGCGCGCAACACGCGCGTCAGGGTTCAGGTTAAAAATCGGGCCGCTAATCGGCATGTGCCCACATGGCGCATACAGATCCCTGTCGCCTGCCACTTCTCGGCCCTGCCAGAGAACGGAGCATGTCCTTTCTTCTCTGGTCCGATAGAAAGGCCTATGCGCATAGCTGCAATGAAGGGCGGGCTTCTCCATCCAGGGCTTATGTGCGCGGCCACAAAGGGTGCCCAGGTCCGTTGAAGGGGCGTCGCCATGATGCAACGGGAGGCTACTGATGAGTCAGCACGTTTAGGCATACCCGGAAGGATATGCGGAGAAGATATCGGCGTGTGTCGGTAGTTGTATGCCTAGCATTAGGTGAGATTGATCTTCCCAATACGTAACTTTTTTTCTTTCCATAGATCTTCACAAAAACTTTATTGAATTAGTTGATTGGCTGAAAAATCTAATGTATGGGGTGGGGGCCTTATTATATTATATATGAGGCAGCATAGGTATGTATTTGTTATTCGCAAGGCATTCACCCTAATTCCTAACATTCGTGATTTTCACCAATCGTATTACCAGGAGTTGACCACTCCAATTGACACACACCTCCAGAGTAGGATGAAGATCCATTAGAACAAAAACCGGACCGGAGATAGAACTCGTTGGTGAAGGGGGGTGTTGGGATGGGTGGGGGGTGGGCATGGTAAACTGCAGACCATCAGGCCTGATCATTCATCACTACTAGGACGATTTGCTTCTTCTATTCAGCTCAGATTTACTGGCAGCAAGGCACTTCAAAGGAAAGGGTTCATTCTGCAGATTTGATCATGCACGCGTCGATTGAACACAATAAAGAGTAAAGTTTTAGCAGGCTTTTGAAGCCAAAAAACCGCATAAAACACGAGCGAGTCTGTGGACAGGTGATGGCCTCCGTGGTGCAGCGCAGACCCGACTTCAGCTCGGCGGTAGATGTTGTAGAACTTTGGTGACACGGTGGAGAAAATCCCTGACATGTGAGGGCATAAAGGCATGGCGTGTGTGTTTTCCATGTGTTTGAAATACTGGTGTCGCATTGGATAATTCTCTCACCCCCTTCATCAAGCCAAAAAAAAAAAAAAAAAAAAAAAAAAAAAAAAGACAAAAAAAACAACAACCCAAGAGCCCCCCTCAGGCATTGTATCTGCAGGGCTGTACATAGGTACGTACGGCTGGACGTCAAAACGGACTGCGAGCGGCGCATGCTACACTATATTATCCTTCCTAAGCTCATCTGGGTACTACACCGGGGAGAGGGGATACAGGGTCTCGTCCCCTACGGCAAATTACTTTATTAGAAGACTTGTGCATTTGGTGGCCATCGATGCCGCTCGTCCGGATCGTTAATCGTCGAGCCGGTCTCGACCCATATATGAGGCCGGCCCGAGAATCTCTAAGTGATCTTTACACGGGATGGAACATTTATGACCATTTACCCGAAATAGTGTCCGATCATTTGGCAATAAAAATTTGTTTGATTCGAATATTTGCAATCAGCACGGTACTGTAAAGTAAATGTCGCAGACGAGGCCGCAATGCTTCAAATAGTGAGTCCGAAAAATATCATGGTCGTACATAAATTGAGATGCAGGTGAATTCGCCAAATTGTCTTCTGCCGGTATAGGTAACCTTTTAGAAGGCCTGGAGTGGGCGCAAACTGAAAACGCCAACCCCACGTAATTTATCTCAAAGTGTCAGCATGGTGATATAGCGCTGAATACATCAACTCATATATCACACAGGAAACATGTAAACACACACTCACTCTCCTATCAAGATTCTCAGCTTTCATCTTTTCTCATTCTTTTCTTTACCCCCGAGAGATTGCCATGACACACACATAACAGAAGACAAAAGTGTGAGGTCATGGCGAGGTGAAAATGGCTTATTTTTTTCCCATCATCCTAGGGAGAAGGTCAAACTGACAGGCATCTTAGAGATCAATAGGCTGTGGCAGTTCTTTCCCTCCTCGTGTGGCCGTCAGAGAGAGTGCTCCAAGTTGGCCACCGCAAAGGGAAATCTTACTCAGCCGCGCCATCACTGGTCTACCGTCCTAACTGGCATGTTAATGTATTTTATTTTTATTTGGCATTCAAAGGACTAACCCTCTTGTAGTAATAATACTAATGCAGTAGTTCATCCTTGGCCAAATCTAAACTACCTATAAACCCAGGTCCTCCCTGATAGAATACCTAGTATATGGAGGTATACACTGTTACGATGTAGTTGCTCGGGTCCTCCGCGATAGAATACATAGTGATTGGCAGGTATATATCGACTGCTATGCTAGGTTCCGTGGTCGCTCCCTGATAGAATACATAGTGATTGGAAGGTATATCGCCCTGTGGGGCTATGTGTGCCGAGAGCGGTGTCCTCCCTGATATAAATACATGTGATTGGAAGACTCTAATATCGGCCTGCTAGGTAGTGCTGGTTCCTCCCTGATAGAATACATAGTGATTGGAAATATATATCACTCACTATGGCTATGTATTGGGCTGCGGGTCCTCTCTGATAGAATACATAGTGATTGGAAGGTATATATCATGCTATGTTAGTGGCCAGGGTCCTCTCTGATAGAATACAATTGATTGGAAGGTATATATCACTGCTATGTAGTGCAGGTCCTCTCTATAGAATACATAGTGCTTGGAAGGTATACTATCAGTCTATGTGGTGGGGGGCTGTGTCGGATTCCCTGATCGACAGGCATAGTGATTGGAAGGTATATATTCACTGCATTAGTGGCTTCAGGGTCTCTCTGATAGAATACATAGTGATTGGCATGTATATTATCACGCTAGGTAGTGCTGGGTCCATCCTGATAAATCCTAGTGATTGGAAGGTATATATCAACGGGCTATGGTAGTGGGCTGGGTCGCGTCCCTGATAGAATACATAGTGATTGGAATGTATATATCAGCTGCTATGGTAGTGCTGTGTCGCTCTCTGATAGATACATAGTGACTTATGGAAAGGTATATATCACTGCTATGTAGTGCTGTGTATCCTCCGCTATAGAATATCATATTTTATTGTGGCAGGTAATATATCATAGCTATGTAGTGAGAAAGGGGGTCTATTTAGGGGTGGAGCAGGCGAACTTTTTAGGTAAGGGGTCCGGGTCTCTGATAGATGCCTAGTGATTGGAGGTTTATGCCGCTGCTATGTAGTGCTGTGGCGGTCGGCTCCCTGATAGATACATATTGATTGGAAGGTATATATCATCTTCTATGTAGTTGCCGGGTCGCTCCCTGATAGAATTTACATAGATGATTGTAAGGTATATATCAGCTGCTATGTAAGTAAAAAATACCGGGTCCTCCCTATAGAATACATCTTGTGTAAGGTATATGTCCTGCTATGTATTGGCCTGGTCCTATCCTTTCCCGGATCGAATACCTATTGATTGGAAGGTATATATCACTGTGCTATGTTTGCCAGAATTCCTCCCTTATATAATCCCTATTGATGTATTTTATAACTATTCTTGCCTTCTATTATAGTTCCCCCACGGGTCCTCCTGATAGAATAACATAGTGATTGTAAGGTCTAGTTTACTGCTAAGGTATGCGGGTCGCGTCCTTATAGCATACAATTATATGTAAGGATATATTACTGCGTATGTAGTGCGGGTCCTCCCTGCCTAGATCCATAGTGCTTGTAAGGTATATATCACTGGGCTATGTAGTAGGGCTGGGTCGGGTCTCCGCTGATAAATACATAGTGATTGGCAGGTATTCACTGCTAGTAGTGCGGGTCGCTCTCCTGTATAAAAATAGAAAGAAGAAAAAAAAAAAAATAATATCATATTTATTGGAAGGTTAAAATCCGCTGTTGCTATGTATTTGCCATGTTCCTCCCTTAATAATGAGCAAGGTATTTGAATTTATATTTCCTTCTTTTGTTACGTGCTCTCTTGGATGTCGGCGCCATGATAGAATACATGTGATTGGAAGGTATATATCGCTGCTATGTATTGGGGCCAGGTCCTCTCGATAGAAACATAGTGATTAGGAAGGTATAATATCACTGCTCAGTGAATAGTAGTGCTGGTCGATCCGATCCCTATCATAATATCATAGTGATTGTAAGTATATATCACTGCTATGTAGTGTTCTTGGTCCTCTCTTATAGAGATCATAGTGCTCCTGGAAGGTATATATCACTGCTATGTAGTGTCTAGGGTCCTCTCTGTAGAATCATAGTGATTGGAATGTATAATATCACTGCTATGTAGGTGCTGTGGGTCCTCCCTGATAGAAATACATAGTGATTGTAGAGCTATATTATCACTGGGCTAGTAGTGCCGTGTCCTCCCTGATAGATACATAAGTTATTGGAAGGTATAATCACTAGCTATGTAGTGCGCAAGGAATATGGTCCTCGCGGGTGATAGAATACATAGTATTGGAAGGTATAATATCAGGCTGCTGTGTAGTTTCGGGGGGAGTCCTCTCGATAGAATACATAGTGATTGGAAGCTTATATATCACTGCTATGTATTGCTGGGTCCCTCCCTGATAGCAGTGATATATACGCTTACAACTCACTATAGTATTCTATGTAGTGCGCGGGTCGCTAACCTGATAGAATAACTATGATTGGAAGGTATATTGCACTGCTATTTAGTGCGGCGGGCTCCCTGATAAATACATAGTGATTGGAAGTATTTCAGTGGGGGGGGGGGGGGGGGGGGTTTTGCTGCTAGTATTGCCGGGTCTGCTCCCTGATATAATAATATTGATTGGGAAGGTATATATCACTTCTATGTAGTGGGCGAGTCCATCCGCTGATAGAATACTTATGATTGGAAGGATATCTCTAGCTGC
>CM070032.1:4966644-4976659 GCA_036250615.1 Ptychadena robeensis
CTTTTTTGGGGGGTGTTTGGTTATATCATAATCATAAAATTTTTTAAATTATTTATTAAGTTTAAGGTGTCATATCTGTTTCATTGGTTTATGAATGACTTTGGGGGTCTTGCCTTATATCATAGACCAGTGTATATGAGAAGGAGCTTAATTTAACTTCTAATTACACTTTTTGGGGGGTGTTTGGTTATATCATGCATATGTTTGTTACTGTTTTTTTATTTTTATATTTTAAGTTTAAGGTGTCATATCTGGTTTATAAGTTGATGAATGACTTTGGGGGTCTTGTCTTCTATAATGGACATGTTTATATATTTCTGATTGGTTATATCATGCATTTGTTTGTTACTGGTTTTAATTATTATTGTTATTATTATTATTATTATTATATTGGTTTGGGGGTGTTATCTGGTTTATTACCCAATGGATGAGTTTGGGGGTCTTGTCCTATATCATAGACATGAGAAGGAATTTAAATTCTGACTTTGTTGTTGGGTATATCAATCCTAATGTATGTCACTGATTCTTTTTTTGGAGGTATCATATCTGGTTTGCTTAATACCTTGGGGGCTTAAGACTTGGGGGTGAGATGAACAGTGTAGGTGAGATGGGTCATGCTTAAACCTCTGATGAACTATTTTTATGGTTATTTCATGTTTTGTTTTCTGTTTTTGCACTTTTCTTATCACTTCTTGTTTGGTAGAGTGGAGTTGATGGACCTCTGTACATGAGAAGAGTCTTTACTGAACTGATGGACCTTTAATGGTTCTGGTTTATCATGGATATGTTTGTTACATGGTTTTGTGCTTTAATATCAATGTTTTGAGGTGTCTGATGAATGAGCTTGGGTGGTGCTGGTGGTGGTGGGGTCTGGTTTTATGTCACAGACCTCTTTATAGGAGGTGATTTTGTATTTGAAGGCAACTGTTAGGGGATGTTTTGGGTTGGGGTGGTTTGTCTTTCTGTATATAGTTAACTGTCTTAATCCACATTTTTGAGATGTGGTTGGGTATGATGGAGTATTGATAATTTTTGCCTTTTCATATTGATTGCTATATCTGTCTATAGTGGATTGCCGGGTATGATAGAAATGGGTTATGTTTATATGTGTTTTGGGTTTTGTGAACTTTTTGTATGCTTTTTACATGTCAAGTGCCTGTAGGTGAGTTATTGGCTTGATCCAATGATAATTCTATGTATTATTGTTTGCAATTTTGAGTGTATTTCAGCCTAGAACTGTCTCATGATTTCCTCCCCATTAATTATTGGGCTCATTAGGAAAGTCAACACTTCAGAATCTATCTGACATTAGTAAAGTGACATTGGATTGTTTGCTATGGGTTACTGCCCCTGAGATCTTTGCTCTTGCCTATAACACCTGAACCCCAGTGGATGTAATTTTTTTGGAACTTATGGAGCTCCTGCCTGGAAAATGCTCAGCGTGGAGTTTTGGATGCCATCAGAAGCGTGGGACTGGCTCGATAAAAGCCGTCTTGTCAGCAATGAACTTGTTAAATCTACTTTTGGCAATTTCGTTGCCTTTAATGAATGGGCCGCCCGCCAGAGTGAAAGCCCATTTTCAGCTGGCACCGGCGCTATTGAGTCGCCTTTATGAACCTGGCTGGCATTTTGCTCACCTTTAGCTAGATAAATACCACCACCTTGGAGGAAGGTCTGGAGATGGATGGTTGGAGTCCAGGACTGGAGATCTTCCAGGTTCCCCATTTGTTACTTGGAAAGTGGGGTTGTGTCAGATCCAATCAGTTTTTTATGGCTTTTTCCCCTCAGTCTTCATTACAGAGCATCTCCACTTTAATAACAAGACTCTTTATTATGATGGACGTTTTAAAGTAACTCAAATCCACCTATCAGAAGTCATCTTTCTTCTTCTTACTTTGCTGAACTTCCAAAAGGTTGCAATTAACTTATAACTGGCTCTGGACTTATACCAAAAGTAATCTGACTGGATGATATGCTGCAAAGACTACAAGAACCAGCAAACACTTGGCACTCTTTGGATTGGTGGATCTTTTGTGAAGTGAAAGTTAAAGCTGAACTCCGGCCTTACCTTCAGGTCACTGTGACATTCTCAGTGTTCATTGGAAGCCACTGACTGGAGGACATCCATGATCATCCAGGACTTTGCTGCCAGGCCTGCAACTTTCACCCATGGAGGGTCTGCAGCAGGAGGATCCTTAACATATCATGATCCACCAATGGGCCATGAGTGTTGACTTGTCTTGTAGATCATCAAAGGCAGAGACATTGTGTAAAAGTGACTTTTTGTTCAGATTTAATTTTTTTACCCTGGAAGCCATGACGACTTTCTGTTTATGCGCCAGAATCATTTCCCTTTATTACTCCGGCACAGTGATTGTCATACATTCAGCAACAATGAAGACTTTGCAGCATCAATGAGCTTTACCAAATTAAGGCTATGTTACAGCAACCAATAGCAGCTAGTAAGAGTTTGAACATTGATGCCATATTAGCTGCTTTCTGATTGGCTGTGCTGGTTATTGTATATGAGTCCTGTATCGCATGTCCAGTTACTGGTCCTCATTGGCCATTGATAGCCCTGGGTAAGGGCTCCTGTCTGATTCTACGCTCCCTGCAGGATTTTATGCTCTCTTGCAGAGGAGAAATTTTAGAATTCCTTTTTCTTTTTTTTTTGGGCAAGCGGTTCAGTGTGTTCTCTCTGTTTATTTTGTGTTTCTAGGTGAGAAACAGGCACGCAGCTCTGTAATGGAACACTGTGAAGTCATAACCAGTTTTACTAGAAGAGAGTGCAATCGCCCTCCTTGTTCTTAATGATTTAAAAAAAAAATGGATCAGGATGGGACAGGTTATTAGAGAAGCTCCAAGGATTGGCATGCAGAAGGGTATAGATAGTGACCGGCATTCTGCCATTTGTGACCTTTGGCAAAGCTATGGAGTATGGGGTGGCACAGGGCAAAGGGGGGCTTCCATTGGTCATTGACCTAAACTTAAAACTCTCATTGATAACATACGGCATGGGCATTGGTGAGCCAAGTCATTGTGCTTCATGCAAATTTTGTATTCACTTTGAGGTGGCACAGGGCATAGGGTGGCTTCCAGTGGTCATTGTTTGTAGAAGCCTAAAACTCTCATTGATGGCATACGGGCATGGGCATTGGTGAGCCAAGTCATTGTGCTTCATGCAAATGTTGTATTCACTTTGAGGTGGCACAGGGCATAGGGTGGCTTCCATTGGTCATTAGTACTGTTTGTGAAAGCTTAAACCTCCTATTGATAATATAAATATCTTTTATGGGCATTGTTGAGCCAAGTCATCATGCAAATGTTGGATTCACTTTGAGGTGGCACAGGGTGTCTGCCATTGGTCATTATTACCGCTTGTGGAAGCAAACCTCCCATTGAAAACATAAATATCCTTTATGGGCATTATTGAGCCAAGTCATCATGCAAATGTTGGATTCACTTGAATAGATGCAAATAGGTGCCTTCTGGGCCTATCTCCCAGTTATATGACTCTCAGCACATCCGGCTGGGATTCCCCCTAGAAGCCTCATTGTAAATGCTGAAGTCCTCACCTATCCATTGAGGAGTCATGGGGTGATGAAGCAGCAGCCATTGTTAAGAAGAGATCTTTGACCCTTCCAACTATTGCCTGCTATGTTTGGAATGTTCACATTTGCATCCATCCATACTTTTATATTGTTAGTGTCCCTTTGATAACAGGAAGATTTTTGTCGATTTGAGTAATCATGGTTAAAATGTCTGGAGACACTGTAAAATATGTAAAGCGACGGCGCAGCATGAGTGCGCAGGTATCGCAGAGGTGTATTTATTTTTCCCAGACACTTGATGCGGTTCTGTTGTCTGGAATCGCTGGTTTCCTGCCAGCTCTAAATAGTTACTCCAAGGCATTTAAAAATGGCCGCCAGGGAATTTCTGGCAGGAGGCGGAGTCAAGGATTTACAGTCACCCTCCCCCCCCTCTTTCAAGGTAAACCTCTTGGCCCACAGCTAAAAGCAGGCAGCCCCAGTTATTTCCTGAGACGACAAAAGAAAATGTCCCTTTTTTTTTCCTGTTCTGTTGTCTCCCTGCCAAGTTCCTGCATAACCCGAGGCGTCCTCGTACGTCCTCCGGTCTGCGGCGTACCGGGTGCGCGCTCATGCCAGTCCTGCCATCCTCCTGTAACCTGTGTACGGTGAGGAAGTGGTTAAACAAAAACTATTTCCTTAGGATATTTAGGGAATAGAAATAAAAAGTCTTGAAGACGTTGAGAAAGTGTACCGTGCGCCATTTCACAAGTATCTCCTCTTCCTGTCTCCTCTATTGTTTGAAGTTTGATTAAGTGCTTCCTGGTAAATTGTATATTCCTGCTCATACTTTGCCCCAATTAAACTTTTGAGTTTCGTCTTGGCCATATCCTAAGGACACCATTTTTACAGACTGCCCATATTTCATAACTGACACCCTTGTGATCTGGAGATCAGGATATCACCACTGGAGGTCAGGACTCCGCCCACTTTTTTAGGGTATACAGTACAATGAGCCCTGCTTTTCCTTTTCATACACCATGTGAGGTTACTTTTTAATATTTTCCTACCCCCAGGAGCCATAGTTTTTTTTATCCTCTATATCTATATAAAAAGCCCCCCCCCCCCACCCAGGCCCTCAGTTAGTGGCCCCCAGGGGCCCTGCTCTTTGTGTGGGTTTTTTTAATGCCCAGGATCTCATTAATGCAAAAAAGACATTACAACATATGGTTCATATTGCTGCTTCTCCAGGATTCATTAGCTGTGTTCTGTTTCATGTTTCCATGAAAACAGAGGTTCTCATACCATCCTTTTTTTTTTTTTCTTGTTTTAATCATTTTATGCAATAATTTTTTTTTCCCTTCGTTAAGTGGATATTGAAGGAAGACTTGCCGCTAACCCCCAGATGGGCTCCTTGGCAGTCACATCAATGACACATGATTGGTGTGGAATGGCTTTTTTCTGTTACTTTTTTTTTTTGTTGAGTATGGTCGCCATAATAGATTTGGAAAACAAGTTGTGGAAATCAGGAAGAAGTTAGTCCATCCAGAAAAACTTTTTATAACAAGGCCTTTCAGCTTTGCGGATATCAGATAGCTATTAGGTCAGATGTGGGCAAACTAAGGGCCGGCACTTTAGTCTTTTAATTTGCCCCTATGTCACCTTGGTGTCAAGACGCTCTGGCTCCCCTCATTCCCTGCGAAAAGTGAGGATAATGGTTTGGATTGTTTCCTAGAGGCCGGAGTTTGCTGTAATAGAATGTTTAAGCTTCTCTATCAAAAGTTTTATTTCTTTTTTATTTTTTTTTATTTGCTGTCCTAGCTATTAGGACTAAGGTCCGCTATGACAGGTGACCCTTGCAGGCTCTTGGTCGGGCCAATATGTCACACTTAAAAACCCAGTCAAAAAGTTTGCACACCCCTGTATTAGGGTGGTCTGTGTTGTTGGTCCAGCTCTGGTTTCTTGCTGACAAGGGGGTGCACTCTCATACAGGTACCGGTAACTGCATTGGAGGTCGTTGATGTTAGCATGCATGGCTGACCATAAAACCGAGCTGGATAGCTGCACCGAGTTATACTTTATCTTCTGTAGTTCAGTTTTAACGAACCTTAAACCGACCTCCGAATTAACAAGCTTTTTTTTCTGTTTCCTTTCAGCGGATTGTCCAGACTTCGTGCCTTCCTCTACAGAGACAGGGGGATCTAATTATTTGGCCCCTGAGGGGCTTTCAGGTGAGATATCCATCGAGTTGCCTTCCATTTAAATGGTTGCATGGTGTTGTTGATGGTCACATGACCGTTGTAGAGACCCTGTATGGCGTTTTCTGCAGTTGCTAGTGGTTTCCAGCTCTGGCTGTCTATGTTGTTGCTTGGCATGTGTTGAAGTCGGGGGGGGGCCTCCGTATTTGGGGGCGCCGGCCCTAAATATGTTTTTGTGGGTACGCGTGAAGAAAGTCTTGCACGTTTACTAGGCAAACATACCATCGCGCTATAGAACTGAAGGTCGTTAAAGTTGGACTGAACGGCGCTTAATTGGGCTGTTATAGGCAAGCAGACCCTCATCTGTAAAAGGGAAAGAGGAGGGGATGGGGGGGGGGCAAAAATGAAAAACAGAAATCAACAGTAAATTCTTCTCAAGTCTTCATTAAGGATTTTGCCAGGAGGCCCCAGCAGTCTATATATTTTCAGTTCCAGATGTCAGCACGAAGGAAGCAAAAATGAGCAAAATATAGTTTTATACAAGGGCCAGCAGTGCATTGTGGGAGTAAAGAATATATTTTTGCGGATCAGCTTGAAAATCTACAAGGTCTCAATTTTTTGGTGCCAATGGGTTGTGTAGATCTCATGGTCCTATCGGTGTGCAAGTTGGGACTTGTAGTTCCACAACTGGTTAACTCTTCAAAGGCCCTGTAATCCTGCCCTGAGGGGTTCTAGGCAGATTATTCAAGATGTCAGCTTCTGATAACTCTTCCAAGCGAGCCCTGCTTGTTTTTTTTCATCCCACATGAAACAAGCTGAGGGGCCGCCCTGTGTTTAGGTTGAAAGTTTCTGGCCGGGGTGATAACATCTCTGTCTGGGGCTGCCGATGGAGGGGAAGAAAGGAGGGGATTGAGATGCAGGAAATAGCAGAGCCAGTCTGCGAATACCTCCTTAAGGGGAGAGCCGGCTCTGTGGAGTTTAATCTGGAGGCCCCCCTGACCTGCTGAAACCAATATGTCTCCTGTTTCATGGCTCAGACTTTGCGTTTGATTATATTATGTAGTTGGAGTGTTTTGGGGTGCACGCAGCAAAAGTTTTCAGTCAGAATATGGGGTTTGGGGCAATTTTTTTTCTGGTGTAATGCGTTGTCGGGGTCAGCTGACGCCTTTGTTTACATTGACAATAAATTGTTATTAACAGTCCCTCAAATAAAAAAGGCGTAGGCAACATTATCACAGCAAACAATCATTCGGGCCTACAAGGCCTGAAATGCAGTATTTGGTTGCTAAGGGCAGATATGGCCTTTAGGAGAGAAAGGAGCAGGCCACATTACCATAGCAACCAATTATTTGGGCCTGAAAGGCAGTATCAGGAAAGGAAATAAAAATAAAATGCCCTCTCACTTGAGGCCTTTGTTTACATTGACAATAAATTGTTATTAAAAGGCCTTAAAATGAGAAAGGAGTAGGCCATGTTACCATAGCAACCAATCATTTGGGCCTGAAAGGCAGTATCTGGTTGCTATGGGCAGATATGGCCTTTAGGTTTGAGGAACATATTGTTTTGGACTGGAAATAAAAATAAAATGCCCTCTCGCATGAGGCCTTTGTTTACATTGACAATACATTTTTATTAAAAGGCCTTAAAATGAGAAAGGAGTAGGCCATTTTACCATAGCAACCAATCATTTGGGCCTACAAGGCCTGAAAGGCAGTATCTCGTTGCTATGGGCAGATATGGCCTTTATAGGTCTGAGGAAAATATTTTTCCGGACTGGGAATAAACCTAAAATGTCCTCTCACATGAGGCCTATAGGAGGAAACGCACCTTGGGGGATTCCTTTCTGTCTGGAAGTGAGGCCTCCAACCACTTCCCGCGTTCCACCGCCATGGGCGCTTCTCCAATAGCTGGCTGCCTTATTGATTCGATCTAAATAATATGGCTTCCCGAGTAAATCCCATCCTGGCGTCGTAGCCTCCTGAAATATGTGCTTTGCCTAAGTTTGGCGTCAGACATCTTCGGGTTTTCTACTCCTATCAACTATGGAGATAACAAATGTTGCTGTTTATCTACCCTGATGTTTTTCTTACTTCCACCACCCTTCTTTCCTCCCCCACCACATAAAAAAAAGAAGTTGTGTGTAACTTCAGCTCTCCATTCTAATGAGGTCCTGATAAGTGTTGATTCATGAAGAATGGAGCTCGCTCAGCTATGCGGGCCATGAATCCGAGCCAAGCTCCTCCACATGAAAAACCATTTGTTTTGCATTAAGTCCGATTTACTAGCGGCCTTGTTTTGCGTTCTTACTGTTCGTACTGCTTTAATGTCCGGCCCCGCGAGCGGAGGGCCCGAGCTCCGGGAGAGAGGCAGATGAGATGAACACGGTGTCATGTTACAGCCGTTTTGTGATTTTTGACGTTTTTTGTGGCTTTTGAATAGTTTGAGTGATCATTTTTAGCGTAATTTAATACCCCCAAGGCAATAAAATGCAACTAGATTGACCTTGGTTGGAAAAAAAAGAGTCTGGAACAGGTTAGGGGACTACAAGTTTCAGTCTTTCCTAGGAGTAGGGCTTGTGTGTTACTTACCACATGGGTTACGATTGACTTCTTATTGACTCATACATGTGTTGTAGGACATTCAATGATTATATAGACAAGTGGTGGGCAACTGAGTTGCTAATGAGGGCCACAAGTGCGGCCCTCAGCATCACTAAAGGGCCGTATATAACATTTTTAATTGAAAATAAATTGTATTTGATTCAAATGTTATGTGCCCACATGCCTTTGCCTGGGATCTTCTTAGAGCAGAAGGAGAGGCAAGGGACTTGCTCAGGCGCCGTTTGGTTACTGACCCTGAGCAAGTCACTCAACTCTCCTCCTCTTCCCGCTCATGGAAGATCCTGGGCCAGTAAGGTTTCAGGGGCAGCAAGTGGAGGTCCGAGGAGGGCCGCCAAACAACACCCAAAGAGCCGCAGTTTGGGCACCTGGGATATAGACAATAGGGTAACTAGTATTTTTTTCAGCCAATTCCATTTTTCAGCCATAGATATGTGGAACTTATTGGATTTGGATGAACCTTGGTGATCAGCCCATAATAGGGATCCTGGGTCCAGGGGGTTGAATGAAGTCTGTCGGCATACAATTGGAATTGTGAGGTCTCTCAATGCTTGTATTCAACGTTTTGATTCCTCTGTAGTAAAATATGTTCAAAAGGCACCTTAAATGCATAATTAAAGCATTTCAAAGTAGTAAAAAATTTGAATGGGTTCTAGAAAAAATAAAGGCCATTAATAGCTTAGCAGGTGATGGTGAAATGTGACATCTCTTACTCAACCTGGGATACGAAAAAATATCTCTCCCCTTTGTTGTGCCTTTCAGACTCGGCAGTTTCGTTTTTTCTTTTTTAGGTCTCATGTTTCCACCCATCATTTTTTTCCCGTCTTTTTTTTTTTTCCTCGCTCCCCCCCTGCTCTCAGCCAGGGCCTCGCTGTAGTGAGCTGGCTTAATGAATGGGGCACAGTTCAGGGGGGGTTGGTGGTGGCATTAAGGTCGGGACTTGGGAGGCTGGAGCCAGAGATTTGATTCCTTTGGCAAAGGAAGAAAAAATGTAAATGCACAGAAAGGAAAAAAAAATTGCATCCCCCCAGAGGGCCTCCTCACAAAAGAGCTGGTTCCTCCCGCAAAGCATGGAGATGACCTTTAATTCACATGAGCTGCCCTTTCATGTTGTATGTGGAACTCGTCTCCACCCCCCCTCATCTTCCTTTTTTTTTTTCTTAAAAGAATCTATCTTGGCACAGAAACAAATTTTTGTGGGCAATCTTTTTTAATGACCCCTCCTGTGGTTCGTCTCCCTTATCAGAAACAGCACAGAGTTATTCCCTGGGGGGACGCAGACCTGGGGGGGGGGGGAACTAACCAAACTCATTCTGGAGGCCTTAGAAGAACTCTTGGCAAAAACGAGAGGATATAAAAGGTTCTTGTTGTGGAGTTTGTTTCATAATATCTACTGCCTGTGGAAGTGTATCCAAAATTATCTTTTTGTTGTTGTTTAATGCTTTTATTGCTTTCCATGGGGGCTTTTGTAGGGGGCTATACCTCTTGTGTGGTCAACATGACCAGAAGTGAGCAGCATCACCCTAATGGAGAAAACTGGTGAATCTCTTCTACTTTTTGAGCATATGCACCTATTGGAGTTCCCCTCCAGTTAAACATTTTATACACCTTCAGATCGATCCATACAATTTGCATTAGATCTACCAACAACTGTGTAGTATAGTGGCCTCCC
>CM070032.1:5029976-5043500 GCA_036250615.1 Ptychadena robeensis
GACCTGCAATAAAACATTGCAATGGATATAGACCACCTGGGCATCAGGAATGGTCCACAGGCCCATAGGTTAGGCATTGCAATGGAAATAGACCACCTGGGCATCAGGAATGGATCACATACCCTTAGTTATACAGATCCTAAGCAGCGCAGGAAATGATGACTGTACATAGGGGACCTGCAATAAAACATTGCAATGGATATAGACCACCTGGGCATCAGGAATGGTCCACAGAGCCTTGAACAAGAATCTCATGCAGGAGCAAACATTGAAGTTATGTAAATGCAGTCCTTGTCTATACTAGTACTAGTATTCTGTATCCATGACCTCTAGTAATCAATACAAGTTTCTTCTCTGTCTCCCTATACACTTGGCTCATTCACATCATTGATTGCCCCAACTCATTGGGTACACCACCTTTGTAAAAAAATAAAAAGCCATTGGAGTCCAATCAAAATGCGCTCCATAGCCAACACTGTAAGAATAAGCCAATCCAAGGAGCGAGCAGAATAAACCCAACCGCTACACAGGATACGCTGAGGATAAAGCAAGTTCATTAAACATAAATACTCGCATGTAGTTTTTAAACTCGTCAAAGACAATTAGTGACCTGCACGCGTTTTTATATTCCTGTCCGCAGAGCCGTATGCTAGGACGACAGAATAAAATAATAATACAGAAAAACTAAAAGGATTAGACGTACACAAGTGTTTTTTTTAAATTAAAAAGTGGAAAAACTACAGAAAACGCTACAGGACCTGCAGTTTTACCTTCATCATATACAAGAACAGAGACGGCTATTTGCATTGCAGTTTGCTGGGAACGACTCCAGCGGAGGAGACCTCCAATAGTGACCACACAAAGGAGAAAACAACAAAAAGTTAGTGTCTGTAAAATAAAACGAAAATTCTGTTCCTGTGCGACACCGCTTGCTGAATCCACACTTAATGCTCCATGATGTTTAAAAAGGCACCAAGTGCCTAAAGACCTTCTGCCTAAAGCCCCCCATACACGTCTAGATTTTCTGTTCAATCAACTTATAAAGATCAATTTTGGTGTCCGGGAAATTGGTGTTTGATTGTTATGTTTGCCAACTGTAGTAACAGATCTTTGACCAACTTTTTTGGGATCGACTGAAAGTGTAATCAATTTCAATACAACCAATTACAATTTACCAGCACGTCCAATCAACCCCCCCCCCCCCCCCCCCCCCCCCCATTTTTATTGTTTTAGGTTGATCTAACCATGTGGGCTGCCATAGATTTTCAATCAATCAACCAAAAATGTATTGAATTAAGTTGAACAGAAAATCTAGGTGTGTATTTATGGGGCCTTAAAGGAGCCCATACACGGGTCAGATTTTAAATCAATCGACTTAAAACTATCAATTTTTTAGTCGATTGATTGAGAATTGAGTTTTGCCCACCTGGTTAAATCGACTTAGTCCGATCAAAATTGAGTGAAAATTCTGTCGTTTTTTGATCGGACTGGATGGTAAATTTTGATCGGTCGATTGAAAATTGGTTCGGTATTTTGAGAACCAAGTGTGGTCAACCAATTTTTGATCGATTTTTTTTCTACCTATTCTACCTCACTTCTGATTGAAATTTTAATCGGACTATTTTGGATCGATTGTTTTGTGAATTGAAAAAAAAAATCGATCAAAAATCTTGTATTACATATGGCCCATGATACGATCGACATACAATTTTATACCGACTTAAAAATTGATCGTTTTAAGTTGATTGATTGAAAATCTGACCCGTGTATGGGCTGCTTTAGGCCCCCATAAACGTCTAGATTTGTCATCCAATCAACTTAAAAACATTTTTGTGGGTCAGAAATCTGATTGTATGTTTGCCAACTGTAATAACAGATATTTGATCAACTTTTTTGGGATCGACTGAAAGTGTCATCAATTTCAATACAACCAATTAAAATTTACCAGCACCGGCAATCATTTTCCCCAATTTTTATTGTTTTAGGTTGATCTAACCATGTGGGCTGCCAGAAACTTTCAATCAATCAACCAAAAAAATTTATTGAAATAAGTTTATTGGTTGATTGATTGAAAATCTATGGCAGCCCACATGGTTAGATCAACCTAAAACAATTAAATCCCCCCATACACGTCTAGAGTTCAGGTTCATCTAACCATGTGGGCTGCCATAGATTTTCAATCAATCAACCAAAATAATTGATTGAATTAAGTTGATTGGATGAAAAATCTAGACGTGTATGGGGGCCTTAAAATTGGGAAAAAAATGTATTGAAAAAGGTTTGGACGTGCTGGTAAATTTTAATTGGTTGTATTGAAATTTATTACACTTTCAAAAAAGTTGATCAAAGATCTGTTACTACAGTTGGCAAACATAAGGCCCCCATACACAGGTCGGATTCCGACCGGATTCCGGCACGATCGATTCCGGGCGCGTGCACGCGAATCGATCGTGCCGGAATCGTGTGCAGCCCACCTTGTCCGATCGATCGCATCCGATTGATCGGGGGCTCAGAATCGGATCCGACAGAGAACCAACATGTTGGTTCCATCAGATTGATTCTGCACAGATCAGGGGGAGTTGCCATTTGTGAGGTGGAGTCGGAGATGGAATCGGACACGGAATCGTCCCGGAATCCCTTGGACAAGGTGGTATGCTGCGATCGGATTCTCTTAATTGGCCGATCGATCACACCTCCGATTCCCGGCAGAATCGTCTGAATCGATCGGATGGGTGATCGAGCGGCCATGGAATCCGACTGTGTATGGCTGGCTATACAATCAATCACCAATTTCCCTGACCCCCCAAAAAATTTATCTGTTTAAGTTGATTGAACCAAAAATCTAGACGTGTACGTGTAGCTTTAGGTTCATCTAACCATGTGGGCAGCCATAGATTTTCAATCAATCAAAAAATGTATTGAATTAAGTTGATTGGACGAAAAATCTAGACGTGTATGGGGGGCCTTAACCCCAGAGAGGCTGCCATTGATCTAGAGTGGTGCGTAGAGGATGATAATCATCAGATAGATACACAGAGCACAATAACGTGACTATACATACTCATACGATGGAATTCTCCACATAATATACGGCAACTAGTTCGGAGTTGGTGGCTATAAACAGCAAAATGGCAGAAGAGTGCAAATGAAAACGCAACCCGTGCAACGTTTTAATTTAAGGCCAGAGGGGTCCCCATGCTTTCCAACTGTGGTTGTTGGTGATGGGACGCTATCAGCTGCAGGGCGACGCTGCCCATCGCCAATCCTAATACGCCTCAAGGCTGTGAATGTGCCAACTTCCGTTGAGATTGGCGGTTATCGGTCAGTATAGGTGTATGCCTCGCCTCTCCTCTCCACCTGAGACATCAAAAATAAAAATGATAATAACCAAACCCTTCCCGCCAACCGCCCAGTGCAAGCTCTCTCATCGTGTGTAAACAATAGCCATTCAACAGACATCCATGGCACCTAGTGACTGCGTTCTGGTGCATGTGCCGAGGCTTATACAATACGCAATGACATAATGGAGGAGGAGGGGGGGTTCTGTAGTAAAAGACTGGACTGGAAAGAAGGCTGCTACCCTCCCCCTCCCTCGTCAGGTTTCCAAGCATGCTGTTTAGTAACACGTGTCGCTTCTTCGTCGCCGATGGCGAGTCCAGACGTTAAAAGTACATCCCGGCGTACGCAAGGGTGGCAAACCTTTCCCCCCCATCCTAGTAATGCTTCCTATGGGCAGTCCCTTCCCCCCTCTCAGCAGGGGAGGGGGTTAATATTCAGCCTGTGAGTTTCTGTATAGTCTTGTTGTAGTACTGCGTGATGCTTGGCGTCAGAGGGTTCCAGTTGTTGGCGTGAAGCTCGATGACCTCCAGCAACAGGGAGCGCGTCAGCATGGACTCCGAAGGGCACAGCATCTTGTCCCGGGTGATGGCCAGGAGATCGCACATCATTTCGGGTAGCTGTTCTTCCAGCAGGCGGCCCGTGCTGTGCAGCTGTTGGCAGAGAAGAGGTTAAAGGTTAAAGAAAATTAGATCCCCCTTAGCCCCCAGGCTATGTCTCCAGAGGAGCTGGACTGTGAATGCCAGACAGACACCAGAGACACACTGACGGGACATAATTGACCTAAGTGTTAGTGATATGATAGACCCCTGTCACAGGTGTACAGACTTTTACATGTTCTACATTCAGGGAATACTTACAGCATGTAAACACCTCGATGAATGACAAACAACTGCATGTAAAACAATATATACAAAAATATAATATAGATGAAGCTGTGTTTTCATTGGTCGATACATCTCAGTACATAGAATACATAGTGATTGGAAGGTATATATCACTATTATGTGGTGTCGGGTCCTCCCTGATAGAATACATGGTGATTGGAAGGTATATATCACTGCTATGTGGTGTCGGGTCCTCCCTGATAGAATACATGGTGATTGGAAGGTATATATCACTGCTATGTAGTGCCGGGTCCTCCCTGATAGAATACATAGTGATTGGAAGGTATATATCACTGCTATGTAGTGCCGGGTCCTCCCTGATAGAATACATAGTGATTGGAAGGTATATATCACTGCTTTGTAGTGCCGGGTCCTCCCTGATAGAATACATAGTGATTGGAAGGTATATATCACTGCTATGTAGTGCCAGGTCCTCCCTGATAGAATACATAGTGATTGGAAGGTATATATCACTGCTATGTAGTGCCGGGTCCTCCCTGATAGGACCATGTACATATAGCAATACAAATGGGATATATGTCCAGTGCTATAAAGTCCATCTGTATAGGAATCCTTTATACTGTATACATGACTAGAGGGACATCCCTGAACTCACCTCCATAGAACAACACAGCACCGCGTCTTCCTTCACATCGTATGACTGTAACAGCTGCAAGGAACAGAGAGATGACACAACGTTAGATAATCACAGACCTGCATTGCGTGAAATAATACTTAAGCCCCCGCATACACCTTTAGATCTCTCTGTCAGATATCCTTTAGATCTATCAACAACTATGTAGTGCCGGGTCCTCTGCGATTGAACACAGGTAGACTTGATGGTTCAGAAAGTCCCTCATATTACATGGTTTTGGTAAAACAAAAGGAGATCTAAAGGAAATCTGACAGAAATCTAAAGGTGTATGTCCCTCAGTGCAGATTTCTCTCTAAAGGTGGGTTTACACGTGTAGATTAATTCAATACATTCCAAATGACAACAACAGATACAAATGTACCAACATGTTCGAGGACCTTTCCAACGATTTTTTGTTCAAGGTCGAACAAAATGTATCCATGGAACAAATTGGCCGTTCTAGATTTTTTTTTCAATCCACCCAAAAATTCCTTCGTTCTTCGTGGATTGAACGAAAAAATCTACACGTGTAAACCCACCACCTTAATACAATTAATTTCAGGTCACTTCTCAACAGCAGATGTCATTTAACCCTTTGTCATATATTAGCATTGATGATCTCTTGAACACTCTTTACACTGATTGGTCAACATACACTTAAATAAGGGAAGGGCTCCACTATGCACTTGGATGACGTCAGTACATCCAACAAGAGCAATAATCTAATATTAGAGTGTAAGCCCCATCGGTCAAGGTTCTCTCCTCCTGTGTCATAACCTGAACCTGTGTGTATTATATTGTGTTGTATCTCCACTCTAATGTATTGTACAGCGCTACGTTATATGTTGGCGCTATATAAATTATAATAAAGCTAGCCACACACAGTTAGATTTTGGTTCAATCGATGCTCGATTAGATGAATTTTTTCGTCGATTGAACGGAAATCGAGAAATGCCCACATGGTACGATCGACGATAATTGTTCGATGAAGGCAGAAAAATTGATGGAATTTTGATCGGACATGTTGGAAAATCATCGTCGATTGCGCCAAAATCGTTTTATAATCGTCGATGTTTGTAGTGTTTCTCCTGGATCGATTAGATTCGATATAATAACATAGACCACTTCAATCTGAACTTTAATTGTTTCCAGACCAAAATCCACGAGTTTAGTAATCTTTTTTAATCGAAATTTAACCACAATCGCAAACTCCATGTGGGGTGTATGTTGATGCGATTAAGAACGATTTTCGATTAGACGATTAAATTCCTCGATCTCATCGAGCATCGGTTGAACCAAAATTGAACCGTGTGTGGCTAGCTTAAGCCCCATCGGTCAAGGTTCTCTCCTCCTGTGTCATAACCTGAACCTGTGTGTATTATATTGTGTTGTATCTCCACTCGAATGTATTGTACAGCGCTGCGTAATATGTTGGCGCTATATAAATAAATGATAATAATATTAATGAATAGAGATATCAATGAGATGTTGAAATTAGTATGTAAATGATATGCAAACTAAAAAGAAACCAATGCAGTACAGCAGCTGTTGTGTTCGATTGGCTCAGTTCCAGTCTGCATACAATTTGCATTGTAAAATCGAAATTTCGCTATCTTATGAATAATGAACGTCTGGTGCGTTCATTAATAAAGATGGAGTCTGGAAATTAAAATGAGCATTAACAAAAGGCTGGGATTATTTAAAACAAGACTGTATGCAAATGAGCTTGTGACCGGCAGCAGGCGAGGGACTAATGCACAAGCCATGTCACCTGAAGATGGAAATAAAGGAATCTGATCAGTTTCCAGGAGCAGATAGCTGACGGGGTTACTGTCAGACACAACAGAGTGTTCTCCAAGATAAGCGAAAAAGCATCAGCGGACGTGGCGCTAGAAATGGGCCAAAGCAACGACACGTCCTCTGGTAGCTGGCACAAAACAAGGTGATTCTTAAAGTGGACCTACCACCAGAAATCTATGTTTTTATGAATGGCACTAGAAGGGCCAATAATAGGGAGGAATGCAGTAAAACAACTCAAAAACTTTCCTGTAATGAGCAATTTAACAAGATAACCCTCACTTCCTTGTTTGCTGAAGGCAACACATGAAACTGGGGGTGCAATATCGCGGGTGGCCACTGGGGGCATTCAGTGATGGGAATTTTCAAAGCAGATCACTGCTTCCTGTGACGTTCTGCCTATTTCTGCCTAAAATTAACCCGGAAGTGAGAAAAGCTGAGGGATTATCTTATTAAATTGGTCATTACAGGTAAGTTTTTTTTTCACTGCATTCCTCCCTATTATTGGCACTTCTAGTGCCATTCATGAAAACATAGATTCCTGGTGGTAGGTCCGCTTTAAATCTTAAGCTAGCCATACACGTGTCGGATTCCATGTCCAATCGATTCATCATCCGATCGATTCCGGCGATTCTGCCGGGAATCGCAGGTGTGATCAATCGGCCAATTAAGAGTATCCATCGCTGCATACCACCTTGTCCAACGGATTCCGGGACGGATCCGTGTCCGATTGTCCACCTCACAACTGGCAACTCCCCCTGATCCGGACAGAATCGCATGAGAAAGACCAACATGTTGGTTCTCCGTCGGATCCGATTCTGAGCCCCTGATCAATCGGACGCGAACGATCGGACCAGGTGGGCTGCATGCGATTCCGGCACGATCGTTTGGCGTGCACGCGCCCGGAATCGATCATGCCGGAATCCGGTGCGAATCCGACACGTGTGTGGGGGCCTTTAGAGAGGCAACTGACATGTACCTGGCTGTTTAGAAAATGGTTGTTATTATATTATTATCATTTATTTATATAGCGCCAACATACTATGCAGCGCTGTACAATACATTAGAGTGGAGATACAAACACAGTATAACACACAGGTACAGGTATGACACCACAGGAGGAGTAGAGGACCCGGCCCGGACGGGCTTACAATCTACTAAATAAGATGATGGCGGCCTTGTCCATGAGGGCCATACAATATGCTCACACCAGTCAACTTAAATCTGAAAAAAAGGTGGGGGGGGCTGAAACACAGGAAGTGACATCACTTCACTTCCAAATGCCTGAAGTGATGTCCGTAATGTCACTTCCGGCATTTGGAACGCGGAAGAACCACATTTGGAAGGGGGGGGGGGGGGGGTTGTTGGGGGGATTTTCAAAATGCCGGAAGTGACTTTACTGACATCACTTCCGGGAACGGAGCTAGTGAAACACAGGAAGTGACGTCACTCCCGGTAGTTGATATGTGGTTTTTCCGTGTTCCAAATGCCAGAAGTGACGTTACTGACATCACTTCTGTTATCGGATTGAGTTCACAGCTGATTTAGCGGGGAGAGGGCATTAAGCTGGCCATACACCATTAGGGCTTGTCCCCACTAGAGCGATTTGTTGCGGTGCAATTTGAGATCATGCGCGACAATAGCGGGTGATCTCTCGGTCAGATATCCTTTAGATCAACTATGTAGTACCGGGTCCTCTGCGATTAAACACAGGAAGACTTGATGGTTTAGAAAGTCCCTCATATTACATGGTTTTGGTAAAACAAAAGGAGATCTAAAGGAAATCTGACAGAGATCTAAAGGTGTATGGGGACCCTTAAAGTGTATGTATGATTGATGAAGTCCTTCTAAGGGGAAAGATGTCGAAGGTGTTGCCTGTGCATACTTCCTGTATACGCTCGCCTCTGAAGTTTGTGAAATTTTTGGTGAATCATTTGTTAGAGGAGACGCCTTATTTGTTGGTCACAGTGTTCAGGGTAATTGTTGGTGCAGTGGTATTCTGAGCTCAGGGACCCATGATGCATGCCCTGGGGGTGGGTTCAACACAGTCTTGGTTCACAGGAAGTAAAATAAACAATGCTAAATGTCATTCAACTGAAGACTGAGGACACCTAGTGGTGGAAATTACTTACTGCAGGGACAGTAATGTAGGAAAGAATGGCAGCAAATGCTTCTCTTTTAAGTAATTACATTCAAACAAACCGCACTCCCTGTAATGCATTGTCATCAAGCCGGTTTATTCACAAGGTGGCCATTACCTCTCTAAGGCAGGTGTAGATGGGGCACACGAGGACTCGGAAAGGCTCCCCTGCGCTTCTCATGGTGCCGAACACCTCACACAGGAATAAACTATGCTAGATGTCATTCAACTGAAGACTGAGGACACCTAGTGGTGTAAATTACTTACTGCAGGGACAGTAATGTAGGAAAGAATGGCGGCAAATGCTTCTCTTTTAACTTATTTCTTGTTTAAATTACATTCAAACAAACAGCACTCGAATGGGGTTCTCTCTGTAATGCATTGTCATTGAGCCAGATCATTCACAAGATGGCCATTACCTCTCTAAAGCTAGCCACACACGGTTCGATTTTTGGTTCAATCGATGCTCGATTAGATGAATTTTTTCATTGATTGAACGAAAATCGAGAAATGCCCACATGGTAATATCGACGATAATTGTTCGATGAAGGCAGAAAAATTGATCGAATTTTGATCGGACATGTTGGAAAATCATCATCGATTGTGCCAAAATCGTTTTATAATCGTCGATGTTTGTGGTGTTTCTCCTGGATCGATTAGATTCGATATAATAACATAGACACTTCAATCTGAACTTCAATCGTTTCCAGTCCAAAATCCACGATTCTAGTAATATTTTGGATTCGAAATCTCACCACAATCGCAAACTCAATGTGGGGTGTATGTTGATGCGATTAAGATCGATTTTCAATTAGACGATTGAATTCCTCGATCTAATCAAGCATCGATTGAACCAAAATTGAACCGTGTGTGGCTAGCTTTAGGCAGGTGAAGATGGGGCACACGAGGACTTGGAAAGGCTCCCTCGCGCTTCTCATGGTGCCGAACTTCTCACACAGGAATTAACAAAGCTAGATGCCATTCAACTGAAGACTGAGGACACCTAGTGGTGTAAATTACTTACTGCAGGGACAGTAATGAAGGAAAGAATGGCGGCAAATGCTTCTCTTTTAACTTATTTCTTGTTTTAATTACATTTAAACAACCAGCACTCCAGTGGGGTTCTCTTTGTCATCAAGCTGGTTCATTCACAAGGTGGCCATTACCTCTCTAAGGCAGGTGTAGATGGGGCACACGAGGACTCGGAAAGGCTCCCCTGCGCTTCTCATGGTGCCGAACACCTCACACAGGAAGGTGATGAAACCCAGCCAGCTCTCCACATCTGACTTGTGCAGCTCTTCTCGAACAGAGAAATCCTTCTGCAAGACAGAAAACAGACAAACATCAGTAAACCGCCGCCGGGGCGAGACAACCGAAAGAGGAACGTCGGCCGCGGCGCTGTGCAGAATAACAGGAACTTGTGACAAGGACTTTTACTTCGGTCGGGAGGGGAACAGCAGAAGAGGAAACCAGCAAAACCAAAATGTGGTCGGCAATGTCGCTTGCACAGAAGGAGACGGTTAGACAGTTTGTCTGTTGTTGCATCACACGGACGCGGCTTCCAAACACTGATGCTTCTCCGATAAGAACGCTTTATTGCATCACACTTGGTTTTTACAGTTACCTGCCAATCAAGCCGTCCAATACAAGTTATAAGGATGGGTGGGAGGGGAGCCATACAATACAGACAGGTACTCTTTACTTATATTGTTGTAGGCTGAAACTCCTAGTTGGTTGGGTGAATAAATGCTACTTTTATCGATTGTCTATTGGATGCAGATCAGTGTTCCTGGGTTATCCCTGGCATGCCCACTGGACCCATTTCCTCGAGGGGCGAAACGCGTCAGGAAAGTTTCCAGTATGGTCCCCTACCCAGTGTTATGTGCCTACTGGGAGGTTATAGTGGTACCCAGTATTATCCTGAGGCCTGCGCAGCAATCATTCACCCCTCTGAAGTAATTGATCCCGCACCAAGAAAATGTCGGTTGAACAGGGATCTGACATGTAAAGTAAATCCCTGTTCGATCGGCATTACATTGGATGGGGACCCTACATCTCCATCTAAGGCATTGGCCAGTGATTGATTACCAAAGGTGGTGCGCGTCTATTCCCTGAACGATAACTTGGCGATTAGTTGCGTCACCACGTTCGTCGTTCACATGAGAATCACCCCATGTAAGGCCAGCTCAAGGCTTTGCCTAATGTACCTGTGTTCCTCGTTAGTTGGGGTTGGCCTTTTATTTGCTTGTCCATATTAGGGTATGTTTCCACATCCATTAGGACCTACTACGCTAAGGACATTGCTTGGCGGGAAGTCCCGACAGAGCACATACACTTTACCTGCTTGGTGGATGCTGTGTTCTCATGGCACTGAGCCGTAACGCCAATGCAGGGCTAAACATAGTGGAGTATGTTAACCCCTGCATCATGTTTAAACAGAGCATCCACCAGGCAGGTAAAGTGTATGCGATCCGTCGGGATCCCCGCCAAGCACTGCGCTTAGCGTAGGGGGGCCCCAAACTACATGTCTAGTCCATTGGAGATATTGACAACCCCAACGAATTGCCCGATATCAATGTGATCCTCTAGAAGAGGTGACATTTTGAATATATAAGTATGGACACTGTATGAAGTTAAGCTGAAAACACATGTATAGATATGGGCCAGATTGATGGCCGATTCGAGCGTCGTGTGCGCTTATGTCCATCTATCTGGCCCATATCTAATGCGGCCATCCCTGTTTTTGAGTGGGACCAACCAATCCCCCTCAAAAACAGGGATATCTAAAATGACCGTAAATCACAGTCGATGTCTGTTGCTTTGCATGGGGACTGCAGGGCCTCCATGCAAAGCATTGGCTGAGCTGGAGACACAGCAGTGCTGCGCCCCCAACTCCTCTGATATCTGACAGCGGCGCAATGACGTCATCACGCTGCTGCAGGGAACCTTGAACGCCTCCTATATCGAGCCGCGAGTTCCCTGCTGAACCTTGCAAAGTATTCACAGAGATTAGAGCTTTATGTAATAGATGAGCCCCTCCGTCCTGGAAAAGTTTGAGTCACAGCTGGGTATGCGCCAGAATCTGAATATTCAGTCTCACGTCATTATAAAAAGATAAGAAACCGCTTCAAAGAGGAGAGAGGAATTCTAGAGAATATATGTCACACGGCCGCCCAGGAAGCCATCGATGTCCCCCGAGGTCTGACTGCTCTCCTATCAGCGATCACACGTAAAAAGTGCGAACCGTGTTTGCCCACCTTAAGGGCTTGTGTCTACTGCTTCATTTGGTGGTGGACACGCATCTGCCATGGAGAAAAAGACGCAGAGAGAACACTTCCCATTCCGATGAATGGGAAGTGCCCACTCTGAGTTATCTAAGCGGCGTCCTCGGTGCTGTTTTAGGCTATGTGTCCACTGCTGCTTCCCTGCGCTAGACGCACGCAGTGGACTATTTGTGGGCGGTCCCGTGACTTGGGGACTGTATGCACGTGGCTTAGGACACATTCCTGCCGCATCGGCGCACTATTACCATATCAATGACAGTGTTCTCCCCAGAATTTTTTTTCAGCCGGGCGGCGCGATGACGTCATCGTGCCGCCTGCACCGGTCCGGCGGCCTCTCTGATAGGCTGCCGGCCAGCGGCAGCACACAAGTCATGGCAGGCGGCGCCTCCCCATTCTTCAGGAGCGCGCCGCAGCCACTGAAAGACTCGGGCCCGCGGCTCCGGTAGTGTGCCGCGGGCCGGAGTCTTTCAGTGGCTGTGGCGCGCTCCTGAAGAATGGGAGGCGCCGCCTGTCAGGCTGCTCGCCGCGGAGGACTTGTGTGCTGCCGCTGGCCGGCAGCCTATCAGAGGTGAGCCGCGCCGAGGATGAAGAAGAGCCACATGCGGCTCTGGAGCCGGGGGTTGCCGACCCCTGGTATAGCGGGACGGAACTGCCGGGCGGGGACTAAAATCTCCCGGGCGGGCCGCCCGGCCAATCTGCTCTGGGGAGAACACTGAATGAAATTGAATAGCCACGTCCGAACATCATCCGCATGCTGCGTTTTTGCGTCAATTGATCCTCAATGGATGTGTATCCGAAGGCACCTTGAGGTGCTTCAATGGCATAGTGCGATTTCAAAACAGTGCCGCGGGCACACTGGTTAGATAATGTAGAGTGGACACTGTCCTTTCTGTGTCTTTCTCCCCGCAGTGGACACAAACCCTTAAATTTATGAAATGCTGTGTTGTCAATGCAGTGCCGCCACATGTTCGGGCGCTGCTCTTCTATGGCTTTTTCATGTTAAATTAATAGGGCCCCCTCCTGTCTATGCGGCAGGAATGCGCCCTAAGCGGCAGGCAAACTGCCCACAAGTCGCAGGAAATCTGCCTGCAAATCGCTGGACGCACAGCAGGGGACACATGGCCTAAAGCCCCCCATACACGTCTAGATTTTCTGTTCAATGAACTTAAAAACATCAATTTTATTTGGGGGGGGGGTATCAATATTTTTTGGGGTCAAGGAAATTGGTGATTGATTGTATGTTTGCCAACTGTAGTAACAGATATTTGATCAACTTTTTGGGGATCGACTGAAAGTGTCATCAATTTCAATACAACCAATTACAATTTACCAGCACGTCCAATCATTTTTTCGATCAATTATTTCCCCAATTTTAATTGTTTTAGGTTGATCTAAAGCTAGCCACACACGGGTAGATTCCCGTGCAATCGACCACCAATCAATCAC
>CM070032.1:5148675-5161407 GCA_036250615.1 Ptychadena robeensis
AAAAAAAAAAAAAAAAAAAAAAGGGGGATTTGGAGACACAGCCATTCACATATAAAACGGCTTTACAGAATGTTCCAGCAAAGTAGTCATGTCTGGTCCTTGCAGTATTCACCCGATATTCCTCCAACCAAGTCCCAGGAGGGAGGTCCTCACTCCAGCAGCTCAAGCTGAAACGTGTCTATACACTAGCAGTACCCATTCTCTGAACACGCTGATCAACTTATGGAGAGACACATTTTACAATCAGGCTCTAACAACACACCCATGAGCAGCTATTTCCATATGAGAGGAGATACGAGTCTGGCCTTGTTTCCATTGATGCAATCCCGTGCGTTTGCAGCCGCAAGCGCAAACAACCGCATCCATTGGAAACTTCAATATAGTTTCCACTGGTGCGGTTGTGAGCGTTCGGATGCGGTTTGGGGCGCGTTTCTGAACGCTAGCTGCAGCGTTTTGAAACGCATCCGCGTCCCAACCGCATCCGCATAAAAAAAAAAAATTGTGTCGCAAAAACGTGCGACAACTATGCCTTGCGTTCAGCCGCGCGGCTACTAACGCGCGGGATCGCATCAATGGTAACAAGCCCTCTGTGTCACAAAACGTATTTATCGCAATGTAGAATTTTATAGTAAAAACACAACTCATGCTATCTAATTGTAAAATGTGTCTCTACATAAGTTGGTCAGTGTGTTCAGAGAATGGGTGATGCTAGTGCTAATGCAGAGAAGATCTCCTTTATGCAAATGGTCTTTTGGCTTGGCTGGAGGGAATAGGACGCAGAGCTATCACTCCCAGGGTGTTTGGAACTAACAAAATAATTTTTTTTACATATTTGGACATTTTCTCATTGAAAGTGTGTTTTATAGTCCAAAAACACGGTATATCTAGCACGGATGTTTATGCGTCACAGGACTACTTCAGCCTTTCTACAAGAAACAGTCCCTTAGAGCAGTGATTCCCAAACTGGGGGGTTTGGAGGTATTCCGAGTGGGTGGAGAGTTTAGGGGCTGAGGGAGAGACCAGCAGGAAGCCAACCATGGAGGAATTAGCTCCTAACAGTAAGTAGAGGGCATGTAATGTGTGTGTTTCTGTACAGAGCCAGTGTCAAATGGCAGGGGGTGGGGGGTTCTCCGTGAGATTACTTTCTAGAGAAGGGAGGCCCTGTGTCAGGATTCAGAGAAGGGGGGGGGGGGGAATCAGACAGGCAACACACACGGACATCCAGACAGAGGTATGGGGTAACAAAAAGGGTTTATTAGACTCACATTACAGGAACAAATAGGTGCAAATAGTCCAAATAGAGTTCAGGAGAGGAATGGGGAAAACTCAGGCGTGACAGTCCAGGGTCCAGGCTCAGACAGGGATGGGTATAGAAATGCTCAGCAAGCGTGCCTAAATTAAGCACACCTATATAGCCCTAAGGCTATAGAGGCAGGTGTGCTCCACCCAGCCCACCCTTTCAGGGAGCCACCTGCTGGTGACTAGGGAACCTAGCCTTTGGAAGCGCTAGCACTGCGCCACCAGCAGGTGGTACATAGGACAGCCGAGGTCCTCACCCTGCAGGGAATGTTTTGGAACCAAGAAGTTTATAAAACTTTAATGCACAGGTGGCTAGTGAGATGCTAAATGTGGGGGGATTGTTGGCTGCTGGGTTGCAAATGGTAATAAAGTTAGGTAAGGGAAGGGGACCACAGTGCTTAAAGCTGATGGGAATGATCTTTAGTGATCCTTCCCAGTGACAATAGAACAGCCAGACAGAATGGTCATCAAGGGATCCGCTGACAAGCTGAAAAGCTAAATATTGATGATAACACATCACATAACTGCAGACAACTCTATATCTACACACAAATGTTTTGGTTTTATCTCAGCAGTCCGTCTCTTTATATCGTATTCTCACCTGGGATATATTAGACTGCGTTTTCTCGCTATCCCCGTCCCCCTCGATCTTGTCGGTCAGCAGTCCCTGGACTTGGTACTCCAGGACGTAGCTATCGATGAACCTCTCCAGCTCCTCGATCTCCTGGGAACGGCTGCTTCCAGCTTCTGAGGAGGCAGACGCTACAGACGAGTTTTCCATCTCTCGTTCACTCTGAAAGAAAAGACGACAAATCAGGATCCGTGCGTTCATAGCGCGGCCCCTCTCGTAAAAGAAGCTCAGGTTATTTTCAGATGTGCAGATCACAACTCAGAAGTTCCCTGTCCTCAGTTCCAGGTCCTCTGCACCCATTTGAATTTAAATCTCCAAAAGTATATCATATATTCTTCAATCGTTATTGTATTTTTTCAATTGGGGGGAAAATCCGATGCAATATCAATTTCAGCCACAAGAGGTCACTAGTGAGTTTTCCGTCAGCCTACAGATGGTGTCACTGGCTTTTTTCTCTTACTTCAGGGAAGGGGGTGTAGGGGGGCGCTGCATGCATCTCTCCCCTCCACCGCTGGCAGCAAGGCTCCGCAGATGCACGATCTAATGAAAATATGAGAATGGTACTGCCCTGACTATGTGTGTCTCTCTTGTTATGATGGGCTCCTTTCCTGTCTGGTACATGAGACACCCCAAAAAAGGTTCTTAAGACCATAAGACCCACCCTCATATTACCCCAACTTTGGGGGGAGGAGTAAGTCTTAAGCTGACCATACACCTTCAGATATCCTTTAGATCTACCAACAACTATGTAGTGCCGGGTCCTCTGCGATTGAACACAGGTAGACTTGTAGTTTATAAAGTCCCTCATATTACATGGTTTTGGTAAAACAAAGGGAGATCTAAAGGAAATCTGACAGAGAAATCTAATGGTGCATGGGAACCCTTAAGGCCCCCACACACCTAACGAGTGGGGACTGACAGATGAGCTGTGGAGAGCTTGTTAGGTGTGTGGGGACCCTTGGGGTCTGAAAAATACCATAATTAATAAATTATTTTAAACATTGGAGTATACATACACCTGCCCATCTATGCTGTGATTTGTATTATGAACAATCATTGACAGAAGTGCGGGAGTAAAATGACCAATGGTCACCAAGTACCGTATTTTTCGGACCAAAAGACCCAGTTTTTAGAGCAAGAAAACAAGAAAAAAAAATAAATATAATTATATATATTATAAATGAGTGGTCAAATCAATTGAAAGAAAAATCCCCTGCAATACCAACTTCAGCCTTAAGATGTCACTAATGAGCATTTGCGGTCCATGTACAGACTTCTCACACATCGGGGAAGGGGGGGGGGGCGCTGCGTGCTGAGGCACCAGTCCATACGGCAAGGACACCAAACAAATATCCTTTTACCACACTTTCAGACCATTACACCCATTCTTACCCTGCTTTTAGGGGTGACAACGTTTTAATTGGACCATAAGGTGGAAAGTGTTCCCTATAAAGCACGCCACACATATTTAGATCCCTCTGTCAGATATCCTTTAGATCCACCAACTACTATGTAGTGCCGGGTCCTCTGCGATTGACTTGGTGGTTTAGAAAGTTCCTCATATTACATGGTTTTGGTAAAACAAATGGAGATCTAAAGGAAATCTGAAAGGTGTATGGGGACCTTAAAGCTAGCCACACACGGTTCGATTTTGGTTCAATCGATGCTCGATTAGATGAATTTTTTCATCGATTGAACGAAAATCGAGAAATGACCACATGGTCCGATCGACGATAATTGTTCGATGAAGGCAGAAAAATTGATCGAATTTTGATCGGACATGTTGGAAAATCATCGTCGATTGTGCCAAAATCGTTTTATAATCGTCGATGTTTGTGGTGTTTCTCCTGGATCGATTAGATTCGATATAATAACATAGACCACTTCAATCTGGAATTCAATCGTTTCCAGACCAACATCGGCGATTGTAGTAATATTTTGGAATCGAAATCTCACCACAATCGCAAACTCCATGTGGGGTGTATGTTGATGCGAGTAAGATCGATTTTCGATTAGACGATTGAATTCCTCGATCTAATCGAGCATCGATTGAACCAAAATTGAACCGTGTATGGCTAGCTTTAATGTCGGCATTCATGTTTCTGGTGATCCAGTCAGATGAAGCAGACTCTAGTTGACATGTCCTCCTCATACAATACCACCTTCAGGTTTCCCTCTCTGAAGGCTCTACAAACGACAAGGCCTTTGTTCTGGGTAAATAAACATTCATTAGAAGAATTTCACTCGGCTTTATGAAGGGCGGGAGTGACACTCCAAGGTTTGCCCACAGAACTTAATTATACCTCTGCGGTCATGACCAGAGTTTGCTCTTAAAATGCAAGGTAAGTCCATCACTGGAGTGTGATTTGGGGCGTTTGACCATATGGAGGCAGACGATGTCTACAACAATGAAAGACTCAGAGCAGCAATTTCCATCAGGAACTATTAAAAACTTTTATGTCAGTCAACCTCTCAATATCGGAATATCATTAAAATTTCTAAGCATACCCAGGGGTGCACGTAAGTGGTCCTCTGGTACTCAAAAGGGGCCAAAACCTAGCTCTGCGTACCGGCATTATTGTTACACAGCTCATATGTGTACTAACAACTTGGAGGCGCTCCGTGTCTGGGCGGTGACTTGAAGGTCAGCAGGAGGAACCGTTGACATCGGGAGAGCCCAGGATATGGACATGTCATGTCAGATATCCCCATTTTCAAGCGGGATGAAAGGGGATGGCCGCATTAGATATTAGCCAGATAGATGGCCGTGAACATGCACAGCGCTCAAAGCAGCCATGGATCTAGCCCATGTCCTCTGCGTCAGCCTCCTGCATGGTAGATTCTGCTGCAGATGGGCCTCCCTGTTCCTGATTGATCCTCCGATTAGCTGTCTCCATCCACAGGTCACAAGCTGGCTTTGGGTCACATGTAACTCTCACCGTACAACACTGTTTGAACCCCTAGATCTCATTATATATCTCAGTAGTGCAACTTTTCTCTTGTCAGATTTTACCCTTACATATGCCTACTCTGACTTTCATCCCCCAGATCTACAACACCTTTATAAGTCCAATCTTTTTTTGAAGTAGTAATGTACATTCCCAATTTGACACTCCTAACTGCAACCTTTTACAGTTCTTAAAGCTTCCCTGTGGTTTTCCAAGTGACATAAATTGTATATGTTGAACAATAAAAATTGCCAAAGAAAGTTGTGTGGATATGTAATCTCAACTCAATTTGCAATATCAGCTTCAGCCACCAGGTGTCACTAGAGAGCACTTGCCATCAGAGCACCTCACACAGCAGGGAGGAGGGGTACAGAAGCTCTGTGAATCTCTCCTCTGTATTTGTAGTCCGCAGAGGCGCTTATGGCCCTCATACATGCACAGATATTAGCGGCCGACAGATTAAAAACGATCAATTTTTAGATCGGTCGACTGAAAATTGGTGCATGCCCACATGGTCTGATCAATTAAATTTGATCATAATTGTGAAAAAAAATCGATCAAAACATGATCGGACATGTCGGAAAATTTTGATCGGTTGAGTACAAATGGAGTACAAATTATGATAAAAAAAATCGATCAAAAAAATCAAAAATTGGTTATTCCATGTGGAATATATTCTATTTTCCATCAATCAATCTCCATTTGTACGATTGAAAAAAATTTATCGTTTTTAGTCTGTCGGACGCTAAAATCTGTGTATGTATGGGGGGCATTAGCAAGGACAACAAAAAGGTACGCAGAGCTAGTTTTTAGACTATTATTATATTATTATTATTATTATTTCTCATCATTTATTTATATAGCCCCAACATATTACGCAGCGCTGTACAATAAATTAGAGTGGAGATACAACACAGGATAATACACACAGGTACAGGTATGACACAGGAGGAGTAGAGGACCCTGCCCGATCGGGCTTAAGCTGGGCATACACATGGCGACCATCGCCGACATCTGCCGCCGATTTCTTCCGGGATTGTAAACGTGATGACGTCATCACGTTTACAATCCCATTGCATTCTGGGGCGCTTCAGTCGGCTGGGCACCCTTTGTGTGCCGGCCATAAGCTACAATGAAGCGGCCGCTTCATTGTAGCTTATGGCATCGGCTCCCATCGGCCAGAGATTTTACGACATGTCGGATCTCTGGCTGGCCGAGAAGTGGGGCGACAGATCCCTGTGGGCACATGCCGATAAGCGGCCGATTTTTAACCTGACCGACAGCGTGAGCGCGCACGCCCGTCGGCCAGGTTAAAAATCGGCCGCTTATCGGCATGTGTATGGCCAGCTTTACACTCTAATAGGTTGGGGAACAGAGTATACAATAGGTGGGGGGTAGAATAGACGAATTTGCATACCAGCGTACTGCTTATGAGCACCCCTGCTTATACACAGACTTATTATAAGGATATGTTAAAGCTCATCCAAAGTTCTACCAGGTATGTGAGAAAAGCACAGTGGACACATTGAGCTGTATATTTCAGATAAAAGTGCCCACACCTTTTGAGTTGGGAACATTAATAGCCGGGAAGTACCCTATATTTAAGAACAGTTACAATAAAACCGGTATCTGTCGCCTTGAATTTTATAGGCGAAAAACCTGTAGGATGTTGGATATAATGATCACCCATGTTCTTCCTGTAAAATGAATCAGTCTAAACATGGACGCATCTACATCTCAGGGTGGGTGTGTCCAGAAGATCACGAACATCAAGACGGCTTTATATGTAACCTGACGTTAGCAACAAATAAAAGTGTCACAGGGGGTTAATGACTTATTGTGGTCTAGGAGGGACCGAAATTCTCCCCGATTCCATACTACCTTGCCGCCGCCACTTCCTCTATTCCGGCAAATCTCTTCCATCTACTAAGGCAGTGGTTCCCAAACTTTCCTTGCAGGGCCCCCTTTTTCTTTTTAGGAACATTATCAAGCCCTCCCTATTCAAACACAGGTTGAGAATGAGGGCCCGCGCCCCCCTGGCATACCTTCGCTCACCCCCGCCCCCCAGTTTGGGAACCACTAAGGTCAGTGACATCTCCCTGTGGGTGTTGAGAGCAAGCGGCCTCACTGGAAATTTTTGAACGCCATTCTCCCCTGCTTTCATTTCCACAACGGCCTTTGTTCTGGGCAACAGTGAATTTACCTTTCATGTGAATTAAGTTCTTTCCCCTCTACTCTACAAACCTAATTAAATTAGCCTAATTGGGTGGAACTTTAAGGTCCCCATACACCTTTAGATTTCTCTGTCAGATTTCCTTTAGATCTCATTTTGTTTTACTAAAACCATGTAATATGAGAGACTTCCTAAACCATCAAGTCTACCTGTGTTCAATCCCAGAGGACCCGGCACTACATAGTTGTTGGTAGATCTAAAGGATATCTGACAGAGAAATCTAAAGGTGTATGGCCAGCTTTAAGCTAGCCACACACGGTGCAATTTTGGTTCAATCGATGTTCGATTAGATCGAGGAATTCAATTGTCTAATCGAAAATCGATCTTAATCGCATCAACATACACCCCACATTGAGTTTGAGATTGTGGTGAGATTTCGATTCCAAAATATTACTAAAATCGTGGATTTTGGTCTGGAAACGATTGAAGTTCAGATTGAAGTGGTCTATGTTATTATATCCAATCTAATCAATCCAGGAGAAACACCACAAACATCGACTATTATAAAACGATTTTGGCGCAATCAACGATGATTTTCCAACATGTCCGATCAAAATTCGAGAAATTTTTCTGCCTTCATCGCACAATTATCGTTGATCGTACCATGTGGGCATTTCTCGATTTTCCTTCAATCGATGAAAAAATTCATCTAATCGAGCATCGATTGAACCAAAATCGAACCGTGTGTGGCTAGCTTTAGGCCCCCATATACCTGACGAGCAGGGGCCGATAGACGAGCGACGGAGTGCAACGTGACGACATCATCACGCTGCACTGTGTGGCTTAGAGTATTGGCAGGCACCCTTTTTGTGTCGGCCGTTACTTTGAATGGAGATGCCAGTCACCATTCAATGCAATGGCATCAGCCAGAGATTTACCGACATGTCCGCTCTTTAACTGAATGAGTCCTGTCGCCCCAAGGGGCACCAGCGATCCGTGGGCACCACTGATGCCCGCTTGCATGCACATTGGTGGGCCGATAAATCAGCCGCAGCTCGCTAGGTGTATGGGGGCCTTTACCCCAACATAGGAATGGGGAGGCCGATATGTTGCAGATGTTGTGTGCAGTTTGCCAGGATAACACAAGTGCTCTCCCAGCTGCTGGTGTTCCCATCCAGAGAAGGGAGCGCACGCTCCAACTATTCCTGCAGACGGCAAACTTCAAAGACGTTCTACAATTAACTCCGGAGCTGTCTGCGATCCTTAAGGTCGATCAGGTCCGATCGTTCAGGGGCTCAGAATCGGATCTGACGGAGAACCAACATGTTGGTCTTTCTCATCCGATTCTGCCCGGATCAGGGGGAGTTGCCATTTGTGAGGTGGAATCGGAGGTGGAATCGTGCCGGAATCCGCTCGGACAAGGTGGTATGCTGCGATGGATACTCTTAATTGGCCGATTGATCACACCTGTGATTCCCGGCAGAATCGCCGGAATCGATCGGATGATGAATCGATTGGACATGGAATCCGACACGTGTGTGGCTAGCTTAAGAGCTGCCGAGGGTGTTGTGCCTGGTTTCTGCATTCTTCAGGTTTTAGATATGCATGTTAAAATAATCACTGACAGCTTTGTAAACTTTCTTTCTTTTTTTTTTTTTTTTTTTTGTTATCTGGATCAAAGTGAAAAGGTAAATGCGACTTTTGATTATACGAGGTGTCACAGTTCATAGAACAACAAAGTGGGGGAGGGGTTCTATAAAGTTTTGTGGATGGTAAGAAGAAAGTTTAGCGGGTACACCTGTATCATCGCAGCAGAGTACACAGTACTTCCACCCTCCCTCCTCCCCTGTACACATGACGCCGGCGATGTGGGCCAGGAAAGCGACGCCACTTCATTAAAATTGAGGTCTATGGTGCCACCCCTCCCCACCTCTTCATAGATGCCTCTGAAGATGTGGAGCTGGAAGTGACTGGTGGGTCCATGGCGATGCAGAATGGTGGAGGGCTTGCTGAGCATAGGCAAGTGTGCCCAATCCCTGCTCGGGCAGAGTTTGTTACTGGGTTTTATTGGTGCCACACCCTAAATGTTCTATCCATATTTAGGGGTCAAAAGGTGTAGGGGAGAAGGAGATACCCTTCACCTTTTGACCCCTTAATATTTATAAAAAACTAAATTGCATGTAAGGAGTCATTTAAGAAGATCCCTCGCAGCCCCTCCTCTCTCCCTGGCACTGACGACGCAGCACCACCAGAAGACAGCACAGAGATAGACTGCTTACTCTCTCATCTCTGCTCTGCATGAGGCTACGCCATATGTGGACCACAGGGAAAACCACGCAGTGCAGCCGCTCTCTCTAACCCCTATGGTGAATGATGTGCCACTCTACTGGTGCATCATGCCAGCAGGGACATTGGGTATCTGGGGGCATCCGCCGCACCAGAGACACGTGCCGCGCCCATTGTTTGAGGCATGCAAAGCTCGCCTGGTGTGCAAATAGAAATTTATAGGACATGGTTTTGCCGTGCCAGCAATACCGAGCCCAAACAGCAGGCAGGCGCTATGGACACGCACACACCAACGTGCCCATAACAGCCCCCGCGGTTGCTGGGGTGATATAATGTAGACCCAGCCTTACAATGAATAAAAGTGATTTTCACATAGAAAACATTATAAACGCCCCCAGTGGTCGCTCCTGGTATTGCACCATGGCTTAACCCACCCAGGAGCCTGGCAGATAAAGATGTAATCTCTCATATGATTCCAGGGAACAGTGGGTAAATATATTATTTTTAGGATTGTGGAGTGATGCACCACCATCATACCAGCTCAGAGGCAAGTCAAACTTAAAATTTTGTACTGATATTTTTTAGATTTTGAGCATACATCCGCTTTAATGTATGATGATGATGTATAATGAGGTAGAAATGCTTTTATATTCGGATATGTGATATTTGTATGCCTAGGCATTGTTTAAAACACTCATTGCATCTGACATAAGCTTTGTGTCTAATCCACAACGCTTTAAAGATCAACATATAGAATAGGGAAGGGAGCAAATGACTGATGCTCCCGATAAGGGTGGGCTATCAGACGGCACTCTCACTGGGTAAAGCTGGCCATACACATGCCGATAAGCGGCCGATTTTTAACCTGGCCGACGGGCGTGCGCGCTCACGCCGTCGGTCAGGTTAAAAATCGGCCGCTTATCGGCATGTGCCCACATGGGGCGACAGATCCCTGTCGGCCCACTTCTCGGCCAGCCAGAGATCCGACATGTCGGAAAATCTCTGGCCGGCGCGAGCCGATGGGAGCCGATGCCATAAGCTACAATAAAGCGGCCGCTTCATTGTAGCTTATGGCCGGCGCACAAAGGGTGCCCAGCCGACTGAAGCACCCCAGAATGCAATGGGATTGTAAACGTGATGACGTCATCACGTTTACAATCCCGGAAGAAATCGGCGGCAGATGTCGGCGATGGTCGCCGTGTGTATGCCCAGCTTAAGGGTCAGTGTCTCATTAGCCTGTGCTTATATTTATAAATACCCCATGTGACAGGACTCCAGTGTCAGGACAGTAGATTCTATGCTGGCGATACGAGCGACCCAGCAGGACGTGAGATTAGCAGGATTATGTATGACAGGGATTGCCCAACTGATCCCTAACAGCGCTTAGTGCTCACCTTTATCCCAGTCAGTGAATGTGCACAAATATCAGCAGGGAAACCAGCAAGCTTAGTCCATCCTGCACATCAGAATGAGGGGTTCTGCGTTCTTATGTCTGGCATATCTGAAAAACAAAAATACAAATATTGAATATTAATACTAAAATATAAAATATAATAGCTCTGCATAACTCCTAGCCGCATGGGGTAAGATGACACATTTTACAATCTGGCACTGAACAACTTGCCCATGAGCAGCTATTTACATTTGGGAAGAGATATGAGTCTTGGCACAAAATGTATTTACTGCAATGCAGAATGTTAATGTAAATACACAACTCATGCTGATTGTAAAATGTGTCTCTCCATAAGTTACTCAGTGTGTTCAGAGATTTATTTTTAATTTTTTACATATTCAGACTGTTAGGGGGGGTTTCCACATGCATCAGGACCCCCTCCGCTAATAACAGTTTTGAAATAAAGTTACTCCAATATCACAAAAAGTCCAGGATACCCCATTTCTGTGCCGCATGACACCATTAACCTCCTGGGCGTTACGCCAATGGGGGCGGCACCATAGACCCCCATGTTAATGGAGGGGGCGTCGCTTTCCCACGCACACACCGCCGGCGTCTATTTGACAGCGGCGGTGTGTAGTGAGCCGGGAAGGGGAGCGGGCAATCACGGCGGAGTACAGCCATCTCGCCGCAATTGCCCACGAAACGGCTTTCCGTGCCATGAAAAAAGCCTGTAACGCCCAGGAGGTTAAAGGGGACCTACCACCATAAATTCATCATTAGATTATCAGCAGTAGAAGTGCTGATAATACGGAGGAATGCACCTGTAAGGAGTAATTTAAGATCCCTCGTAGCCCATTCTCTCTCCCTTGTCTTGTGCCACGGCACCCCCCGGAAATCAAAAATGGGTAAACCTCTAACCTCTGCTAAGCATTCAAATTAATAAGACATGTGTTCCTATAGTAAACCATTATAAACGCCCCCAGTGGTCACTCCTGGTATTGCACCCTCGGTTACCCCACCCAGAAGCCTGTCAGATAAAGATGTAATCTCTTGTACGATATCAGGGAACATCAGGTAAGTATATATTTTTGGGATTGTGGAGCGCTACACCACCATCATACCAGCTCAGAGGCAAGCTTTCATTTTACATATATATTTTGAATATACATCCACTCTACGGGCTTGATTCCACTGGTGCGATTTGCCTCGGCTGTATCCGCGCGGCTGCAGCCGCTCCCGCCGGCACCCCAAGCTGTTGTCATCCGGATGCACGTGTCCGGGCGTGCGTTCGGATGAAAACTCTGGGCAGCCCCCATGTAAAAGGATGCGGTCGGTTGCGGTTTCCGCACGAGAACGCTGAAGCCAGCGTTCGGAACCGCACCGCATCCCCATCCGCACCGCATCCATACTCAGCCGCACCAATGGAGTCTGGCTGATGGTTTGCCTATGGATGCGGTCGGAGGGGCGGCAGCCGTGCGGACACAATCGCGGCAAACCGCATCAATGGAAACAAGTCCTAAGGCAGAGCTCCAGGGTATCATTAGGATTTCTACACGATCAGATGAATAATGATATAGAGATCTTCACAATGTACCTTTTCTTTTTTTCTTCCCACCCAACAAAAATCTCCATCACTACAGGTGACTATTGAAATCCCTCTTGGATCCCTAAAGAGGACCTGTCACTCCTGTGTTAACCTGTACCAATAAACCCATACACATGTATACCACACCTGCCAACACATGTCATACAATTAGGCTAATGGGACTCAAACCACACTCGAGTATTATTATCTCGTTTTATAAAGCGCCAACATATTACTCAGCACTTTACAGATTATATATAGTCATATTGAGAACTGTCCCTCAGAGGAGCTCACAGTCTGAAAGAGATTAAAGCCGATATTTGGAATGAAGGTTTTACTGCAATATGCACACTGTCTGCTCTCTTACCCTGTTTCCCCTATGATAAGCCATCCCCATCAAATAAGCCCCCCCCC
>CM070032.1:5161507-5179685 GCA_036250615.1 Ptychadena robeensis
CCGTTTATATCGGCCATTGTGATGTATTTTTTTTTTTTTTAAAGGGGAAGCCTCGGCAGTGATTGGTCGGTAAACACTCTATCGGTCGGTAAACACTCTAAAAACAGTATGAAGTTTCCCGATGTTGCCAGACCAATTAAAAATTTTGAACATGTCCAATAAATTACGATTGTAAAAAAACGGCAATTACGATCGTAATATATCGGTTGTACCATGTGGACATGCGCGGATTTCAGGTCGATAAAATGCTTTCATTGGTCGGTTTTAATGGATCCTAATTTTTATCTCAGAGTGTATGGCCTGCTTAACAAAAACAGATGTTAGCACAGTTGAGCGCAGTGAACGCGCATGGCACTTGGCTGTTAATAATCTGTCAAATAATGGACCAGTGTATTCCTAGCTTAAAGCAGGGTACACACAGTTCGATATTTGAGCCGTCCGATGTACCCTGCAGCAGCGTGATGATGTCATCACGTTGCTGTCAGATATCGGAGGAGCTGGGGAGACAGCACTGCTCTCTCTCCCCAGCTCAGCTGATGCTTTACATGGAGACCCCGTGGTTTCCATGTAAAGCAATGGACATCGGCCGTATTTTAACCTTCATGTCCGATATCCCTGTGTTCGAGCGGGAATGATTGGTCCCCCTCGAAAACAGCGATGACCGCATATGATATAGGCCAGATAGATGGCTTTGAGTGCGCACGAAGCAGCCATCAATCTGGACCATATCTTCATGTCTGTGCCCTGCTTTAGTCTTTTGATCCGGCCCTTTGTCACCTTGGTGTCAAGACACATTGGCACCCGTCTGCTTGTTCCCTGCAATAAGTGGAGATAATGCCTAAAACCGAGGTGCCCAACCTGCGGCCCGGGGGCCACATGCGACCTTTTGGGCATTGTGCGGCGCCCCCCTTGGTCCTCCACATGTGGCCCCCAAAATTTAACTGTTGATGCATAGGGCATAGCAAGTTAACTGTGAAGTGGTCACACGCTGACCCGGCTTTCCTAATCAACTTTGGGGGTCCTACATCCGTAAAATTGTCAATGTTGATCGGGGAAACCAGGAAACCACCTGCTGAGATATGTCGACGGGGGAGGGTCTGGATCGACGTTATGTGCGGCCCTTTAGTAATGCAGAGGGCCGTAATTGTGGCCCTCTATATCAACTCGGCTGCCCACCACTGGCCTAGAGTTTGATGGTTATCATCGTTTGCCCATGTCTGCAATGGAATGTTTAAAGATCAAAAGCCTCTTTTTTTTAAAATTATTTATAGTAGTTTATCTTTATTTTTTCCTTCCTGGCAGTATAATTATATTTTTTTAGCGGTATGGCAAATTTATCAATGTTATCGGTTTAACCTCCTGGGTGTTTAGCCCGAGTTCACTTCGGGAGTTTACTTGTTTAACATCAGGCATACTCACCTGTCCTCTGACAGCCCGCACCAGTCCTCTGTATGCATGTACCTGCCAACTATTCTGGGTCCGCCCCAATGTCGTCCTATATGACACCGAAGGGGCGTGGGGCGGCGTCATTGACCTCCATGTAATGGTGGCTGCGTCACATCCCTGGCGTCAACGTGACCCCTGGGATGTGTTCTGGGGACAAAGGAGGGCAGAACCATCCAGGAGGTTAAATTACCCACACAATTTGGGCAGACTTGGGATTGGCCAGCCCTTAAGGTGGCCATACACGGGTCGATTTCCCACACGATTCCTGGCCGATCGATCACCGGGCGCGTTCACGCCGATCAATCGACGAGGAATGGAGTGCAGCCCACCTTGACCGATCGACCCGGCCAGATCGGCATGGCCCCCAAATCGGATCGGCCAGAGAACCAACCTGTTGGTGTTTTCTGATCGATCGGGCTCACATCAAGGGGCATTGACATTTTGTGAAGAGATCGATCGGGAACAGAATTGTCCAGGAATCGGTGGCCTAAGGTGGTAGGCACAGACTTGATTGGTCGATCGATCGACGCCTGTGGCTTCACCGGAATCGATCGGATGGGCGATCGATCGCTCACGAGTCGACACATGTATGGCTAGCTTTACAGCTCCCGCCGGCCCCCCTCAAGATTAAAAACCCATTGTGGTCCCACGAGTCAAAAAGCTGCCCACCCCTGTCATTCACCTCATAACATCCCAAAACAAAAGCATAGCTGCTGTATGCTTCAGGGCCTTAGATGTTGCATCTCCCACCCTAGGCTTATACTCGAATCATTACATAAAAAAAAAAAATAATAAATAAAATTAGATACCATTGCTTAAGGCCCCCATACACATCTAGATTTTTAATTCGATCAACTTAATTCAATCCATTTTTTTTTGTTGATTGAAAATCTATGGCAGCCCACATGGTTAGACCAACCTAAAACAATTAAAATTGGGAAAATAATTGATTGAAAATTGATTGGACGTGCTGGTTAATTGTAATTGGTTGTATTGAAATTGATTACACTTCCAGTCGATCCCAAAAAAAGTTGATCAAATATCTGTTACTACAGTTGGAAAACATACAATCGCTAACCAATTTCCGTGACCCAGGAAATTGCTCTTTTTAAGTTGATTGAACAGAAAATCTAGACGTGTAGACGGGCCCCTCAAATTTAAAAACCCATTGTGGTCCCACGAGTCAAAAAGCTGCCCACCCCTGTCATTCACCTCATAACATCCCAAAACAAAAGCATAGCTGCTGTATGCTTCAGGGCCTTAAACAGCCCATACACGGGTCAGATTTTCAATCAATCGACTTAAAACGATCACTTTTTTAGTCGATTGATTGAAAATTGAGTTTTGCCCACCTGGTTAAATCGACTTAATCCGATCAAAATTGAGTGAAAATTCTGTCGTTATTTGATCGGACTGGATGGTAAATTTTGATCGGTTGAGAACCAAGTGTGGTCAACCAATTTTTGATTGATTGATTTATTTTTTTCTACCCGGATCGCACCGTTTACAACGGCGTGGTATGGGCAATCGAGGCAGTGTACACTGTACACTGCCTGTCATTTCCTGCCTCGCGCCGCTGCTCTTCTTCTGATTGAAATTTTAATCTGACTATTTTGGATCGATTTGTTATGTCGATTGAAAAAAAAAATCGATCAAAAATCTTGTACTACATATGGGGCCATGATACAATCGACATACAATTTTATACCGACTTAAGCCCCCCCATACACGTTCCGATTTTTCGTACAAATTTTTCCAGACCGACCAATGTGGTCGGGAGATTAATCGATCGGGAGATTAATCGGATGCGGAATTATGTAACCGACCGATCCCGATTTCTTAAAATCGGCAGAAAAATCGGTTGGGACCGCTTCGGACCTGTCCGTAAATTTTTGGTCGATCTGCTGTTAATAAATAGGGTCGGGCTGATGGATCGGTGATGATTCGAATTCCGATTTTTCGTGCCGACCGACCATAACATTTTTGGTGAAAATCGGGTGACACGATCGGACGAAAAATCGGTCGGGAGAATAATCGGAACGTGTATGGGGGGCTTTAAAAATTGATCGTTTTAAGTCGATTTAAAATCTGACCCGTGTATGGGCTGCTTTATGCCGGCCAAAATAAACCACCCTCACAATTAAGACACCCACCGATACCTGCCCCAATCTCCCATTTAGGTGGTACAATGGGTAACTGTGTGCCTCCATGTGACTCCGTCAGGGCTGGCTGCAGTGCAGAGCGGAGCAGGAAGTGACTACAAAGGCCTGCACCAGGAAGGACAAGCAAGCTGCTAATCCCTGCCATAATGGAGTCTGTTACCTGGCCGTACCGGTAGAACCCCAAAAAAAGTGAGAGATAGATGGCAGTTCATCTATCCCTCTCTTCATTACTTATATCAGCAGGGCTCTGCTAGCATAAGCAATACAGTTCAGATGGGGGTTGAAAAAGTGTGTCTTATAGTCTGAAAAATACGGTAGTTTTTCGCATAAATTAAGTTCAAAGTCAAAATTACGACTTTTGAAATTTTTACTTGACTTTGAACTTCATTTATGCAAAAACGGTTTTTGTGTTAGAGCCATACTTTTTTTTTCTAGTGTACCCCCAATCCTTCTCTACATCTCCAGCAAGTTTGGTGATCATACCTGCATAAAGACGGAAGTGGCTTGTAAAGATTCTGCAGGGAGTCGGCAGCAAGTGAGATGGAACAGCGAAACGTGACACCATTGGAGTTTACAAAGTTAACATTCATTTGGAATCTAACATATTATTCTTTGGATCAGGTCTAGAGGCGCTAACTTCTTCCTCTGCCCTACAACCCCCGGAGGTCGGTTACCTACCTTCTGAGCTAAGATGTGGAATGCACTAGTGCCCCAATGGTTACTGGTAGATTTCGGTATCGGCATACCCTTAGTGTCTCCCCCATGATATTTGTCCCCCCCCCCCCAGTGTGCAGGTGAAAAGAAAATCGGTATGGGGTACAGGTGTCTCCCATGGTGACAGGTACTCCAGTGGGGGAGGGCATCTGGATCTCTGGTGCTTTGTTTTGGGGTTTTCCATTGTTGCCGGATTGATATTTAAACCCTCCCGGTCTGGAGGACCAGACAGTACTTGCACTTCTGCACAAGTTGGGTGTTTGTCCTGGTGAAATGAGTGTTGCCTTGCGGGGCGCCACTTACGGGTATATATAGTTGGTTATGTAATGGGCCGCGTTTTTTGTCAGGGATTGCCTTCGACGAGTCTGCTGGCAGCGTCGTCCCCAGCTGTCCATGTGCAGGGTCAGGGATGGCTTTGTGTCCCAGAATTCCATCCCTGGATGCCAGCACTATGTGTATTCGGGATTGCGGGAATTGTGGTGTCACAGCCAGCGGGGCGCTGAAGCCGGAGACGGGTGGTGTGGAGCTTGCAGGGCCGGAGAGGGTTTGGTGTGGCGCTGCAGCCGGAGAGGGTGGCGTGTTGGAGATGCGCCGAGAGAGTGAAGAAAAAGAGGGTGGTGTTTGGAGATGAAGACGGAGAGAGGGTGGTGTTAGCTGACAGCCGGAGAGAGGGTGGTGTGTGGCGCTGCAGACGGTTCTTCTTTTCGAGGGGTGGTGTGGCCGTGCAGCGGAGATAGAGGGTGGCTTTGTTTTGTGGCGCTGCAGACGGAGAGAGGGTGGTGTGGCGCTGCAGCCGGAGAGAGGGTGGTGTGTGGACGCTGCAGCGGATGAGAGGGTAGAGAGGTGGTGTGGCGCTGCAGCCGGAGCAGAGGGGAGAAGAGGGTAGGGGTATTGTGGACGATGTGCAAGCCGTAGAAGAGAGGGTGGTGTGGCGCTGCAGCCGGAGAGGTGGTGTGGCGCTGCAGCAGGAGAGGGTGGTGTGGCGCTGCAGCCGGAGAGGGGGGGTGGCGTTGCCGCCGGAGAGGGTGTTGTGGCGCTGTTTGTATTTTAATCACCCCTGGATTCGTGCTGGCCCGACTCCTCTACTCCTTACCTCATGTATATTGATTGACATTGTGTGGGGCGGGGTGACAAATCAAATTTGTAATCTATAGCGTAAGTAACTACAACTCCCAGCATGTCCTGTCCTGGTATCCTTCAGGCCGATTTCCTTGGCCCACAGCTCGAGTTCGGACACGCTTTCAGTGACCACTAGGCCGGGCTCTGTAGGTCATGTACATAGAAGAGGGCAGTTGGAATTTTGTAGTTCACCCCCCCCCCCCCGTCCTGGCCCTTTCATTCCGATTGACAGATGAATCAATTTATTGAACTTTTAGCGATTTTTCTCCATGTTCTGTAATGAAGGTCCATAAAATTTATTACTGTTGTGTGTGGGTGGGGTTGTCGGGGGGCTCAGTGCTGTTGTGGGGGTTCGTTGTATTTATTATTTGATTATGTATCTGAAGATTTCCCTTTTATTTCCTGTTGTGGAAGACTGCATGGAAGTATTGAAGTGCTGCAGCCATCCTGCCTCTTAGAAAAGTGTGTTTTAGAGATTTTCTCCTCTTTCGGTTCACTCTGCAGCTGATTTACCCTTCCTGTAATACTGTCACTGGAAATAACATTGCCAGTAAAGGTAGGTTAGGGAATCGAGAATAGCCCACCTTGAGCCGTCGATCCAGTACAACGAAAAAAATGATTTCGGACAGAAATTGTCGCCATAACTTTGCATGGGGCCCTTGATCTCCATACTAAAATATCGGCCAGGGAGGAGATCGAGCAGCCAAAGTCTGCACAGGATTTCCCCGATCCGTTGTCAAATTTTTTTCCATAAGAGGTTGCGGATCTGAACGCAGGGGAAATCGAGCCGCGATTGGCTAGTGAAACTCTCCAGGCGGCCCTCTTTTTGTGTCGTTGATGAAACTTTTGGGGAAATTTATCCTAATTTTCTGTCTGGACACTCAAGAGGTCCCGGCACACCCACCTTTCTAAAATTGCCTGACAGAGGGGACAACTGCCCCAGGACATAAAGGCAGCTGGGGGTGCTGACTGCCTCAGGTGGTGCTAGCACCTCATGGGTGGTTCTATTTGGATGTTCACTGTGTATAGGGTTAAATGTTTGTGTCTGGTGACAAATGGCTTTTTTTTTTGTTTCTTTTTCCCCACTCTTGTTTTTTATTGAGGATTCTTTAGTGTCAGTGGTGGGCAACGGAGTTGATTGGAGGGCCACAAATGCGGCCCTTGGCTCAATAAAGGGCCGCCACTTAACATTTTCAATATATACGGAATTGGTCAAAGGTTTTAATGCCGCAATATTATATACAATCACCCCGTCATATGGAATAGATGGAGCATGGTAAATTTGTATGCTGCATCCCCTCACACTCTAGAAAGAATGAGGAGAGGAAAAGGCCGAAGGGGACGTGCAAGAGGGCACACATCCGAGTCACAGTGTTCTCCCCAGAGGCAGCAGAGCAGATTGGCACGGGTGGCCCGCAGGGATATTTTTAGTCCCCGCCCGGCAGTTCCGTCCCGCTATACCAGGGGTCGGCCCAACCCCCGGCCTTCAGGCAGCATTGTGGCTCTCTCATCCTCAGCGCGTCACCTCTGATAGGCTGCCACCCCACCCCCCCCCCCCCCGCCACAGTCCACGGCAGCACACAAGTCTCCGCGGCGAGCAGCCTGCAGGCGGCGCCTCCCTCCCCATCCTTCAGGAGCGCGCCACAGCCACTGAAAGACTCCGGCCCGCGCACACTACCGGAGCCGGGCCGGAGTCTTTCAGTGGCTGCGGCTCGCGCTCTGAAGAAATGGTGAGGCGCCGACTTCAAGTCTCGACGCAGAGGACTTGTTGTATGCCGCTGGCCGGAAGCCTATCAGAGAGGCCCGCCGGCAGGTGCAGTGGTGGCGTGATTGAGTCATTGTGCCCCGCCCGGCCTGAAAAAAAATTCTGGGAGAACACTGCGGTAGATGGCTTTTATGTATGACTATAGCTGTAGTAGCAGGGACTTACCTCATAAACTTAAAAAACCTCTCCTTCCTCTTCAATTTTTTAAGAAGATCGGACACGGAGCTGTCGTGCGGGATCGGCGGACGGTGTGGTTCCTAAGTCTATAAATTAAGTTAGGTTTTCAGGGGCCATAGGTGGCGGGAAGATGAGGTGGCGGCGGGCCGCAAAATAATGCCATAAAGGGCCGCATGCGGCCTCCGGGCCGACAGTTGGGCACCTGGGCTTTGTCTGGAAACAGTTGGGATTATTTTTTTATTTTTGCTTTGTCAGATTTCTTCGGTTTATTGTTTCTATGTAGATGTGACATTAAACATTGTATAGGTGGGTGGATCACCTCTGTAGCGTCTTTGTTGTTTATACTATTGTTTTTTAGCACTTCTGAACTAAAAATCCAGGCTGAATCTAAAACTTCCACCACCGCATTATTATTATCTTCATTTATGTATTATAGCGCCAACATATTACGCAGCGCTGTACAATACATTAGAGTGGAGATACAACAAAGCATAGTACACAGAGGTTATAACACAGGAGGAGTAGAGGACTATTGCCTGCTCAGGCTTACAATCTAATAGGTTGGGGAACAGAGTATACAATAAGAGGGGGGGGGGGGTGTGGACTGGCAGGGTGGTGATGTTAGGAATGAGACGATTGTATATGTGTTTATCGTCAACTCTCTTACAGCAGCCAAAATGTGATGGGTGATAACTCTGTCTGGTTTTTCTGCTATTGTGTCTGATGACACTTCTGACAGTTGCTGTCCCTGGGACAGGAAGTGAAGGGAATCTCCCTACTGCAAACAAATAGCCTTCCGGTATGTCCTCTACATCCATGCACTTCGGGAGAACCCTGTGGTAATGTGACGGCTATTAAAGACCAAAACAGGTCACATGAAGCGGTGGATCATTCAGATTGAGGAAACTCCGCCTGTTGCATGTGTTTGGATGGGGGGTTCGTAACCTGCATGGCAAGCTTTCCTCCCTTTCAAGCTTACAGGTGAAGTTTGACCTTTCTTAACGGCTGGCCATACACGGGTCGGATTCCATGGCCAATTGATTCACTCACCCAATTGATGCCGGCGATCTCAGGGGAATGGGAGATAGCTGCACATCAATCAGCCCTTAAGCGATTCCGATCGCTGCATACCACATTGTCGTAAGAGTTGAGTTGATCCATGCTGGTTATCCTGTCGGATCCAATGTCTGAGCCCTTACCGATTCCAATTGGACTGATTGATTGCAGCTAACATTCCGCTGAGATCGCCGGAATAATTGGGTGAGGTGATCAATTGGCCATGAATCCCTGACCAGTGTATGGCTGCGTATGGGTAGCCATACGCGGGTGGATTGTCACAGATCGATCCGTCCGATCAATCCCAAGGCGATAGTGGGGAATCGGCGGTTGGTTGGTAGAGAGGAATCTGGAAAATCGTTGGAACACCACCCTGGGAATACGATTTGTGGTTGTGATTTGGACATGAGCCGATCCCCAAATGGCCGATTTACACAGATCAATCGATCGGAAAGTTGCTGCATAGGGAGTATGGGTCCCTCCAACGCACTACCATTTGCCAAAACGATCGACCAAAAATGTTCCCTTCAATGTCCGATCAGATTTTTGGTCGATTTCAGATTTTGTTGGTTCGATTCTTCAGGGTGGAGAAACCCGATGATTGAGTAGTGAAAAATCGACTTGTGTTCTGGAGCCTTTAATGTCTTCCATGCACAAACAATTGCCATATATCTAGTGAAACCATTGCTTTGTGTGTTCTTGGGGAGATAGATCTGCAGCAAATCTTAAATCGATCTAAAGCTAGCCATACATGTGTCGACATCTTGTGAGCGACTCGATCGCCCATCGATCGATCCGGTGAATTGTGAAGCCACAGGCATCGAGCGATCGCCCAATCAAGTCTGTGCTAAACTACCTTAGGCCACCGATTCATGACGATTCTGTGCCCGAGACCGCTTCAAAATGCAAACGCCCTTGATGTGTGCCCAATCGTCAGGAAAAACACCAACAGGTTGGTTCTTGGCAGATTGCGATTTGGGCGGCTCAGTCGATCATGCGGGGGGTCGTCGGTCAAGGGGCGCGCAATCGCTTCCTCATCGATCGATCGGGCTTGCACGCGCCCGGTGTGGGAATCGACCCGTGTATGGCACCGATACTATTACAGACATGGACCACAATTTCCTCCATCCAAAGAAATGCCGGCACACAACATTTATCCAATGTTAAGCTGGCCCATACACCTTAAGATGTCTGTCAGATATCTTAGATCTACCAAAAACTATGTAGTGCCGGGGTCCTTCGCGATTAAAACACGTAGAATTGATGGTTTTAGAGAAAGTCCCTCAGATTACATGGTTTTGGTAAAACAAAAGGAGATCTAAAGGAAAAATCTGACAGAGAATATAAAGGGTGTATGGGGGGCCTTTGTAATATTCTCATATTATGCTAAAAAGTGGATATGAATTTAGACTGGTGTAGGATACTGTTTTGGTTAATTGTTGCTGAATTTCCAGAGGCTGGCCAACCAAACTTTCTATCAGTTTTTATTACTCTATCAGAATAATGGGGACGGAAAGGTAAAACAAATTCCGCCGTGCAGTTGAATTGGTTTTGAACCCGGTTATCGCTCCCAGCTTGTGTGACAGTTTGCCGGCCCTATATTGAGGTCCGCAATGTGGCAACCCGGTAAGAATGGCCCCCGTTTTGGCACAGAGTTTACTATTTGTGTCATCTGATGAATAATGTAGATAAAGGAAGGAGCTCGGTTGTCTCTGTCCTCCCCTCGTGACGTCGTTCTTCTTGATTGGGTTGGGGTACAGCGTCAGTCTGGGGGGGGGTACACTCGTGTGTGTTGTAAACTTCTGGGATTTTGAGTATTACCAAGCGGAGGACCCTCATTGTTCCATGTTGGATGAATTGGCATTGGCACACCAGTCTCATGTTCGGGGGCTTGGGGCATCCCGGGGGATGATGGGAAGGATGGGGCGGGCGGGGGGGGGGGGGGAATTGTGATTTAGGGTACAGCGCTTACAATTTGGCATTGCACTACAACCTATCATGCTAGTTTCCTAGCTGGAGTGTTAACCTCATGATTTCCTTTTGTCTTAATTCTGAGCCGACATGGTATTGGCTTCACATTCGAAAATTGCTTTTACCTGCTTTTCCAGTGGAAATCATAGTCTATCTGTCCAGAATTATGGGGATTCATTCAGATGCGATACTTGACTGACCACGTGGGGGCCGTTTTATAGTGGTTTTTAATTCTGTTTGTCACTTCTCCAAAGATATCGGGAATTCTTTGTGCATTGGTTTAAAGCAGATGTCAACCCTAAAGCCCCACCATACACCTTTCGACTCCAGTACAATTTAACTTGATTACCAACAAATATGTTGTGTTAGCCTCCTCCCGAAAAAAGTGAAGTGATTGGAAGGTATATATCACTGCTATGTAGTGCCGGGTTCTCCCTCGATAGCTACATTGAGTTGGAATGGTATATATCACTCTATGTAGTGCCGGGTTCTCCCGATTAGAATACATTGGATTGGAAGGCTTATAATACTGGCTAGTAGTGCCGGTCCTCCCTATAGGAATACATAGTGTTGGAAGGTATTACATCACTGCTATGTCGTGACGGGGTCCGCCACTGAAGAATATATAGTGATTGGAAGGGAGATATTCACGCGATGAGTGCCGGGTCCTCCCTGATAGAATATAATAGGGTTAGGAAGTAGTTAGAAGGTAAATATTCATGCTATGTAGTGCCGGGTCCTCCCCTGATTAGATTATACATAGTTGATTGTGGAAGGTATATATCACTGCTAGTAGATGGGGGTCCTCCCTGATAGAATACATAGTGATTGTGAAGGTTATATCACGTATGTAGTGCCGGGTCCTCCCTGATAGAATAAATAGTGATTGGGAGGTGTATATCCACTGATATTAGTGTGGGTCCTCATGATAGACTTAGCATAGTGATTGGAAGGTCTATATCATCTTGTAGTGCCAGGTCCTCCCTGATAGAATACATAGTGATTGGAGGTATATATCATGCTATGTAGTGCCGGGTCCTCACTGATAGAATACATAGTGATTGGAAGGTATATATCACTGTATGTTAGTGCCGGGTCCTCCCTGATAGACACAATATGATTGAAGGTATATATAGCACTGCGTGTAGTGCCGGGTCATCCCTGCTGATAGGAATACATAGTATTGGGAAAGGTATATATCATGTATGTAGTGCGGGTCCTCCTGATAGACTACATAGTGTTGGAGGTATATATCACTGCTATGTAGTGCCGGGTCATCACTGATAGCATACCTAGTGATTGGAAGGTATATATCACTGCTATGTAGTGCCGGGGTCCTCCTGCTCGTATACATAGTAATTGCTTTATAATATAATTTGTCTGTCAGGTGTGTTGATGTGGCCCTTTAATTATAGGAGATCGGTCCTGCTGCTGGCCGTGGATGATGCAAGAGAGGTAAGATGCAGGACATTCAAGTCTGGCACCCGGTCCCCTCGGATCTTTGCTCTCTTGGCAGGATCTTCATATCTGACAACACTGCGATGACTGACATAGTCTGGGATTTCATTGTCGCTCCCTATAGGCTACAGAAAGTAAGGGGTTCAGGGGAGTCTCTTTTGCTCAGTAGGCCCCCCAAAATATTTGCAGGATCTTCATACCTGATGTTTTTGCAGGATCTTATACTGATGATACTGGAAGCGGGGGCATTGTCTGTGTTTCCATTGCCGCTCCACTGCATTATCGGCGGTCACAGAAGTAAGGGGTCATAGAAGTAAAAAACTTTTGCTCATTGAGGGCCCCCCGATATTGTAGTTTTGGGCAGGTCTTCATACATGATGACACTAGATGCCTGGAGTAGTCAGTTTCATTGTCACTTACCTATAGGATACTGAGTAAGGGGTCATGGAGTCAACTTCTGCTTATTCAGGCCCCATTTATTTCTGGCAGGATCTTCATATCTGATGACGCTGCAGCTGGCATAGTCTGTGTTTTCGGCAGGAATACTGCGATCACATCCGTTTACAGCGGACAAGAAGGAGAGAAGGGGAGAAGAGTGAAGAATCCCCCCCCCCCCTTCTGCCTGAGTCGGTGCTCTCTAGTGACACCCATGTATGTGGCTGAATGGAAGAATGATTGCTGTGATGACATTGGGTAATGCAGGGGATTTTTTTTCCCAACTGAAGAACATTTACATTTTTTTTTTCTGTTTTTTTCCTGCTCTAAAAAAGGGTGCGTCTTACCTCCAGAAGAAATACGGTTATCTTGCTGGTAGGATTTAATATGCAAGTTAGATGAAGTTAGAGAACAGTAACTTTCATATTGTAGTTTTGTTTTATTAATAATCATTACCTTAATAACATTTAAATGATTGTTACCACCCCTCCCTCAATAGTTTCACTGTCTCTTGTGTGCAGACTATTCCATCCAAACAATCAGAAAAATATTGTTTCTTTTCATGAACTTCTTGAAACTAGCCACCTGAAGGGGGTTTTTGATTCTTTATTCATAGGATTTGTAGAACTAGGAGTAAGGTCTTTTTCTCAACTCGTTCAAACAGGTTATACACCTTGTTGATGTTGAAGAGGTGTGCAAATCTTGCCGAGTGTCCAAATGCATGTTGTTTTGAGAACTGCCAAAAGTGTAACTGAGCATTTGTGGGCTACTTTTACGCAGAGAGACTTGCCCACTAATCTTACAGGTAAAAACCCTTGGAAGAGCGGAACATGGTGAACGGACTTTCATGGAATTGATTTACAAAAAAAAATAAAACATATACAGCCTTAGTCTATAAGTACAAAACAAATCTTATGTTATGATGGCATTAACATTCGATGGTATATACAGGGGGGCGCATTGTTAGTGAGATCCTCAGATGAGTACAAGAGAGGTGTTTGCGTACTCATCCCATATGTAGGGTGGTCTCCCGCACTGTCCTCTGCGTCGGCCTTCCCTGCATGGTAGTTTGCTGGCCGATGGACCTCCTGTTCCTGATTGATCCTTCGATTAGTGTCGCCATCCACAGGTCACCAGCGGCTTGGGTCACTTGTAATGCCCCCCATACATACACACATTTAGAGTATCTTTATGACAGGACTTCTTAAAACGATTAAATTTTTTTTCAATCGTACAACGGAGATTGATTGATTGAAAAGAGAAATTACTACCACAATGTAATAACCAATTTTTTATCGATTTTTTTTTTTTGTTGTTTTTTTTGTTTTTTTTTTTTTTATCGTAATTTGTACTCAACCGATCAAATTTTCCGACATCGTCCGATAATGTTTGATCGATTTTTTTTTTTTTTACAATTACTGATCAAATTTAATTGATCGGGAACCATGGGGGCATTGCAACCAATTGTCCGTTCGACCGATCTTAAAAAATGATCGTTGTTAATCTGTCGAGACACTAAATATGTGTTATGTATGGGGGCCATAACCTCTAACAGTACAAACTGTGTAACCCCGATCTCATACCTCAGGTAGTGTGACAACCAGGTCTCATAACCTCAGTAGCTGTGACCCCCAGATCCATACATAGTAGTGTGACCCCCAGTCTCATACCCTCAGTAGTTGTGACCCCCAGATCTCATACCGCAGTTGTGTGACCACCCCCAAGATCCCATACATCAGGAGTGTGAACCAAGATCACATATCCGCCTCAGAGGGTGACCCCCAGATCTAATACCTCAGTAGTGTTGACCCAAAGCAGATCTCATACATCAGTAGTGTGACCCCAGACCCATACCTCAGTAAGTGTGACCCCAAATCTCATACATCCAGTAGTATTGACCCCAAGATCTCATACCTCAGTAGTGTGACCCCCAGATTATACTCAGTAGTGTGACCCCACAGGGTTCATACCTCAGTAGTGTGACCACCAGATCTCATACCTCAGTTAGTGTGACCCCAGGATTCTCAAAAATCAGGTAGTGTGACACCCCCCACCCAGATCTCATACCTCAGTAGTGTGACCCCCAGATAATCATACCTCGTAGTGTGGACCCCCCAGAGATATCATTACATCAGTAGTGTGACCCCCCCCCAGATCTCATACCTCAAGAGTAGGGACACTCTGACATTTTATGGGGTTAGTAACAAACCCCTGAGACTACTGCAGCCAAATGGCATACTTTAATAGTCATATTCCAGCTGGTCAAACCAGTGCTTTTCTCTTGTCAGATTTTACCCTTAAATATGCTACTTGACTTCATTCCCCCAGATCTCTGCACACCCTTAGAAGTCCAGTCTTTTATTTTGGATAATTAATTTACATTCCCAGTGTCACCCCCCTAAACTGCAACCTTTCATAGTTATTCGTGTGTCCCCTGCGTATCCAAGTGACAGAAATTGTATACATTGTTAAACATTTAGCTGCGGACGCCAGACACGGAGGCCTCCAAGTGTTTAGTACGCATATGAGCTGTGTAACAGTAATGCCGGTACGCAGAGTAGGTTTTGGCCCCTTTTGAGTAGCGGAGTACCACTTAAGTGCACGCCTGTAATATATATATTTTCCTCAAAAAGCATTATTATTCTAAAAATAAATCATTTGATTCTTTTTCATACCATCCTGATCTCATATTTTCGTGTTGCTGGGCTCTGCCCAAGGTAAAAACACATGCAAAATGCCTGGCAATCAAACCAGTTAATGTCGTCCTCGAAGGTAAAGAGGTTCTTTGGGATTTCCTGGATAGCAAAGTGAGATTTCATTCTCTCTCTGTTATATTTTTGTAGAGTAGATAACGAGCCTCTGTGAAGTGCGGGATAATAAACAAGCCGCTCGACTGGAAAACTCTCTCGCTGGTGGTTAGGTGGCGCGACCTCGGTGACCAGCCTGAACAATGGTGGGACCTTCGGCCACTCTAGATAAGTTACGGGGTTCACAAGTTGACGCGTCGAGCCCCGCCTTGGATGTTGTAAACAGTTTCCAGATGGGAGGGGAGTAGCGTTTCAGGTTTGTCGCCCTGCTTTGTGACAGGATTGTATAGTGAAGCACCTCATGAAGGGCAACGTGGGTTGTCACTGCTCTACTGGGTCATAAATACTGAAGGTGGCATTACCCTTTAGATCTCTGTCAGATATCCTTTAGATCTACAACAACTATGTAGTGCCGGGTCCTCTGCGGATGAACAAAGGTAGATGGTTTAGAAAGTCCCTCATATTACATGGTTTTGGTTATAAAACGAAAGGAGCTCTAACAGGAAATTGAAAGAGAAACTATTAAGGGTGTATGGGGGCCCTAGGTAACATCTAATAGGACGCCACTACTCTATAGAGGCAACCCCCCCACCACTACCTAAGAGGCACCTTTGACAATGTAGGTTGCCTGGACGATATGGAAACCGGAAAGTACTGACAAGTTGCCCAACCACAAAACTATACCTGCCTAACAAACTGCCAGCACAGGAACGATGACGTATTTTACACGTCGAGATCTCCTAACAGACAGCTCAGATAGCCGTAGTTTTGGGGTTCAGCCACGGACATGGGTAATAAAGGGAAACAGTTCCAACTTAGGAACAATCACCCACGATTCTACATCCCAGTGGTGACGCTAGCGATTTTCTTGCTAGATGGGCATCTTTTGAGCCTTACCCTTCCCCAAAAAAAACCAAAACTGACCCACACAAAATCCGTAAGATGAACCGAAACCCCCGAAATAGTAACTGCTATCTGACAGCTCCAGGGTAGGAGATCGGTAGGGTAGGACGAAACTGCGTTAGTCCTGCGCTGTTGTCAGGGTTAGGACAATTGTAAACAACCGGACGCGGATCAACCATGAAAGCCATTTATAGAGGAGAGATACTGCAACTCGCTGACCCACCATACTCCAACACAAGCGATCTAAATATTGGGCGCTCCCAAGGGATGTTATAGAAGAGTGAATGATGGGAAAGTCATAAACCACCGTATCACTTGAGATAAGCCTTAAAGCACTAATTTATTTTACAGAAAAATTATTGGAAAAAAATTGAAGACTGAGTATAAGCCTTAATTTGTGCCCAAACTCCAAGGGGTTAATCCAGGCTGTAAATATGGACGTAGTGGCCACTGGGGGGCGTTACCAAATGGTATTCTATGGAAAAATAAGTCCAAAAGTATCCAGAAGACGAGAATAGAGAACTCATGTCAATCTCTGCGGTGAGTTACTAAGAACTCACAACGGCAACAAGCCAAGGTAGAGAGGAGGGGCTGGAGGCGATCTTCTAAATACTACTACAGTAATTTCTTTATCGAATTCCCCCAATTATCGAACCATCTGATGCATTATGAAAGATCAATTTCTGGTGGTAGGTCTGATTTTTTAACTATGAAAAATTAATTAACAAATAGTAAGCTGCAATAAAAAGAATACAGTCGCAAAAGCAGTAAGTAAATAATTCTAACTTATGGAACACTTAAAGACGAAAATAGGATTTGACTATAGCGACGTGAATCTGAACCACGCACATATAGACCCAGCAACAGAACAGAACAAAAAGAAAGACGAGGGCGGGGTAACCTCACAACAAAAATAAAAAAAGAAGAAAAAAGAAAAAAAAAAAATAAAAAAAAAAAAGATGAAATTATAAATATTATTATTAACATTAATATTATAGCGCCAGCATATACGCAGCGCTGTAACAAACATTAGTGGAGTGGAGAATACAACACACAAATAAAGCAACAGCTAAAGTAATGACACAAAGAAGGGAAGTAGAGGATCCGGCCGGTTGGGACCTTACAGTCTAACTAGGTTGGGAAACAGAGACAATAAACTAATAGGGGAGGGCAGGGGGCCGGGGCGGGACTGAAGGTGGTAAAGTGAAGAGGCTGAAAGATGGATAGGATCCTTGACAGGGAAACAGGAATAAGCGAGCCAAAGAATCTGAAAACGAGGAGAAAGCCGCCAAGAGGAGGGAGCGAGAAGTTCAACAAACCCGAGAGTAGGAGCACCCAAAATCAGTGAAGTACTGAAACAGAACTGAGTGAGATAGACGGTTATACCAGGGAGTAATAGTAGGTAAAATGGAGGAGAGGAAGGGGGAGGTTGGGGTATTGCTATTGTATGTAACAGCGTGGAGATGTAAGCGACGGAAAGGCACGGTGCCAACCCCTCGGGCAGGGCAGAAGTTAGGGGTCATATTATACCAGACCCAGGGGAGAGTAAGGACGGAAAGGAGGCCCACTCGTAGGATTGGGCAGCAGTTAGGGTATATTGTAGATACAGGTTGGAGATGTAAGGAAGGACGGAGGGTGGACGTATACGTGATATAAAAAGCAAGACACAGACTATTAAATTTAATCTCTGGACAATGGAAGCAGCAAGTGTTGAGATTACAGACACGAGAGAGAAGAACCGAGAGAGGAGCGGTTAGGAGAGATAGATGAGTATGCAGACCCGATTCATGATGGACTGAAGAAAAAATGACAAGTTAAGATAGAGGAAGACCAGAGAGATGATGTTGCAGTAGTCCAGACGAGCAGCATGATCCCCCCCCGAGAGAGTTGTGTAAGGACTACAAACTTGGTGTCTCTGGGGAGAGGAAACGACAGGGCGGATGGAATATTTGGAGATGTTGCGAGAAGCATGGAAAGTGCAACAGGATAGGCATGTGCTGTATGGGGGAAGTAAAGGAGAGCGCAGAGTCAAAGGTGACACCACAGGAAGCGAGCTTGTGGAATGGGGAAGATGACGGTGTTGTTATACTGTAGAGGAGATGTTGGGGGAGGAGGCTTGGAAGTGAGGGGAAAGATGATGAGTTCAGTTTTGTCAGGTTGAGTTT
>CM070032.1:5204735-5215968 GCA_036250615.1 Ptychadena robeensis
TGGGAACCCCATTTCACCATAGAGGCCCATTCACTCCATAGAGGCCCATTCACTCCATAGAGGTCCATTCACTCCATACAATGTGTAATACCACAGACTTTGTGTACACGTGTCCAACTTTTCATGTTTTATCCAACTTTATTGGTCGTTTATTTTACTGTTATTAACTCTTTCCTCTCCTTGATTACACATTATCACAAGGGGGGCTAGTCACATGGCCCTAGAGACTCTCCCATCGAGCCCCCCCCGAGCCTGCCAAGTTTAAATTCCAGGTTGCGGCTGTAGCTGTGTGGGGAACGTCACTGGCAGCTGAAAGGTCGAAGTTTCTGGCCCTGGCGATGATCTTCTCCCACCAGTTGTCACTGCGCTTGTCCCCGAGCAGAGGCACCATGACAGCTGAAGCTGTTTGTAAACAAAACCATGTGCTCCCCATGGCTGGCTGGTGGATTCCGGAGCATCCATAGATGTTGTGACACCACTACTTACCTGATGTCAAACTCCAGACCTGCTGAATTGTGCTAGCACAAAGGAATGGGGTAACGTGAAGGGGACCTACAGTTGTGGCACCTGTGTGCACATATTCACGGCACTCTGTGAGCTTGATTGCGTCCCACCCTTTTTAAAACTTTTCTGGTAGCAAAGCCTCCCCCGCTCAACAACTTTTCTAGTAGCAAAGCCGCCCCCCTGCTCAACAACTTTTCTAGTAGCAAAACCCCAACAACTTGTAGCAAAGCCCCATGCTCAACAACTTTTCCAGTAGCAAAGCCTCCCCCCTGCTCAACAACTTTTCTGGTAGCAAAGCCCCATGCTCAACAACTTTTCTGGTAGCAAAGTCCCACACTCTACAACTTTTTCTGGTACCAAAGCTCCACGCTCAACAACTTTTCTGATAGCAAATCCCCACGCTCAACAACATTTCTGGTACCAAAGCCTCGTGCTCAATAACTTTTCTGGTAGTTAATCCCCACGCTCAACAACTTTTCTGGTAGCAAAGCCTCATGCTCAATAACTTTTCTGGTAGCAAATCCCCACGCTCAACAACTTTTCTGGTAACAAAGCCTCACGCTCAACAACATTTCTGGTAGCACCCAAAACCCCAGCCCCCTCTTCAGAAATTAGGCAGCCCCCCCCTCAAGAATTGGGGGGCCCCAGGCAAACATTTTGGCCCCCTAAATACTTAGCACCTACCTCTAGTAGTCCATGATACAGTTCAACAAGGTCCGGAAGGGTACAGGACAGCTCAAGGAGCCAATCAGGCTATATGCACATGGACCGCTGTATGCACATGGACCGACAAGGAGCCTACTGATAGGAGGAGAGCAGAGGGAAGAGTTCATCACTCTGCTACTCTTCCTGTATTGTCCAAATATATGATTGGAAATATAAACTCCATCACTTCCTATTGTCTACAAACAAGATGCATGTGCATTCTCAGTGTGCTTTTGTATTATATCAGACTTGTGTAGTGATCCTGCGTCAAGCTTCCTGTACTAGGACCAGCCACCTCTGCACTCTCCTTGTGCATAGTGGCTGGTGTTGTCTCCACCCCTAGTAGGTGTAGCTATCAGGTCCCTCCCACGCATAAAAAATAATAATCTTTCTGTTAAGCGATAATGATACTTGTGCCACTAAAGCCGGCACTACATAGCAGTGATATATACCTTCCAATCACTATGTATTCTATCAGGGAGGACCCGGCACTACATAGCAGTGATATATAAACCGTCCCTTAGAGACTAGCAGCCGCTGTCAGGCTCGGTAGGATTGTATAACAGCAAGTACCCCGGGGGTGTAAGTTGACTAAATTCTAATTGTCAGGCAGACGTTGATATCTAAGCGCCTTCCATACACCCGCCAGGACATTCAGCAGCCTCGTGTGGCCCGCCAGCGCTCATCATCAAGTATTTTATATCTTCAGGCGGGACTGCAGTCAGGGACTCATGTCATATGTCAGTAAAGTGTGCCTTGTGTGTGAGGACGGCTGCTATTCGAGGTATTCTGTGTCTGGAGGGGATTAGTTACTTCTGCATAGAACTGCATTATGTATAGCTACACCTGCGAAGGCTGCGAGTCTATGACAGGTGGCGCAGGGGCATAGCTGGCACCAAAGCATGGGCCTGTAAGGAGACAATTATAAATATGGTGCCCAAAACACAGAGCAGTGACATTCACACAGATGGCATCAGCTGATGGGCAATTGTGAAGATTAAAGGGCACAAAATGGGCGACTGTGACATTATAGCCAACAAACTCAGGGAAATGATCATAACACATTGGCATCTAATGGGCAAATGAGTAAGTCGTTGCTCACATACTAACCATTAATCTTTACATTTGTTTGCCCCATATTGCCACAAAGGACACGTGGGAGTGTAGTACATTGGTATTAGGGACATGGATGGGCACTATGACGATACAAGAGCCATCAACTAATGTGTAATAATGATAACACATTGGCACATAATGGGCAACGCAGTAAGTGTTGCCCCCATTTTGTCACAATGTAGCTGTGTAGTACATTGACGCCAAGGACATGAATGGGAATTAGAGACGTTATGCCATTATAAGACGAACAAATGGGAAGTATTATAACACATTGGCATCTAATGGGCACCTTATAGTAAGTTACTTCTCACATACAAACCAATTGTCCATTTTGTGCCCTTTAATCTATACAAATGCCCATGTGTTGCCCTCATATTGTCACAAAGGACATATGGCATTGGTATCAGGGACATGAATGGGCACTAGAGACAACACAAGAGCCACCAACAAATGGGAAATGATGATAACACATTGGCATGTAATGGGCAATGCAGTATGTTGCTTCTCACATACCAATCAATTGCCCATTTTTTGCCCTTTAATCTTTACATTTGCCCATTTTTTGCCCACATATTATCACAAAGGACAAATGGCAGCATAGTGCATTGGCACCAGGGACTGGGTACTAGAGACACTGAACAATTATGACATTATAAGACCAACAAATGGGAAATGATCATAACACATTGGCATCTAATAGGCAATGCGGTAAGATGCTTCTCATATACTAACAAATTGCCCATTTTGAGCCCTTAAATCTATACAATTGCCCATGTGTTGCCCCCATATTGTCACAAAGGACATGTGGCAGTGTAGGCCACTTTAATCATTTGCCCATTTGTTGCCCCCATATTGTCACAATGGAGCTGCGGCACTGGAGTACATTGGTACCAGGGACACAGATAGGGACAATACAAGAACCACCAACAAATTGGAAATGATGATAACACATTGGCATCTAACGGGCACCTTAGTAAGTTACTTCTCACATACTAAACAATTGCTTATTTTGTGCCTTTTCATCTATACAATCGCCCATGTATTGCCCCCATATTGTCAGGACATGTGGGAGGGTGGTACATTGGTATTAGGGACATGAATGGGCACTAGAGACAATACAAGAGCCACCAACAAATGGGAAATGATGATAACACATTGGCATGTAATGGGCAATGCAGAATGTTGCTGCTAACATACTAACCAATTGCCCATTGTGTGCCCTTTAATCTTTACATTTGCCCATTTGTTGCCCCTATATTGTTACAAAGGACAAATGGCAGCATAGTGCATTAGCACCAGGGACTGGGCACTAGAGACATTCATCAGTTTTGACATTATAAGACCAACACATGGAAAATGATCGTAACACATTGGCATCTAATGGGCAATGCAGTAACTTTCTTCTTTTTGCCCCCATATTGTCACAATGTAGGTGTGTGGTCCATTGATGCCAGGCAAATGATTGGGCATTAGATACATTATGAACAGTTATAACATTATAAGACCAACAAATGGGAGATGATGATAACGCATTGGCATCTAATGGGCAGCTTAGTATGTTGCTTCTCACATACTTATTAACTGCCCATTTGGGCCCTTTAATCTTAACAGTTGCCCATTTGTTGTCCACATATTGTCACAAAGGAAAAATGGCAGTGTAGTGCATTGGCACCAGGGGCTGGGCACTACAGACACTGAACAGTTATGACAATATAAGATAAATGGGAAATAATGATAACACATTGGCATCTAATGGGCAATGCAGTAAGTTGCTTCTCACATACTAACCAATTGCCCATTTTGTGTCCTTTAACCTATACAGTTGCCCATTTGTTGACCCCCATATTGTCACAAAGGACACATGGCAGTGTAGTACATTGGTACCAGGGATATGGATGGGCACATAGTACATTGGTATGAGGGATATGGATGGGCACATAGTACATTGGTACCAGGGATATGGATGGGCACATAGTACATTGGTACCAGGGATATGGATGGGCACATAGTACATTGGTACCAGGGACATGGATAGGGACAATACAAGAGCCACCAACAAAAAGGTAAATGATGATAACACATTGGCATGTAATGGGAAACTTAGTGAGTTGCTTCTCACATACCAACCAATTGCCCATTGTGTGCCCTTTTATCTATACAATTGTCATGTCATGTTCCATTAAACATTAAAATATTTATAGAAGACAGATCAACTGACTGCATGGGAGCTCGTAATCTCCGATACGTTGTGCTGTAACAGTCACTCGTAGGGCCACCGCGCTCTTATGGGACAAATCTGCTTCCTTCTACCTCCATCACCCGGCAGGGCCGCCGTCAGGAGGGGACAGGGGGGACTCCCGTCCCGGGTCCGGGCAGCTAGGAGGGCCCGATGGTCAGCACGTGGGGGCCCCGGCGTGCTGACTGATAGGTACAGCAGCCTCTGCTCACTGTGCCTCTGCACAGCCCGGACTGCCACTACTGATGCGCTGCCGGCAGACCGGGCTGTGAAGAGGCAGAGGCACAGTGAGCAGAGGCTGCTGTACCTATCAGTCAGCACGCCGGGACCCCCCGGGGGCGGGAGGGTTTTGGGGATTTTTCTGCTAGCATAACCCCCCCCCCCCCCCCCCCCCCCCCCCCCCCCCCCCCCCCCCCCCCCCCCGCTCAACAAGTCCTTCCATGGGGCCCGGACATTTTCTGACGGCTGCCCTGTCACCCGGCAAGGTAGATGGTGACTTAAAGGAGAACTCCGGCATCAGCCCTATACGCATGTATAAGATAACACAGACACAGCAATGTACGAATACAATGTAGAGAAACAAAACCGCCTTGAATGTACCACTGATCAAGTGATGGGGACATGCAGCTGGAGGACTCACATTCATCATCACTATATGTATATGTAAGTGGGTAGGTGGTTAAAGCGGTTCTATACTCGAAATAAAAAAAAAACACATACATTACATTGACATGATAAGAAAGATGATGGGTAGTTGCGCACAACCTTCAGCAGTGATTATACAGCTACAGTGAGATCAGTGGCCAGAAAGGCCCTCAGTGGGTGTATGGGGCCTGAGCAAGGATCACAGAGTAAAATGGAGCCAGTATGATGGATGGGTGTTTAAGTTGTGTGTAGGTGTGCAGCTCTCAAAATGGAGGAGTGTGGCCCCCTGTAACAGACAAATAAGAACAAGGACAGAGGCGCACAACCTAGTACAACGAATGGTTAAACAATGTGGAATAGGATAAGGTACAACAAATTGAAACAAAATGAGACAAAACAACAGACAAGATACTCACATTGAGAGAGGTTTACAAGGGTGGATCTCTTAGGGCCGTGTGTTTTCAAGGAGTACCTCACTTCCTGGTTGGGGATGAGATTGCTTCCTGCTTACAGATACTGGGGGGCTCAATAGGAACAATGGAACGCGTTTCAAGCAGATGCTCTTTTTCAACATGACATGATACTCACCTGTCAGCAGTATACATCTGTAAAAAACTGCTACAGAATAAAAAAAAACATCGTACTCACCTTCCTCACTTCCTCATTCCCGGGGAAATCATATTTATTAAGGGCAGATAGAAGCAGTTGCGCCAACACTTCATTCTGATGATGGGGCTGTAATTCTATAAAACGGTCACTAGATGGAGCTTCCATTACATCACATTAGATTCCAATTCACACGAGACTATGGACTTCTTCCCAGCTGTCCCTGCCATGGTTGTTTGCCGAGGCGGGTACGTCACACAGTGGGAGGAAAGAGCCCGAAAATCGCCTCTCCTGCTGTAAGGAACATTTTTTTTACATTATGAGCAGTGATTGCATAATTATCATTGCTGCTGATAGTGTCCAGTGAGGTGGTAGGTCCACTTATGATGTTCAATAATGAGAATTTCCAAATATTCTGAATTTTCGACATTTTGACTTGACTTCGAACTTAATTTGTGCAAAAACTATTTGTGTTAGAGACATACTTTTTTCTTTCAAATATTCCCACAACCCTTCTATACATCTCCAGCAAGTTTGGTGATGATACCATGTTCAGGGGTTTTGCAATTAACTCGAAATCGTCGAATTTCTGAAAAACAATTCAACCATCTCTACAACTGAGTTGATATGGAGGGCCACAAGTGCGGCCCCTGGCATCACTTAAGGGCCGCGCATAACATTTTTAGTCTATACTGACTTGTATAAGCATTTTATAATGGCAACAGGCAGAGCTAGAAGACATTATTGTTCATTTTTAAATAGCAAAACTTGCTTTAATTTATATTTTAAGCATTAGGGAACACTGTAGTATGGTGATGCACGTTTTGTGTCATGTGGCTTTCACTTACTCCAATCACCGTGCTCGGAGCTTGAGCGAGTCCCTCACCGCGCCTTCTCTTTCTGCTCTAAAACCCCCATACACCACATACAATTACCATGCAATTTCTGTACAATTAACTTTTCTTCTGCCAAAATGTATTCTATCAGGGAGGACCCGGCACTACATAGCAGTGATATATACCTTCCAATCACTATGTATTCTATCAGGGAGGACCCAGCACTACATAGCAGTGATATATACCTTCCAATTACTATGTATTCTATCAGGGAGGTCACTATACGACATAGTTGTTGGTAGATCTGATGGAAATTGTATGGAGGAATCTGAAGATGTATCGGGGGTTTAAGAAGATCTCAGGCAAGGACACGTTGGTGTGGGATCAGCAGACAGGTGAGTTCCTATTCCCTATGCATTAACAGTTTTCCGGGGCTGCAAGTGCTTGACCAAGGAGGGCCGCCAGAATTACACGATGCTTCCACATTATAATGAAAGATCTCAAATTAGCGCATTTGCGTACTTAGTACAATAATTCGGGAAGTGTGGCGGATTCGAGTATTGCCTATGCTGCTCATCACTATTCATCATCTGTGTAACACACAGATAGGTGGGAATGGAGGTGTATAGGGGGTGAGATTGCATTGTTTCTTCCGCACTCCAGGCCTTGTCCATCCCTCACAGCGCGGCGACGGAAAGCTGGTTGTGAAAGCGTCTTATGTGGATTAGAGACTAAATGTCACCAGGTCCTGTTGAAGACTCGTACTACTGCGGCTTAACAACATAATAGCTCGTCTCTCGTACGGCGGAGGTGAGGAAACACCAAGGAAAGGCCACAGGAGAGGAAATAGAGAGGTGCCCATTAGAAGTATCCAAATTCTGATTTCTGCAGCCAATGCCGCCCTCTAACCGTGAATACGTCATGACACCCCCAAAAACTGGCGACGTATTCCCAGGCGTCAGAAATCATGGGGCCCGGTGCAGCAAAAATTTCCAAGCCCCTTGACAGTTTTTGTTGTCCATGTTCCATGTTCAGGGGCTTTGCAATCAGCTCACAAAGTTAGCAAGTTGAAAAATTCAACCATCTCTAGCCATCATAATAATATTTTCAATATCCTTTTACTAGACAAATTACATTGTCAGCAGATAAAATGTGGTGGTGGTAGAGGTGTGTGTGTGGGGGGGGGGGTCATCTATATAATGTTACCAGGCACACAGAATTCTTGACAATATATTTGTGAGTAGACCTGATTAATGGGATGCAAAATATTCAATAGTATCATGCAAATTGCATGCAGACCATAAATCAGCCAATCCAGTACAAGAAATGTAGGCTCAGTGGATGTCTGCACGCAATTTGAATGATAATGATGAATATTTTTCATTTCATTGATCATCTCTATCTGTGTGGAATCAGCATGGACCAGGGAACAACGTTCTACTTACAACAATTAATTGTATATTCTGCTAATAATGAATGTTGGGTTTGGGCAGTGGGGGGGTTGCTTTATAATTATATGCCATCAGGATGGTACAGGGGGTCCTCCCGGCGCAGGCCTGACAATCTAGGAGGGCCTGGAGGTCCACTGCCTGGTTGGTGCCATGCCCGCCACTGTTGTTGCATCACCATGATAACTGAGTTCCCAGTCCTAGCTGCCTCCTGTCAGCAGCCTTGATGCAGGGTGCGTGGGGCCCCCAAAATATTACCTAGTATAGGGCCCCGCAATTTCTGCTGGGGTCCCTGATGATACCACTTGATATGTGTGTGATTCCCTGCTGTCCACAAATACTCACAATAACCATTTTAGTTGAAAGGAAACATACATGTGCCAATTTGTGATTTCAATGTAATTGTTCAGCCCTCCCATACACGTTTCAAATTTCTGCCGATCCCCCAGCAGATCGACCGTGAATCGGCCGGGCACCTTTTGTGTGCTGGCATTACTTTGGATGGGGATGCTGGTCCCCATCCAAAGTAGGTAAATTGGTCTAATAATTACAGACATGCCCGTAATGGCTTAGATCGATTTGGTGGCTGATTTCGGGCTGAATGAAACCTTTAGGGCTTGTCCCCACAGCGTCCATTCATGTCTATGGACGTGATTGGCTGCAGCCACTAGTGGCTGGCCAAAAGCGTTCGAAACCGCTCTGCAAGTGGGGACAAGCCCTTAAGCTTTAGATTTCCACCCGATTGTTTAGCCGATCGACCGCCGCGAGTCAGCTGAAAACTCGGATGAAAATCTAAGCGTGTATGGAGGACGTAAACTATGGTCAGTAAAGCCCCCCATACACCACATACAATTACCACGCAATTTCTGTACAATCAACTTTTATTATAACCAAAAACCATGTAATGGAGGACCTTCTAATCCTTTCAATCACTATGTCTTATATAAGGGAGACCTGGCACCTACATAGCAGTGATAGATACTTTCCAATCACATGTATTCTATCAGGGAGGACACGGCACACAATACAGTTATATATAATTCCAATCACTTTGTATTTCTATCAGGGGGACCCAGAACTACATAGCCAAGGATATGATACATCTGTCCCAATCAAATTGTATTCTATAAGGGAGAACCCCAGCACTACATAACAGTGATATATACCTTCCAATTTTACTATTATTCTATCGGGAGGACAGGCACTACATAAACAGTGATATATAACGTCCGATCACTAGTATTCGATCAGGGACCCGGCACTACATAGCAGTGATATATACCTTCCAATCACTAGGTATTTATCATGGAGGACCAAGCACTAAAGCAGTGATATATACCTTCCAAATCACTATGTATTCTATCAGGGAGAACCCGGCACTACATAGCAGTGATATATAACTGGCAATCACTATGTATTTATTCCAGGGAGAACCCACGCACTAATAGTAGTCAATATATTACCTTCAATCACTAGTATTTTATCAGGGAGGAGGACCCCAGCATCCAAGCCAGGGATAATACCTTCCAATCATATGTTATTCTATCAGGGAGGGACCCAGCAACTACATAAAGTGATATATACCTTCAATTACTTATGTATTCTATCAGGGGACCCGGGGCACACATAACAAGGTATATACCTTCCATCACTATGTATTCAATGCAGGGAGACCAGCAACTTACATAAGCAGGATATGTACCTTCAATCAATATGTATTCTATCATGGAGGACCCCAGAACTAAAGCAGTGATGATATAGACCTTCCAATGCCCTATGTATTCTAGCAGGAGGACCCAGCACTACATAGCACTCATAAGTATCCTTCCAATCCGATGTATTCATCAGGGAGACCAGCACGACATGGAGTATATATACCTGTCCCAATCACTATGTATTTATCAGGGAGGACCCAGCAATAATAGCAGTGACCTTCCAATCACTATGTATTTTATCAGGGAGGACCCAGCACTACATAGTTGTTGGTAGAGCTGATGGAAATTGTATGGAGGAATCTATAGGTGTATGGGGGGCTTTATATAAAGATAACATTATTTGTATAAGGCTTGCATCTAAAAACTCTGATGAGAGAGAATTAAAGATTCAAACGTGAATACTTTAATAATAAAAAGCTGCTTACAATGTGAATTACAAGTAAGGTGAGCGTGGCCTACCACTGCGCCCCCTGGGGGAAGTCTGGTGTAACTGCATACAATTGCATCAAGAACATTTATAATAAAGGATGGTAAGTTCTTCTAGAAAAAGTTCATACAACTCATGGAGGAGCATTGAATCACCTGTTTATTTATACCAGTGGTTCCCAAACTGGGGGGCGCAAAGGTATTCCAGGGGGGCGCTGGCCCTCATTCTGAACCTGTGTTTGAATAGGGAGGGGGCGCTCGATAATGTTCCTTAATAGAAAAGGGGGGGGGGGGCTGCTAGGAAAGTTTGGAAACCACTGGTTTATACAAAGAAAGCAAAAATGAGACATAATCAAATTATACTGACCAGCGACCTGTGCATCCTCAGCTTACCTTTAGACGTGCATGCTGTATACTGATCTGAATCATGGTGCTTCTCCCCTCCATGTGATATACAGATATCAGTAGGAGTCCCACTTTGGGTCTCCCAGACACGTTCCATAACACTTTTCTCTCCCTTGGTCATGTGTTCTCTGTCCGTTCCTGCAGTACCTCCCCTGAATCCCACACTACACATCTGTGCATCCTTGGCATCCCTTTAGCGGTGTATTGTGATGTTCATAGGGAAAGATAAATTTTTGCAGTGTGTCCAGGGCAGTACGTTAACACTTCAGCCTAAAAGTATGTGATTGCCATCTACCCTGTCTGTATGTATATAAAGATATACCTGTACAACATTGCCACACAGTGTGACACCCATATTACTCCCAGCATGTAATTTGGGGTAAAGCTTTACCCAGTAAAGAGGCCCACAGCAAAAATGCAATATATTTGCTCTGGTCCGAGTGAAGTATAGGCTCTCTAGAAAGATGCTCTGCAGTCTCCGCATAGTTCTCAAGGACACACCCCATACGAAATGGAAACGCTAATTTGCTGCCTATGGGCTGTTTTTAGCCTTTCGGGGGCCCTATCCCCCCTGTTGATCTGGGGGGGGGG
>CM070032.1:5300369-5311348 GCA_036250615.1 Ptychadena robeensis
AGTTGGTTGTACAGAAGTTGCATGGTAATTGTATGTGGTGTATGGGGGGCTTTAGGGATACTGCAGGTGTATACAAAGCACACCTCATATGTTGGTGCTTCATAAATAAAAGATAATAATTATAATAGAGCTCAAAGGCCAGATGGAACCAGACCAGAACACAGGCGGTGACACAACTGGAGACACCAGTCAGAGAACAGACTGGAAGCTGATGGTTCAGGATCGACAGCAGCGACCAGCAAGTCTGGTGACAAGCCAAGGTCAGGGAAATGTCTGGAGATGCCGCATATGTAGGACAAGAGTGAGGTCACAAGGCAAGCCAAGATCTTCTATCCTATCTGTATCTCACTGCTGTACATCTCCTCCAGTGACTTCACGGAGCCATTCTTATTCAGGTATCATCTGGCCTCACTCATCTATTGAGGTTTGACACAGATCAGCCTCTGTTGCTGCCTGACTTTCTACAGTTACAACGCGACAGAATGACAACAAAGGGAGAGGAGACTAAGACAATGCTTTATCCTCAGTGCAGCAGACTGATGATATTATGGCAGCCTAGGCCAAACCTTCCCTCCAGGGCCCCCCTGCTTACATCTTTCTGGTTCTGTAGGTTCCCCTGGATCTTTCGGTCACTTACCTGATGGTGGCTGCCCACCAACTGGTCACTTAGCTGATGGTATCTGAATTGTAGTGATGGCTGCCCCCCGCCCCCCAAAACACCAGGGGAGGGTATCGGGGAGCAGGGCCCATAGTAGACCTGCAGAAGCATCAGGAGTACTGTATGTGTATACAAAGTAAAGGGAGAGGAGACTAAGACAATGCTTTATCCTCCGTGCAGCAGACTGATGACATTATGGCAGACTAGACCAAACCTTCCCTCCAGGACCCCCCTCTTTGAAATAGGAACATTATCGACACAGAGACACACATTCTATGCACTCTACTTACCGTCTTCAGTTAGTTTCACCATGGTTATATCCCTGCTACTCTCTCTCTCAGGCTTCTGATTGGCTGGCAGTGGTAGGAGAGGGTGGGTGTACTGTGTGCAATCCACAGAGGGAGCAGAGAGCATGGGAGAGCTAATAGGCAGAGTTCTGCAGATCTCTCCTCTCTCTGGGTGACATTGCAATGCATATTGACATACAATTCTCACACAGTGGCACCTTGGCTGTCCCCTTAGTTGTGCCCCCCTTGAATATCTCTATGCCCCCCCCCCTAGGTGTTCGGCCCCCCAGTTTGGGAACCACTGGCCTAGCCACAGTCACCACATTGTTAGTAATAGAATGTTGGGCATTTCTTTTGCAATCCAGTGCAGTCCAACTCATATCTGAAAATACCCCAAGGGGGTGCTGGGTGTTGTAGTTCCTCACCAAGCCGAGCTGAGTATTTTTCCACCGCCGATCTCTGTGTTTTACATCTCATTCGTCACAAAGCAGAGGTCGGAGTTCCTACACACATGGCCGCCTTATCTATCTGTCTCTGTGCCAGCCCCAGAATTCCTGTGTGCTGGAAATCAAACATGGGTGGAGGGGGATAAGCTAAAATTCCTGACAATTATAGGCGGGGATGGTATTACAGCTGCGTCTTCCCCAATGTCATTATCACTTCCAGCTTGAATCATACAACACTGTAGATATTCCATAACACCTCCCTAGTAAAGTTTTCGGCATATGACATGCTCTCAAATAGCTTAGCTAGTTCAACAAAGTGTGCACGGATTGCATTGGAGGGCGACTGACCTCTGCAGAGAGACCACTGCTTCTGAAAAGGGCAGTCACCGTGTTGGTTGAGCAGAGTCTGGGTCTCAGTGGATAGAGAACATTGTGGGATCTTGTAATCAGACCTCTGATCATCAGTGCCGGTGACACCCGCCATTGCTGCACTTGCTGGATCCGGTCTGGATTATTTTCACCAACAGGGCTATGCGAAGTATGCGGACGCCCCCCCACACCACGCACATTTACGGCCCCCGTGCGCACATAATCACTGTATCTTCGCGCACACTCGCTAGCAACCCCCATCAAAATTTTTCTGGTAGCACTAGGTGCAACCCCCCCCCCCCCGCTCAATAACTTGGGGGCCCCAGGCATAGTGTCGCCTCTGACAACAAGGAATGCAATAAAAATCTTCATTCCATCAATAGAGATGGTCAAATTTTTTTTCATAAATTCGACGATTTCGACTTAATTCCAAAGCCCCTGAACATGGTATCAACACCAAACTTGCTGGAGATGTAGAAAAGGGTTGGGGGTATACTCCAAAAAAGAAAGTATGTCTTTCACACAAATAGTTTTCATAAATGAAGTTCAAATTCAAGTCAAAATTTCGAAAATCGTAATTTCGACTTTATTTTGTAACTTAATTTATGCAAAAAACTACATGTGCTAGAGCAAAGCTTTTTTTTCCCAAATGTTCCCCCAACCCTTCTCTACATCTCCAGCAATTTTGGTGATAATACCACGTTCAGGGGCTTTGCAATCAGCTCACAAAGTTAGCAAGATGAAAAATTCGACCATCTCTATCCATCAATTACCAGCGACAGCCGAGCTGTAACAGAAGGATTGTTCCTGCTGTTATGTCATTGCGTGTTTGGTTCCAGAATGTCACTTCTCCATTACAGAGCGCCATCCGATGATGTCATATGCGCTAAATGATTAATACGAGACATAAAAACAACACGTGACCGAGAGATTTCCTCATTTGCAGCTCATTATCGGCTTATATGCTCCATGTCGCCTCTCATGAACTCCCAAATATTTAACCCTCCTCTTTCCAAGGCTCTACCATTGCCCACTATGACCCCAGGTCTGCATACTATGGATGTGTATCACCACAACACATTGCTGGGTGTCAAGGTGCGCTGCGTCAGGGCGTTTTGTATTGGCTGGCCTCTATCATTCCTCACCAAGTCTTTGAACCCCTTCACACATTTGTATTACTTCAATGCAAGTGTTGTATCAGGGCATTGGTATTAAGTTGACTCTTTTCTTGCTATGACCCCAGGTCTTTAGGCCCATCAACTCTATTGATGTATATCAACACAAGTGTTAGGGGTGCTGCGTCAGGGCATTGTGAATGAGTTGGTAGAAGCTTCGCCCTCTTTTTTCCGAGCTTCTATCATTGTCCTCTATGACCTTAGATCTGTAGGCCTAGTCATACCATCGATATATTAAACGACACGTTTGCCAGTGTTTGGGGTGCTGCGTCAGGGCACTGTGAATGTGTTGGCAGCAGCTTACCTCCCACATATTTCCTCATTTCTATCGTTGTCCTCTATGTCCCTAGGTCTGTAGTCCTATTCATACTATGGATGTATATCAGTATGACACAGGTTATCCAGTGGTAGGGTTGATGCGTCAGGGGATTGTGATTTGGGTTGGCAACAACTTAACCCTTAACCCTCTTATTTCCAGGCTTCTATCATTGTCCTCTATGACCCGAGGTCTGTAATCCTATTCATACTATGGATGTGTATCAGTACAACATGTTATCTAGTGTTAGGGGTGATGCGTCAGGGCATTGTGATTGGGTTGGTAGCAGCTTAACTCGATTATTTCCTAACTTCTATTGTTGTCCTCTATGACCCAAGGCTTGAAGTCCTATTCATACTATGTTCATACTATCGATGTATATCAATACAACACGTTTTCCAGTGTTAGGGGTGATGCGTCAGGCCATTGTGAATGGGTTGGTAACAACTTAACCCTCTTATTTCCGAGCTTCTATCATTGTCCTCTATGACCTGAGGTCTGTAGTCCTATTCATACGATAGATGTATATCAATACAACACGTTTTCCGGTGTTAGGGGTGCTGCGTCAGGGCACTGTGAATGGGTTGGTAGCAGCTTACCCTCTTATTTCCGAGCTTCTTTCATTGTCCTCTATGACCTGAGGTCTGTAGGCCTATTCATACTATGGATGTATAGGAATACAACACGTTATCCAGTGTTAGGGGTGATGCGTCAGGGCATTGTGATTGGGTTGGCAGCTTGTTTAATATGCTTATTCCCAAGCCTATTTTACCCCCTGCTATGACCCCAGGTCTGCAGGCCTATCCATACTATGGTTATGCATCAACACAACACGTTATTAGGTGTCAAGGTGCTTTGATCAAGGTCATGGTATAAAGGCAAGTAGCTGCTAAACCTGTTTATTTTTAATCCTCACTATGATCCCTAGTATTCGAACCTCTTCATGTTTATAAACACAACACATTATTATTAAGTTGATGTAATTTTCTTGCCCGCTAGGACCCATTGAGGCCCATAAACACTAGTTATCAAAAGTTTTAAGGGTGCATTGTGAATGGGTTGGTAGCAGCTTAACCCTCTTATTGCTGAGCTTCTATAATTTCCCTCTATGACCTGAGGCCTATCCACACTATGGATGTATATCAATACGACATGCTATCCAGTGTTAGGGATGATGCAACAGGAGATTGTGAATGGGTTGGTAACCCTCTTATTTCCGAGCTTCTATCATTGCCCTCTATGACCCGAGGTCTGTAGGCCTATTCATACTATAGATGTATATCAATACAACACGTTTTCAGGCCCATAAACTATGGATATATTTTAACAATATATCAATACAACACGTTATCCTGTGTTAGGGGTGCTGCTTCAGGGCATTGTGGTTGGGTTAGCAGCAGATTTAATGTGCTTTTTCCTAAGTATATTTCATCACCTGAAGTCTCTAGGCCTGTACACTATGGATGTGTATGAACACAGCACGTTCTTCAGTTTTAGGGGTGCTGCTTCAGGGCATTGTAAATTGGCTGGCAGTAGATTTAATGTGCTTATTCCCAAGCCTCTATCCTTGCCTGCTATGACCTCTGGTCTTCAGGCCCAAAAAACATAATGGATATATAACAGTAGGTTCTGCTGCAGATGGACCCCCCTGTTCCTGATTGATCCTCCGATTAGCTGTCTCCATCCAGTGTGTGGAAAAGGAGTCAAGATTAGAGAAAGTCTGAAGTGGAACCTTGTTAACCTTTCTCCATAATCTCCACCTGAGACAGAGGGTCTTTGGGTCCTCCAGTTAGTCATTTTGTTTGCTACGATAACAGGGGTGATGGCAGAAAATCTCGTACTTTTGACCAGGAAATTCTCGTTTTCAGCCATGAAAGATGAATCCTGGGACAGGACGTACGGGACATCACATGACAAACCTGGGCTGTGTATGTGAGTGGGCTTTCCTTAAAATTTTAAAACTGTATTTGCACTTTATTATATTTGTATTATAGCGCAGCCAACATATTAGCAGCGCTGTATTTCTTTTTTTTAAAAACTAGAGTTGAGTTGAGAAACAAACACAAAGATAAAAAACACTCAAGTACAGAGTAGACAACAGGAGAGTGGGGACGCCCGGCAACGGACGGGCTTACAATCTAATTGGTTGGGGCGAAAGGAGGTAGAGAGTAAGATCCAGTGGGGGACAAAACAGAGAGTGAGCATCCCCACTCTCTCTCCAGTGCTCACACATCGGAGGGAAACCTTTGTGTGCCGGCCATTAGCTGGGTCACACCATTCAAACTAATGACGGGGGGACAGGTCGTTCTCTGTCCGGATGAGTTGACGGCGACCAGTTCCCTGTTGAGGCACCTCGAGCCGCAGGCTGATTGCTGGACCGACCAATGGCGGCGAGCCGCAAACACAAGTGCGTCAGTGGCAAAATCGGCCGTTGGCTTGACGTGTGTGGAACGCGCTATGGTGCTAACATTGACTTCTCCCGTTGGGTGCCACATACTTACCCCATTAGGTGCTCCCTTTACGATCTCCCGTTGGGGCCCATATGACGTCCACCATGGGTGCTCCCATTGACTTCACCCATGGGTGCTCCCCATTGACTTCTACCATTGGGGCTCCCATTGACTCCCTTCACTTAATGCGTACTTTCAGGTATTTGGGGGTGGAAAGGCACTATTGTGTCATAATATTGGTCAAAGTTTTCTCTGAACATGACTCGGCCCAATGAAAAGTTTACTGGTTGGATGATATAGGAGGTAAAAGCTTCCAGGTGGAACTCTTACCAATGAGTTTTACAATGGTGGCATGGTTTCACCTGGTTTGGAAGTTTCCATGTTTTCCCCCCATAAGGTTATTTGGCTTCCCAGCTTAGACTAGGTTGGTGACAGGACAATGTGTTGGTTTACTGGACCATTGCTGGTCACATCTTTTGCTCCTGGATTTGCTGTATTTGTTCATTGTATATGGGTACAAATAGGGCCTAGTGGTTATCGATCGGGGAAGCACCATCGTTGCTTGAGGTATCATGGTCACATTGGTATGGAAGTTGCCTGTCCCCCCCAGCCCCCCCCCCCCCCCACCCCCACCACCCCACGGTAGGAGATTTGGCTTTTCTGCTTAGGACTAGGTTGGATGACAGCAATATGTTGGTCTATACGACCATCGCTGGTCACATCTTATGCCTCCATGGTGAGTTGCCCTTTTGGTTCATTGTATATGGTACAATAGGTTAGTAGGGTATCGGATCTGGGGAAAAGCACCATAGTTGATGATGACATAAACAATCGTCCCTTTAATTTTCTTTGTTCCACAGATTAACCCCCTGGAACGCGGCGGTGCCAATCCTGCATCTACCTGGCTGCCCCCTTATGCTTGATAAAAAATTAGATTCTGGTTTGCCTTGTACATACAGCCTACCCCCCCCCCCCCCCCCACCCCTGACACCCCACCCAAATCAAGAATCTCGCTCGCGCTGTCTCCACCCTCCCCGGCCAGCATGCTCAGTGCACACCCACTGTGTTATTTTCAATCCATCTGTGGATGATTTAACTTGTACTGAGTTCCTGATTTCCCCCGTCATACGAATGTTTACCCCAATCCTCATTATGGGGACCGGGTCGATTTCCATCTTTGTAGATGTAGGTGGACTACTTAATACTCAATTCCCAGCTCACTGCTATCTGCAATTCATGGAGACCTCTAAGACATGGTATAGTCAACATGCCCATCTCTCATCTTACACTTGTATTCCAATGAAGCAGCACACCCATCATCGGTGGGGCATCCTACCCTCTACCGACAATCGACCATCCCCTGAACTTACATACAGTTGCAATAAAAAGTATGTGAAACCCTTGGGATTCGTTGAAGTTTTGCATGAAAGGTATAAACATATCGCTTGATCTTTGGTCACACGATAGGAAAAGCACAAATAATGACTACACAGCATTATGTGTTCATGTTTTTAGTTGAACAAAAACATGTAAACATTCACAGAGCAGAGTGGAAAAAAGTATGTGAACATTTGAACCTTTATAAAAGCGGGTGACCCTTCCTTTGGAGCAATAACACTCAACCAACGTTTCCTTGTAATTGCAGATCAGACCGGGCACAACGATCTGGCAGTAATTGGGATCACCTCTTCACAAAACTGTATCCAGTGTATCAATTCTGTGATGTCTGGTTGTGACTGCCTCTTAAGTATGCCACAGCATTTCAATTGTGTTGAGGTCAGGACTTGACTGGGGCCACATGTTTCTTCTGTTGCAGCAATTGTATGCTTTGGGTCATTGTCCTGTTGCATACTTATCTTTGTGGCGCTTCAATTGGCGGACATATGGTCTTACGTTTTCCTGCACCTTAATGGTCTTGAAAAAACTTTGGGAATTCATTTTTCTATCACTGACAACAAATACGTCCAGGCCCTGAGACAGCCACAAGCCAGCCCCAACCATGATGATCCCTCAATAATGTTCACAGTGGGGATGAGATTTGAATTGTGGTGTTGCTGTGTTGGTTTTTGTTTCATCTGTCCGCAGAAATGTTCAGTAGTAATGTGGAACATCCAGGTGCTCTTTTGCAAAACGTCAAACATTGCTGGCAATATTTTTGGACTTTCCTCTGGTGGAACAGCGATGACTCCCTCCGCGGTTTTGTTCCTTTTCCCATGACTCCATCTGTTTAAGTTTTCCTAATTGTAGACTGAAACAACAAAAATGTTAGCCTTGCCAAAGATTCTGTAAGTTTTAGCTGACACTCTAGGGTTCTTCTTACTCATAAACGCGGACCTACCACCAGGAATTCTATGTTTTCATGAATGGCACTAGAGAGTGCCAATAATAGGGAGAAAAGGAATGCAGAGTGAAAAACCCCCACAACGTACCTGTAATGAGCAATAGGAATATAATCAGCCATTTTCTGTTCATTCCTGGTTAATGGGTAGCAGAACACGGACAGACGTAAACAGCATTCAGCGTGATTTTTAGTGTGTAGCCAACACCTGGTGGGTTTGCAATGTTGCACTATCGCGGGTGGCAACTGGGGGCGTTCAGTGATCTTTATGGGATTTCAAGCAGGACCTCACGGAGAAAGAAGAATACGAACGATGACTGCCCTGGGCTGACGTGCATGCATCGCAGTCATCATGATAAGAGAAGCCCCAGTTACCAAGACGTGCGCGAATGCGCTGATTATCTTCCTTAAATTGCTCCATTTAAAGGTCTTTTTTGGGTTTTTCACTGCCTTCCTCCATATTAATTGGCCACTTTAGGCCATTCATGTAAAAACATAGATCCTGGTGGTAGGTCCGCTTTTAAGCATTCGGTGCTGGGCTCTTGCAGTATCTTTTATAGGAAGACCACACATAGGGAGGTAGCAACAGTTGCTAAATATCTCATTTGTAGAATGTCCCTGTCATATTTTCCACCCTGACTGTGTATGTTACATGGTTAGGTTCAATTAAAAACATGAAAACCATATAATGGTTTGGTAGTATTATTTGGTTTTTCTATTGGTGTGATGAGATCCTGAGATGAAGATCAGAGCACATTTTATGACCATTCATGCAAAAACTCCCGTAATCCCAAAAGGGTTCACATAATTTTTCTTGCAACGAGTAAATAGATCCTAATCACCACCCAGGACTCAAAAAGCAATTGTTTTTCTTATATATAAAAAAATCCATTGATAGGGCTAAAAGGACCATAATGACGAACTACTAACAATTGTTATATTATTATTCCGAAATTTATGCGCGCCAACATGTACACACAGAGCTTTTGATGTAAGCCATATCATATACTATGTCTGTCACAGACGGATTTGAAGAGGTATGGGATAAGACAAACTGGTCGATCAATCTGCCTTGTAGACAGATGAAGGGAATGGTAGACCAGCAATATGCATGTGCTTCGATTGGAAAACCACCACTGGTCTCATTGTTATTCAATTCATACCAAACAATCAGGATGAAATGATGAGATGGGCCATGAAATCTACATAGAGCTCAATGAACGTTTGGTTTGAAGTCTGGTGTGGAGGATCTCCAGTGTCCTGTACAGACGCCCTGACCCTACGGCGGACTTCTCTGTCCCACCATGAAAGTCCCCTATGTACACATCCGCTCCAGACAGACATGGTTGATGGAGTTTGGTGTGGAGAATCTCAGTGTCATGTACAGAGTCCTGACTCCTCAACCCTACTGAGGACCTTCTCTGTTCCACCATGACTGCCACTGTGTAAACACCCAGCTCCAACAGAAATGGTATGATGAGTATGGTGTGGAGGATCTCCAGTGGTCCTGTACGAGCCCTGGAACTACTGAGGACACTCTTTGCTCAACATGACTGTCCACTGTGTACACACCCCGCTCCTACAGAATGGTATGATGAATCTGGGGTGGAGGATATCCAGTGTCACTGTACAGAGCCCTGACCTCACCATACTGAGGGGAACTTCGCTGTCCCAACATGACTGTCCTGTGTACACAACCAGCTCCAACAGAAATGGTATGCTGAGTTGGTGTGGACGGATCTCCAGGGTCCTGTACAGAGCCATGACCTACACATTACTGAGGACTTCTCGGTCCCACCATGAACGTCCCCTGTGTTTACACAACCCAGCTCCATACAGGGACATTGGTATGATGAGTCTGGGTGGGGGATCTCCAGTGTTCCTGACAGAGTACTGACCTCACCTACTGAGGAACCCTTCCTCTGCCCAACCCATGACTGTCCCCTGTGTACACAACCAGCTCCATACAGACATGTCTGATTGAGATCTGTTGTGGAGGCATCTCCAGGTCTGGACAAGAGCCATGACACCTACTGAAAGACTTCTCTGTCCACAATGACTGTCCCTGGGTTACACACCCAGCTCCAGTCAGACATGGTGGTATGAGGAGTCTGGTGTGGAGGATCTCCGTGTCCTGACAGAGCCCTGACCTCACCTACTGAGGACCTTCTCGGTCCAACATGACTGTCCTCTGTGTGACCAAACAGCTCAATGAGACATGGTATGATGAGTCTGTTGTGGAGGAGCTCAGTGTCCTTGTACAGAGCCCTGACCTCACCCTACTGAGGACCTCTCTCGTAGACCACCATGACTGTCCACTGTGTAACACCCAGCTCCGACAGACATGGTATGATTGAGTCTGCGTGTGGCGGATCCAGTGTCCTGTACAGAGCCCTGAACCTCACCATACTGAGGGGGACCTTCTCTGTCCACACAGACCTGCCCCCGGGGTAAACACCAGCTCCCATACAGAAATGGATGATGAGCTGGTGTGGGGATCTCCAGTGTCTGTGACAGAGTCCTGACCTCACCCTCCTGAGGAACTTCTCGTCCCACCATGACTGTCCACTGTGTACACACCGCTCAATACAGACCTGGTATGATGGAGTATGGGGTGTGGAGGATCTAGTGTCCTGTACAGGAGCCCTGCCTCACCCCTACTGCGGACCTTCTCTGTCCCACCCAGTAAGTCCCCTGTGGTACAAACCCAGCTCAATTACCAGAAATGGTATGTGAGTTGGGTGGAGGATCTACAGTGTCCGTACAGCGCCTGACATCCCCTACTGAGACCCTTCTCGTCCCACCATCATGGACGGATCCCCTGTGTAAACACCTCAGCCCATTCAGACATGGGTATTGATGAGTCTGGTGTGGAGGATCTCCAGTGTCATGGACATGAGCCCCTGCCTACCCTACTGACGACCATCTCTGTCCCACCAT